>OY856409.1:168901323-169501323 GCA_963693085.1 Alisma plantago-aquatica
CATCACTATTACATTACAACGGGAACATAATCCCAAATCATTAAGACTTCAAAATTCCCCTATACCTATAGATATTCACGCGGTGCAAAATCCAACTCACATGACGTCATTCCTAGACTCTCTATTGTCGCCTCTCGCCTCTAGATTGTTCTATCTCCCGATTATGAAACCATTTGTGGAAAGAAAACATGTTGCACTCCTCCATGAAAGATGATAGATTATTCTACCCTTATACTATTCTATCTTCTTTTTTCTTCTTCGTAATTCATTTTTCTCCTTTCTTCCTTTTTTCCCCTCCACAACAGCTTTATCCTCTTCAATTTCCCTCTCTACAGTCGCTTTTTCCTCTTCATTTTTCCCTGTCCACAACCTCTTTCTCCTCCTTTCTCCCTCTCTACAACCACATTTTGTGTTAGAAAATTAATCTTGCCTTGTTCAAATAAGTCATCCCATCACAAGTCTGTAGCACCACGTGGTTAGCTGGTTATGTGCAAGGTAGTCGCATAGTATGTTTGAGTCTTATGTTTAGATCCAAACATAGATGTTTCTATTTATGGAATGTAAATTGTAGTGTCAATGGGTATTGTTAACTGTCCATTATCTGTATTTAAGAGATAGTTTGCAGAATAAGAAGTATCACAGATTCTTGTTTTTTATCAATTTATTGCGTTCATCTCTTTGTTGTTGTAATTGTCATTTGTGAAGGATGTATAGCTAATTAATTACCACACGTGGTATCAGATCTAGGAGATGCTGAAGCAAAGTTTTCCCCTAGTAAATATCAAGGAGAGGAGATCGTCGATATGACAACATCATAAGATGGATCGGTGACCCTCAGATATTTGATCACTACTACAGAAACAACATTCAGTGTCGCTTTTATGGGCATCATTTATTTACATACACCGACGCCTATAACATTCCACTTTGGCTATTTAGTAAGTCTGACGTCTATATTCAAAGACCAGCCAGACACGGGTACCGCTTTCTATTCAGCGTCGGCTAGGTAAAACACACCGACGCATAAAATCACCCGCGAAATCCAATTTTCGAGCGAAAAGAAAAAGTGTCACATACAGCGTCGGTTATTTAGATAGAAACCGACGGCTATGTATGATGAGAATTTGCGTTAAAAGTGTCACATTCAGTGTCGGTTATCCGTCGATAACCGATGCTGATAGTGGTTCCCGCCAAATAATTTCGGGCAAATATTGTCCAATTGGACGTCGGTATTTACGATCCACTGATGCTGAAGAGGTTTAGGTGTCAGTTTTGTAAACAACCGACGCTGTTTATGAACTTAATATCCCATGATCACCTGACTCTTCCCATTTCTTCTGTTTCATTGTGAGAATCTCCCCCACTGCTGCTGCCACCCGACCCTCCGCTACTGTTGCTTGTGCTTGTGCGCCGCCCTCCGCTGCTGCTACTTGTGCGCCGCCGCCGCTCCGCTGCCGCTTCCTGCTCCATCTGTGCCGCCGCTCCCTGCTCGCCGGTGTCGCCGCCGCCTGTCTACCCTACAGCTACCTACCTGCCTTGTGCCGGCGGTCCTGGAGCTCGCCGGTGTCGCCGCCGCCCACCTGCTCGACCTCACCTCGCCTCGACCTCGCCCTGCTCGCTTGCCCAGGTACCTGTCGACCTACCCAGGCGGCACCCAGGCGCGCCTAGGCGGCCAGGCGTTCACCTAGGGTCCCAAACCCAGGCGCCCAGCCTAGTTAGGCCTCTGGGATGCCTGGGCGATGCCTGTACTGATTTGTATTGCATACCATCTACAATTATTGAGTCCAATCATTCTAATGACCAGCTATTTTCAGCTTATAATCAAATTAATTAGGTTAGATTCATTCAAACATCTTTATATGGTAATTGCATATGTGATTAAACAATAGAGAAATCAACAGACCTTGCTACAGCCAACGAAAATCATTTTACAATTTTTCCTTTGACTCTGTTCCATTTAATTGAGCAAAATTAACTTAGTCTTATTGTTTATTCTTAATTAGATGTCTAGTCACAGAGTCACAAATTGATATAACAGTCATAATTTTAGTCTTTTCTTATATATACCAACCTTGGATATGTCCCTGGACACATAGATGGATAGTAATGGAATTTCAACATCTAAGGAATTGATTACCTATAACTATTACTAGTAGCTTTATTAATTTACTAGTAGCTAGAAATTTTGAACGCCTACTTTCAATTGTAAAAGAAGGAGCTAGTTAGATCCTTTGTTCATTAACCTTTTTTCTATAAAATTCTTTTATCAAATCAACATTGCTGGGTTTCCTGGTTTTTATCTTTAGGAGGATCTGTATAGATCAACATTGCAAATGTTAAACCATATTGGATATCTATAGCAAATAATAACTTTATTTTGTTTTAAAGATGGTTAACATTTAACTTATTTTGTTCGATGTCTGATATGATGGTATTGGATGCCTATATAGATGTGATTCAATCGGGATATCAATTTGTGTTTATTTATGTACTGATTTGTATTTATTTATGTATTGTTTCAGGAATTAATTGATCATCTACTGCTGCCCTCCGTCTCCCTGCTCGTAGCCTGCTCACCTGCCTGCGTGCCTGCCTACTCGCCTACCCTCTGTCTCGCCCTCTCTCCCTGCTGACGCCCGACTAGGCTCAAACAGAGGTAAGCCCTGTTTTATTACACTACTTGATCTTTAATCACATAGACTTAATCAACATTGCTACTTGTGCACTCTAGAATCAAGATCTAATACTCTTATGCTATTTTAACACCATGAGACATTTTTTGCTCATTCTAGTGGATTATTATGACCTATGATGACCTAACATGAAACCATGCTCTTAATGATATGATTTACATATCTATTATTGTGTTTGTTGGCCTACAAACCCGTCCAAGATTTACTCATTAGGAGTAAATCTTGGATAGTCCCCGGTTTGGGACTGTTCTTGAACACCTAATCTCACTTAGGATGTAAGTGTATAATGTGTATTGGGTTTTCGAGAAAATTTCGGTAGCATTTTCCCGTTTGTTCTCTAAGTACATATGTACTTAGAGAACAGCAGGGAAATGCTGCCGAAATTTTCTTGAAAACCCAATACACATTATACACTTACTAGTGAGATTAGGTGTTCAAGGATGGGATAGGTGGTACACATTTATTATATATAAGAATGACATCACATGTGTTTGTTGGCCTAGAAACCCATCCAAGATTTACTCATTAGGAGTAAATCTTGGATAGTCCCCGGTATGGGACTGTTCTTGAACACCTAATCTCACTAAATTATATACTATTTGTATGGAGTCCGGCTTCATTGTAGATAATAGGAGTAAATCTTGGATAGGATGTAAGTGTATACCCTAATCTTGTCCTAATATATACTTGTTTTCTCTTTGATCATAGAATGGATAGATCATGGATGTCCATTCGCAATCGCTGCACCCCAGAGTTTATATCTGGTCTTGATCAGTTTATTAGATTTGTCGAGGAACATAGGAAAAAACCTACAGATAGGTTCTACTGTCCATGTAGGCATTGCGATAACAACTTGAAAGTCAGCACTGGTGAGGAAATCAAAAGTCATGTCATGTGCAACGGGATTGTACAAGGCTATACAGAATGGCACTGGCATGGAGAGATTTCAAACTCAAAACTAGTAGATGTCAATAGCAGTGCTTGGGTGGAAGAAGAAATTGCCTCTGATGACGTAGATGTGAATGAACCAGTTCCAGTAGACATCGTTGATGCGATGCTGGATAGTTGTAGGGTAGAGCACACTAATCTACCTCCTATCTTTAGAAACATTGTGCATGATGCTGAGATACCGTTATACACAGGCTGTGCTAAGTTTACGAAGCTTAGCGATGTGTTGAGATTGTATAATTTGAAAGCTAACAATAGATGGAGCGACAAAAGCTTCACTTCATTGTTGACTTTGTTGAAAGAATTGCTTCCTGAAGGAAACGAGCTGCCAATCTCAACATATCGGGTAAAGAAAATGTTGTGCCCAATGGGAATGGAGGCCAAGAAGATATACGCATGCCTGAATGATTGTGTATTATTTCAAAAGGAATATGTAGATTTGAAAGATTGTCCAAAATGTGGTGCGTCACGGTATAAATTGATGACTTCGGAGGAGTCCAAAACTGGTTCTCCTGCCAAGGTGTTGTGGTATCTACCTATAATATCACAGTTTCAACGCTTGTTTGCAAATCCGAAAGATGTGAAGAATTTGAGGTGGCATGCAGATGTTAAGAAAAATAATGATGGGATCCTACTACATGCGTTTGATTCCCCACAGTGGAAGAAGATTGATCTATTGTACCCCAAATTTGGTGAAGAAGATAGGAATCTAAGACTTGGGCTTTGTACTGATGGGATGAATCCATACGGGACATTGAGCAACCAACATAGCACTTGGCCAGTCATGCTTGTTATATACAATCTTCCTCCCTGGCTGTGTATGAAAAATAAGTACATTATGCTGTCGTTGTTGATATCGGGCCCTAAACAACCCGGAAATGATATCGATGTTTATCTTGAACCTCTGATTGATGACTTAAAGAAACTTTGGGCTGAAGGTGTGATGACCTATGATGCTTCAGGAAGAGAGACATTTCGTTTGCACGCTATGTTGTTTTGCACTATTAATGACTTTCCAGGATATGGGAATTTGTCTGGATATAGTGTCAAAGGAGCTAAAGCGTGTCCTATATGTGAAGAAAACACTGATTCAATAAGACTAAAACATGGCGGCAAGACTGTATATCTTGGTCATCGAAGGTTTATTTCAAAGTTCCATCCATATCGTAGGAAGTGCAAAGCATTCAATGGATGGAATGATGAACGAAGTGCACCTAAACCTATACCAGGGGATGTTGTTTATGAAAGAGTAAAAGACATTGTCAATGAATTTGGTAAGAAATCACAATGTAGTATGGCCACACGGAGTGAGAATTCTTCATTCAAGAAGAAGTCAATATTTTGGGATCTTCCTTATTGGAGTTCTTTGACAGTCAGGCATTGTATCAATGTAATGCACGTTGAGAAAAATTTCTGTGATAGCATCATTGGTGCTCTGTTAAATATACCAGGTAAGACTAAAGATGGGATAAAATCCAGACTGGACCTACGTGAAATGGGAATAAGGTCAGAATTAATAGAATTATGTGAAATGGGTAATAAAAGAACATACTTACCTCCCGCTTGTTACACGTTGTCTAGAAAGGAGAAGAAAGCTTTTTGTGAATGCTTGGTAAATGTTAAGGTGCCACATGGTTACTCATCCAACATCCGTAGATTGGTATCGATGAAAGATCTGAAGTTGATAGGTCTTAAATCTCATGATTGTCACACTCTAATGCAACAAATATTGCCCGTGGCAATTCGATCTATATTGCCAAAGCATGTAAGGTTTGCAATCACCAGAATTTGTTTCTTTTTCAACAGTCTATGCAGCAAAGTTATTGACCCTGATACTCTCGATAATTTGCAAAGAGAAGTGGTTGTTACCCTATGTCAGCTTGAGATGTATTTCCCTCCTTCATTCTTTGATATCATGGTACATCTTGTTGTCCACTTGACTAGGGAAGTGAAAATGTTGGGACCAGTTTTCTTGCATTGGATGTATCCCTTTGAACGATACATGAGCATTTTTAAAGGTGATGTTCGAAACCGTTATCGGCCTGAAGGGAGTATTATTGAAGGTTATGTGGCGAGAGAGGTTGCAATGACTTTCTGAGTGGTAATAACACTCCTGTTAATGACAAGAATATTGAGGAGGGCAAAGGAATTTTGGGATCACGGGTGAAAGTAATCAGTCGTGAGTAGTTGGAACAAGCTCACTTGTATATTTTACACAACATGGACGAAGTGAGTGTTTATATCGAGGAACATACCAATTTCATCAAGAGACAAAATCCTCGAGCAAGTTCAATGTGGCTTGCTAGAGAGCATAATAAGACTTTTACTAAGTGGTTTGAAGATAAAGTCTTACATCAACTATCTCAAACACCAAATGATATTACAGAAACTATCAAATGCCTCGCCTTTAAACTAAAACCGAATGTTATGTCTTATGAAGGGTTTGACATTAATGGGTTCACATATTACACAAAGCTCCAAGATGATAAGAGTGTCGTCCAAAATAGTGGGGTCACTCTTCAAGCGTCGACTATGTATTTTGCAAGTGCAAAGGATAAGAGTCCACGTGAAGCTAAAATGTCATATTACAGTGTCATTGAAGATATATGGGAGTTTGACTACATAGATTTCAGAATTCTGCTCTTTAAATGTAATTGGGTTGATAACACCAAAGGAGTTATAGTGGATGAATTGGGTTTCACTTTGGTGAACTTTGAAAAGATTGGCGAGAAGGGTGAACCATTCATATTGGCATCACAGGCAAAACAAATATTCTATATCGATGATCCTGCAAATGATAAATGGTCAGTTGTTCTTCATGGTAAAAGACAGTTCATTGAAGATCCTATAGATGAAGAAGAGTACTATGATAAGTATGATGAATCGAGTCCATTCTCTGTTGGGTTGCCAACTCCACAAAATATTGAAGCTAATGATGACTTATATGTGTGTGGAGATCACAGTGAATGATTGTTAATTGATAAAAGATCATAATTTTAGAGGCATGTATGTTTATATTTTTTTATTGAAGCTAAATGTTTGCTTTTTTAATATCAATATCATTTTTAGATTTGATTTTTCATTATCTTCTAGTTAATACAAATGCTAAATGTTTGCCTTTTTCTAGTTAATACAAATGCTAAATGTTTGCCTTTTCTAGTTAATACAAATGCTAAATGGCCTGTTACATGAAAAGGATTTAAAATCCAAAGCCCTAGAATGGGTCAAGTTCAAGTCAAAATGGCTACAAGTGTGCGTTTTGGGTTTTCTATGTAAACGACCTTAGAACATCTATGTAATCACTTGTAATGATGAATTGAATTGTAACTTAGAAGAGAAAAATGTTTGGGACAAATTTCACCAATTGCTAATCACTTTAAATGCAAATTAGAAAATAGATTACAGGCACTTGGTCGGTCGAGTTTTCCTGGATTGAAACTCGACCGATCATCCTTGGTCGATTTTCTAAAGATTGCATCGGTCGAGTTGTGCACTCACAGAACTCGACCGTTGCAATCTTCAGAAAATCGACCAAGGATGATCGGTCGAGTTTCAATCTAGGAAAACTCGACCGACCAAGTGCCTATAATCCATTTTCTAATTTGCATTTAAAGTGATTAACACTTGGTGAAATTTGTCCCAATCATTTTTCTCTTCTAAGTTACAAGTCAATTCATCATTACAAGTGATTACATAGATGTTCTAAGGTCATTTACATAGAAAACCCAAAACGCACACTTGTAGCCATTTTGACTTGAACTTGACCCATTTTAGGGCTTTGGATTTTATATCATTTTCAGATTTGATGTTTCATTATCTTCTAGTTAATACAAATGCTAAATGTTTGCCTTTTTAATGACATTTTTAGATGGCTGACCATGATGAGCATGATGTCCATGATGAGCATGTTGTCCATGACGAGCATGGCGATGATACCAATGTAAGTTCTAAAAACATATCCTATATTTCTATAAAATTCATTATCTTCTAGTTATGTCATATATCCCATATTTCTATATTGCGCTAATTCAATGTGTTTATTTTTGTCAAATTTTAGGTTGATGATGCACATGTACCCACTGAAGCACTGGAGCAACTTGATGCACAGCACCAAACACTTAACAAGAAAAGGGGCATCACTCTGTTGAAGAAGTTAATAGCGCTAAGTGGAAGTGGATCCAAATTGGTTGTGGAGTTTGATAATGGAGGAAATGCAATTGGAGTGAACCACAATAATTTTGTAAACTATCTTGGGTGTGTCACTCGAAGCCATTGTGGTGTTAAGTGTGATAATTGGCATAAAGTTTGTCAGGCGAAGAAAGAATTGATATGGAAGGATTTATGTGTGAGTTATTATTATTTGCAATTCTATTTTGTAGATTACAAATTATATTATTTGCAATTCTATTTTTGGATACTAGTTAATAAGAATTCTATTTTACAGAATCTGTTTGCATTGGATGAGAAGCTGCATCGTAAAAGCGTGATGCAACACGCTGGAAAGATGCTTAGGAACTATAGGACAAATCTCAACAGAGAATACATAAAAGATGGTGATAAGAAGAAGAAGAAGTCAGCCCTTGAACAGTGGAACTTCTTGGACAAAGAAGATTGGGACAATTTTGTTGCTTCAAGAAAATATGAAGAATTCAAGGTATTAGGCGTCACTCCCAATTTAATTAATATACGTTGTATTCACCTATTCAAGATTAACATTTAGTGCTACTAACCAAATCATTAATGTGCATACTAACTAGGCCCTCAGTGACGCGCAAAAAGCAAGGCGTGCACTGAATGTACAGGCGGAGTCTGCGGCTACTCAGGATTCTGCTGCTACTCAGGAGTCTGCCACACCCATGCTTCACCATGATATCTGGATAGCTGGGAGGCAAAACAAGAAGGGTGAAATAAAGAAGCCCGTAACTGCTGAGGCGACTGCGAAAATGGTAAAATACAAATCTTAGAGCAATTGTTTGAATATTGATTATTTGTGGTGTTAACTTACCAATTTCTGTTGATGGTGATTAGCGGGAGCTGCACGAGCAGAGGAAACAAGGCACATTCATCCCTCAGGGCACAAGGGATGAATTGACAGTTGCTCTGGGTAACCCAGAGCATCCTGGACGTGTTAGGGGTGCAGGCGCTGGTGTGGGCATCAAAGCATTCTTTGGGCCATCCCAGCGCAAACCCAGAGCGGGACTTTCACAAGAAGAGGTAACCTATTCTTTTTTTAGAATGTTACTGCAAAAGGGAATTCAATAATAATAAGCTAATGTTTCTTTTATCCATGTAAAGGAGAATAAGAGAGTCGAGGATATATTTGCTAAGAAGGTCAATGATATAGTTGTTGAGAAGGTCAAGGAAGAAATAGTGCGGTGGCATGCATCTCAGGCTTCCAATCAGCCTATGGCGACCCACTCTTCTCCTGATGCACAGACTGCGAGTAATCCTGGAGACCCATCGCCTAGCACGTCTACTGTAAGTATTGTTTATGACATTGTAGCTAGTCTTTTCAAGCTGATATGTTTTCAAGATGATATTATATATGTATAACATTCTTTACGTAAATTTGTAGGCATTGAAGCCATGCCGCTTAAGAATGCAAGACTATGTTGTTGCAGAGGCGCATGCTTACCAGTCCCTTCCTGGGGCAACGTTTCATGGGACTCCAATGCCGCAGGGCTACGTTCGTGTGAGCCTGATATGTGTATTACCCAATTGGAGGGAAGCTGCATTGCCATATGCCCACCCAGATATTGATACACTTGGTGAGGCAGAAGGCGGGGTGATATTGTGGCCCAAAGTAGATGTCGTCTACACTACTGAAATTGTAAGATAAATTACATTACTTTAGATTGTTAATGTGTATATATGAGGTCAACTGATCTGAAATTATATATACAGGTTAAAAAGAAGACACCCGGAGTACCTAGGCCTCCACCTCCACTTCCTGCATTACCAAGTTGGGTTCCAACTGACCTAAAATACCCGTTAGGTCCTGCTTGTAGGGGAATGGCATGTTGGCTACGGGCACATAATATACATTGCCCTATAATTGTTTCTTTAGAAGCAAATTATGCAGGTCAATCATACGATAGATCTTTATTTATACAAGATATTATTGAGCTGTTTATGTATGATTGGCTGAATACATCAATGATAGAGACATGGATAAAGTGAGATCTTGTTTATACATCCATATACCTTGTGTAAGATCTGGTGATCTGGTTTCTTATATATTAATGCATACATAATACATGTTTTGCAGCTACTTAGTCGAAGATCAATGCAAACAATTTGCATTTGATCATGTGGGATTTTTGATTCCATCATTGATTAGTATGGTAGCTAAAGACCCTGATAGTGTTCAACAATACTGTATAGATGCTTTTACAATTTTCGGTCAGCAAAAGAAGATGATAATAATAGCTCCATTCAATATCAAGTAAGTTTACTTTATTTATAATTTGGACTTAAGAAAATTCCATTTTTATTGTGCATTTTGAGTTATTAATTTTTAACTTTTTTACCTATAGCGCTAGACATTGGGAGTTACTAGTTATTGTCCCCGGGACGTTCATTGTTTATTATCTAGATCCTGCGGGAAGAACATTGAACACTAAAATTGGACACATATTGAGAATGCCATTATTCTGGTGAGAAATATTTCATTTTTATATCCGTTAACATATGTTATTACATTACTATTTAATTATGCAATTTACTGTGTTACATTAACATGTAGGGGTTTAGATGCATTCAAAAATGCTGGAGGAAATGTCCCAAGGAGAAAGAACCAGCCAATAATTTGGGAGAACGTAAAAGTAAGTTCCCGACTCCAATGTATATATTATTTATGTGAATTGTGCTTAGTTGTATTTTATAATATTTTGTATGTTTCAATTTATAGTGCGCTACACAAGACAACGGCTGGGAATGCACATACTATGTGATGCAATTTATGCAGATGATTATCTGACATGTCGCATTGGATATTAATACCATACATGAGGTATTATATATAGTCTCATTAGTTAGTATGAAATATATCAATCTTATTTTTATATTATTACTTATATATATACATCATTCTCTTTGCAGGTGTTTCAAATTTACCACACTATAGGTAAACGCTTAAAAAATGTACATGCTCCATATACGATGGAAGCATTAAATGAAGTAAGAGAAGAATGGGAAAAAGCCATACAAGCAGTGGCGATTGTGAGATAGAATTGGGATGCTGATAGCGATGCTGAATGATATTTTGTAAATGAATATTTCTGAATGTTTATACATGTCTGAATGTTTCTACATTTATTTGAAGGTTTCTACATGTGTGAATGTGAGAATTGAATTGATGTCTGAATGTATCTACTTGTGTGAAAAAATATTTGTTGATTTTACAGGTTTGTGGCCTGTTTGTAGGCTGATATCAATGGATGTCATAAACCTGCAGTTCAGAAAACTGAACTGCAGGTTCTCATTCTGCTGACCAGCCACAGCAGGCCTGCAAACTGATAAGAAAAAAAATTTAAAGTATAGGCGTCAGTTATTTATAAAACACCATCATCAAAGGCCTACAACGTCAGTTATTGGATAAAAATTGACGCCTAATATGACAAACAACCTGACCGTGCAGGAAAGCACGACCGTGGTGGAAAAGGCGTCGCTTATTCGTATAAAACCGATGCCTGTATGGGAGTATGGTGTCGGTTGTTCAGTTGTTAACCGACGCAGAAAGTGTCCTAGGTGGTGCCCTTTTTTGTGGCGTGAACCCTATAGACGTCGGCCAACTATATATAACTGACGCCTATAGATCATATAGGCGTCGGTTAGAAAACCGACGCCGAAGAGTTTGACCTTTAGCGGCGCCCACATAGGCGTCACTTGAAAACCTTCGCCAAAGGGGGTTAAACAATCGACGCCAAAGGCTGTTTCTGTAGTAGTGGATGTTGTCAAAGTCAAATAATTTGTTGTGGGTAATGAAGATAAAAGCCAACAAGAGAGCCCAAGGAGTGTGGGAAATAATCAACATTGCCGCTAACAAGGATTTGGGTGGATGATAAGAAAGACCAGATGGCAGTAGTTGTCGTCTACCAGGGAATCTCAGAGGAAACAATGCTTCAGCTTGCTAGCAAGGAGACAACCCATGAGGCATGGGAATCTCTCAAGATCTTACAAGCCAATGTAGAGCAAGTGAAAAAAGTCAAACTCTAAATTTTTTTTGGGAGTTCAAGAAATTGCACATAGGTGGATGAGTTTGCTGACAAATTGTCCACCCTAGTAAACCAAATTTGCTCCCTTGGGGAGAATATGGAGGAGATCCATGTTGTGAAGCAACTTCTTTATAGTGTCCCACCAAAGTACCTACAAATCACTGCTACAATGGAGCAATTTGACGATTTGAAGACGATACAGGTGGACGAAGTGATTGGGGTGTTGAAGTCTTACGAAGAACAATATTGCGATTATGATACCCAACACGAGTAGGTGATGCTCATGAGAAACGATCTGAAACACAACATGAGATCAACTCAGGAAGATGATTCATCCACTCACTAACACTGTGAGTGTGGACGTGGAAACATATGGCCATGAGTGTTGCCGAGGATGTGGTAGGGGAGGATGAAGTGACTAGACCGCTGGTCATCAAGGACAAGAAGGTGGTCAAGAAGGAATCCAAGACAACAACAAGATCAAGTGTTTTCACTGCGATCACTTTGGGAATTATGCATCTGTATGTTGAGGAAGGCATCTTGTAGAGAAAGCAAACATGACTATGACTCAAGACGATGAACCAGAATTATTCATGTCTATGTGTACAATAAAATCACCTAGTATGGTGTTGTTGAATAAAGAAAAGACACTACTGAGATTGCACACTAATACACACAAAGAAGGTGAGTCTGATCAATAGTATTTATATAATGGAGCAAGTAATCATATAAATGTTCAGAGGTACAATTTCAAAGACCTTGACCACATCATATAGGGGCATGTGAAGTTTGTCTATAGGTCCACCGTGAAAATCAAAGGAAAGGGATTGGTGTTGTTCCAGTTCAAGAATGGGGAACAAAGACTTCTCACTGAGGTATATTACATACCCAATCTAGACAACAATATTATAAGTCTTGGACAATTGACAGAGAAAGGTAACAAAATTATGTTACTTTTAGGTCTTCTATGGATGTATGACAAAAAAGGAAAGCCATTGATGAAGGTTGAGTGGTTGGCAAATAGACTCTACAAGGTATAATTGAAGTATGTTGAGTTGGTGTGTTTATAGTGTTGACTTAAGAGTTATACATTTCCCATATTTGATAATGACTTAACCATTCCATTCCTATGTATCTAATATGTTTGTTCAAGATTGATTTTATGCTTTAGGTACATTAAAATGATCAAATTACACAAGCCCTAGCTTGTTCAAGTTCAAGTCAAATGCAATGCAAATGTGCCATTTGGGAAATCACTCCAAACGAACTTAGAAGAATTTTTTAATCACTTGTATTGATGATATGACTTGTAACTAAGATGAGAAAAATATTAGAGACACTTAATACCATGGTTTAATCACTCAAAAGTTGACTTAGAAAATTTATCACAGACTGTTCATCGGTCGAGTTTGAAACTCGACCGATCCTACGATAGATTTTCTAAAGATGGCCCATCAGTTGAGTTGTACCCTCACAGAACTTGACTGACCGACTCACTGAGAAAATCTAATTTTAGCTCATCGGTCAAGTTTACCAGAACAAAGTTGACCTATTAGTTTGAAAATTGCCTTTGTCTTTTAGTTGATCGGTCGAGCTACCTTTATTGAAACTCGACTGAATGTACTGTACGAAAAAGGTAGAAAATGTGATTATAAATGTTGGTGAGTTGTTTTGGGTGAAAATAAATCCGTTAAATTGTGGAAAATGGCTATATTTCGACCCTAAGTGATCCCCAACTCAAGGGAATACCCCCAACTATAAATAGGACCCCTTGGAGTTGATTCCAAATTTGCTCATTCATGCTATTCTAAGTCCTTTCTATAGTTGAGTGTGTTACAGCTCCTTGAGCCCCTTTCTCTCTCTAGTTTACACTTCATTTCATGATTATGATTGAGATATGAATGTTGTAAGAGAGATACTCCCTTGTGCATGTAAAGCTCTCATCTTCTCCATCTTCCCTACACCTTTCCTCCATGAAGAAAAGGTGAAGCAACCTACTCTGAGTGAAGGTAGAGTTGTTGCTTCTCCTCTTCAAGGTTGATGAAGAGGTGATGATCTTCTCCAGGTGAAGGAGAAGGCAAAAGATGAATATCCAAGAAGAGTGGAAAAGTCCTTGAAGGCAGAAGACTTGTGCTAGAGTGGGTAAGGCCTTGGAAGAAGGCTGGAGACTCTTGCAAAGTGGGTAAGTCCTTGGTAAGGTGGGATACTCTTTGTACTTGGATGGATAAATCCTTTGGTGGTCTTGTGTTGTAACTCTTATTGGTGATAATATAGAGAAAAGCACTTGCAAAGTCTTAGAGGTTGACCTCTCTAGGTAGTGGACTGACTCTCTCCTAGTTTGGAGAGTGGAACCACTCTATATGACCTTGTCAAGTGCTTGCTATCAATTGCTCTCATCCTTGCTATGCTTGTTAGTTAGGACTTCAAATTTCACTTAAGCTATTGATTTTAATTTGAAGGTCTAATCTATCTTGTGAGAATTTTTGTAGCTCTATTCACCCCCCTCTAGATCCCTAGATTCAACATATAGGTGAATAAGGTGGATCGTGCATGATTGTGGCATGCACGATTGGGGCATATCAATTTTCAATCACTCAAGATGATGTCTGAAAATGGAATGGTGATAGGATTACCAATAATTGACCGACCAAATCAAATATGTGCTTGGTGCTTGGTTGCAAAGAAGACAATGCTCCCTTCCCTAGTGAAGCAACCTATAGGGAAACAAGGAAACTTGAATTGGTGCATGGCAATTTGTGTGGTCCTGTTACCCCACAAACACCATCTGGAAACAAACAATTTCTTCTTCTAGTGGACGAATACAGTCGGATGATGTGGGTGTACATGATCAAGGCTAAGATTCAAGCACTAGAAGGTTTTTAGAAATTTAAGGCCTTAGCTAAGAAGGAGGCTGAGCAACCATTAAAATTTTCAGAACTATTTGTGGAGGTGAGTTTTTACCTAAAGATTTTGTTTCATTTTGTGAGAAAGAAGGAGTCCATAGGCACCTCACAACCCCCTACACGCCAAAACAAAATGGTGTGGTGGAAAGGAGGAATAAAGTAGTATTGGCGATTACACTCAACCTACTCAAAAGCATGTGTGTGCACGTAGTCTACTTGTTAAATTGAGTTTCAACCAAGGCGTTCGCTGGAGTCACGCCACATGAAGCATGGCCAGGTAACAAGCCACACCTAGAGCATTTGAGGGTGTTTGGGTGTACTACACACATGAAGGTCCCAAGTGTGTATACAAAAAACTAGATTATAGAAGCATTCCTATGGTGTAATTTGGTTTAGAACTAGGAATTAAGGCACACAGTCTCTATGATCCATGACAAGGAAAGATAAAAGTCAGTTAAGATGTGGTTTTTGAAGAACAAAGGAGGTGGAAAAGGGGTGATGGTGGTCAAGATGATCCAAAAGCATGGACCACGTTTATTGTTGAGGATCCATCTAGTGGAAATTAGGGAGAAGATCATTACCTTGAAGTCAGAGAACAAACACCTAACTCCTCAACTAGAACACCGTTGAAATAGACAATAGGTTCTGCAACACCTAGCCCACAAACAACCCCATGAAAAGCATTTCTCTTAGCCATTCATGGGTCTCCAGGGAGTTCTGATTCATCCTCGTCCATTAGGCCAAGAATGTTCAGAGCAATTGAAGATATTTATGCAGAAATAGAAGAAAGACAAACCATGAAGAACTGTTGTTCATAGGCCGGGAAGAACCATGAACATATATTGATGCGACAAAGGAAAAAGAATGGCAAGAAGTTATGTGTCGGGAAATTGGGGTCTATTGAAAAGAATAACACTTGGAAATTATTTGAGCTTCCAACAGGCTACAAGCCTATAGGATTGAAGTGGGTATACAAACTCAAGAAGGACTCGAAGGGGAATATTGTCAAAACCAAAGAAAGGTTAGTGGTAAAGGGTTATGTACAATAAAAAAGGGATTGATTTCTAAGAAGTGTTTGCTCAAGTTGCAAGGATGGAGATAGTGAGGCTGTTGCTAGCTCTCTCAGCACATCACAGGTGGCAACTCCACTGTCTTGATGTCAAGTCAACATTCTTAAATGGTGATCTACATGAGGAAGTATATGTTCTCCAACCAAAAGGTTTTAAGTCAATAGGGCACAAGGTCCTAAAACTCTAGAAAGCATTTTATGGATGACGACAAGCGTCTAGGGCTTGGAACATCAAACTGGATAGGATCTTGAAGACGCTTGGTTTCAACAAATGTCCAGAAGACCAAGCAGTGTACATAAGGAGACTAGAGAAGGAAATAGTCATTGTTCGAGTATATGTGGATGACCTGATCATAACTGGTCCGAGTATAAGTGACATCAGGCAGTCAAAGGAGAAAATGTTCAACGAGTTCGAGATGAGCGACCTAGGTCTCCTCTCACATTAGCTTGGCATAGAGGTTGAGCAAAGGAAGGGTGCATCTCATTAAAGCAATCAACCTATGCAAGAAAAATGCTCAAACAAGCTGAGATGAATGACTGCAATCCAACTAAGTTCTCCATGGAACCAAAGCTAATGTTAGGGAAGGACTCAGAAGGATCATTTGTGGATCAAACCAAGTACATGAGCATTGTCAGAAGTCTTAGGTATCTACTCCACACATGAACATATCTATCTTTCTCCGTTGGAATGGTAAGTCGATATATGGAGAAGCCCACACTCGTGCATCACCAGGCAATCAAATAGATAATGTGGTACATCAGAGGCAGCATGGATCACGGTTTGGTGTATAGAAGATTTGAAGGAATGGATAAGATAACCAGTTTCTCAGATAGTGATCTGGCAAGAGATGTAGACGACAGAAAAAGCACAAGTGGAGTAGCTCGCTACTTGAATGAAAGCCTGATTTCATGGGTATCACCGTATCACAATAACAAAAGAGTTAGTTCTTTCGTCATGTGAAGCTGAGTTCATGGCAGCAAGAGTTGCAGCATGTCAGGGCATTTGGCTAAGATATTTGGTGAGTGAAATCACACGTCGGCAGGTAGAACCAGCTCGTCTTTATGTTGATAACAAGTCAACAATCACAAATGAAAAATCATGTGTTCCATGGACGAAGCAAGTAGATAGACACTCCTTTCCATTTCATTCCAGGGGAGTGTAGAGAAGGGTCAAATTACAGGTGCAAGCATCCTCACCAAGACACTAGGAAGAAATAAGTTTGCAGAAATGGGAGAGCTGCTCGGAGTCAAGAATCTCACCTTGCCAAGTCTGGATTAGGGTGGGAGATTCTCTGTCTTCCTTTTTTCCCTCCATTATGTGACGCAGCCGCTTTATCCTCTCTTGGTTTTTATTCATCCCGTTCCACTTTGGTTTTCCTTCTTTCTTATCCTTTCTTCCGTTTTCTCGTCTCGTTACTTTTCCCTTCTTCGTGCTTCTTTCCTTTAATTTTTTGATTCCCAACATTGTTGACTACGCATTAAATTCACAAATTTTATATATTAAAAAGTTAACATAAAGTATTGTGATTTTTTACAATGTAGACTACTATGAATGTTGATGTTACTGCATTGTTTTGTACATCACATATGTAATTATTCAATTTCTTTTAGCAATCCAAACTGATTTCCCACCAAACGATCGAGTGGCCCGCATCTTGTTCGCCTCCGGTGCAGCGATCTTGTTGCATGACATCAGTGAGTATGGGTTTAATGAAGATTGGTATGGTGGAGCGATCCAATTGTTGTTAGCCACGGTTGCCGTCATGGTGTCTGCTATTACATTGAAGACCGCAGGTTCTGCGATCTCTTCGCCAACCCCCTTATTTAATTAGTCCATAATCGATGCGGTGGGCCAGGTGCTGGCCTTGGTCGTCCTGGCTGTCCTTGTCGGTGGTTATTTCACGGGTGGAACGACGGACGAGGACGGCGAAAGTGTGTTCATGACGGACAAGGCTACACTGAGCCCCGTGAACGGTGGACTGGTCGATATCATGTCTAGTGTTGTCAGCATCATCGTCGCCATTCCGGGCAACATCCCGTAGATGGTGACATGGACGCTTTCCCTTGAAGAGATCTGCTATACCGAGGCAGACCTGGACAGACTTTGGGACAGCATTTAGCCGAGAACAAAATAGAGGAAAATTCGTCCTAAAGTGTGTCCAGGTTTGCCTCTGCATAGCGTTTTCCCTCCTTGAAGCGCATAATTGCAGACAAGGCCATCATGGTGAGGAAGTTCAAGGCATGCGAGACCATGGGTGGCGTCACCACCATATGTAATGACATGACCGGTCTGCTCATGCTCAACCAGATGAAGGTCGTTCGACTTTTCGTCGGCACCAAGGAAGTCCAAGTGACCGGTAGCAGCGACGAACTTGAGCGCGACGAACTTTGAGCCTTCGGTCGTCGAGCAGCTTGGGTATGCGGTCGGGCTTAACACGACCGGGGGCGTGTGCAGGCCACGCCCTGACGCCGTGGCAGAGATCTCTAGCAGCCCCACTGAAAAGGCGATCCTCTCTTGGGGGATTGAAGACTTGGGGATGGACATGGAGCTCTTGCAGCACAATACTACAACGCTCCATGTCGAGGCCTTTAATCCTCAGATTAAGCGCAGCGACGTCCTAAGACAGACTAGCCACCTTTCTTATGAGGTACGTGGTACACACACACAATTGTCAATTTGGATAGAAGATTCCGTTTGATTTCAGGCACAATAAGAACATCACGAAGAGGAAGCTGAGAGATATTGTTCACCAGTGTGTCACCGATGTGTGAAATGTGTAGGAAGTTACCGTTTCCCACCATTATTGAGTTTGAACCTTCGTAGATGCGAAGGTTATGAAGAGTACTTGTGTCTTGTGCAATATGATCCGTGCACCCGAATCAACGTGCCATTCAGAAGGATCGATCTCGTTGAGACGAAGAGCCGCCAAAGTAGCGTTTGTGTCATCTGCTAAGGTTCGAGGGATGGTAGAATTTTAGAAGTTGATGGTAGAATTTTAGAAGTTGTTGTCGAATCTGTGCCAACATTTTATAGCTGTGTGCCCGTGCGTGCCGCATATCTGGCAGAGCGGTAGGTTGTTGTTGTACTGGCTGTTATTGAAGTGGCTGGAGGAGGTGAGACCTCGTCCTTGTTGATTGAACTGAGCAGAGGTGTTCCCTGGTCCACTACGTAGGATACCTTGGACATAGCTGTTCATTTGTTGTCGGGAGCGTCCTCTTCCTCGAGTAGGTATCTGTCCTCTACCTGCACTGTGGGACTGGTTGAAGAATTGTTGTCGATTGTAGGTGATTTGGTTATCGGGTGACACTTTGTGAGTGCAGAAGACGGTTGTTGGGGGTGGAAGTGATCGTCTCGATGCGCTGCTCGAAATCTTGTAGAAGGGGAATGAGATCACTTAGAGATGGTATTGGTGGTTTCAGCATGGAGATGACAAACCCTTCATACTCATTTCCATCGAGCCCATTCAGCAGTGTCAACACTTTCTCCTGATCACTCACCGCATATCCGATGGCATTGAGCTGGTCACACAGGTTTTTAAACTTGCGTATGTAGTCACTCAGAGAATCTGAGCCTTTGGTGAACGAGCGTAGCTGGGATTTGAGTTCAAATTCGTGAGAAGATTTGGAGAATTTCTTGGTGAGAGTGGACGATGCCTCATGTGAAGTGGTGCAATCTATGATAAAGCCCATGATTTCTTTATTTAGTGAGCTCAAAATCCATCCCTTGAGCAGGCGATCGGAGCGAGTCCAAGCTTTGTGCCTTGGGTTCACATCTGGGAGGCCCTCAGAATCCAGAATGACCATTGGTGGAGGGGCTTCCGAGCCATCGAGAAATCCTTCTAGGCAACATGATTCAGCCAGATTCTTGACTTGAGACTCCCAGAGGAGGTAGTTGCTGGAGATCAGTTTGATGGAGAGAAAGTTTGTGATGTTGAGACCCACCGGATATGGGTAGACAGACGTGGTGCTAGCAGAAGCTCACTACAACAAACGGTTTATATTAACCACTGTTTTTTTACGGTGTTAAAAGCGTGGATGGGGCTATTGTGCGGCAGTGACCGAGTCACCCGCTTTCCCCCTTTCTCGCAACCCCTCTCCCTCCACACAGCGTGCGTGGAAACCCCTTCTTTTCTTCCCTCTCCCTCCGGTCACCATGAAAATGTCCTTCCCCCTTCCATTTTTTTCGCGCCCTTTTCTCCCCACCTTCCTATCACCCCGCCAACATCCGCTATTTGGAAAGTGCCAATCACGACAGTCTGTATTTGACCTCGGTTGGCGCTGGCGCTGGCGCTGACGCTGACGCTTGGAGATGACTGTTGGCAGTAACCACGACGCTGGGAGACCGGGGCGACGCTGTGAGAAGGCAGCGACGCTGGGAGAAGACGGCGTCGGTAGGAGACGACGACGCCAGGTTTTGGTGAAACGCTGAGGGAGAGCATTCGTTAGATCGGTGGAGCAAGGAGAGGATGGGATTGGGCTCTGCGGAGATCGTCCAAAGCTTCAGGTTACTTTCCGTCATTTTTGTAATCAAAGGTGCCTTATCTTCTGTATTCTATCTTTGTAAACAAACTTTCGACTTCCGTAAACCATTCATCCTTTATAATCCGAGATCAATTAGTCCTTGTTTCCCTATCAATGCTAAACGCCTGGTATTTTCTTGATGTAACTCTCTCTCTCTCTTCTCACTTTTGGGGGGAAATCCAATGCTGGGTATTGGTAATGTCTGTTTAGTAGTTTTGTACTATACCGTAGTGTGCAGTTTGTGAAATTGCTATCACGTGAAGGCACTCTTCCCTACCCTCACAACCATAGTCACAAATTCGATATTCGGGATACGTAGGAGCTGAAAAATTTGGAATTCGGGAATTATGCGGGAAATTCGAATAAAAAACGGTAAAAGTACGGTCAAAGTCGGTCAAAGTACGGTCAACTATTCGGGAAAAAGTCGGAAAAAAGTCGGGAAAAAACAGATGTATACTAATATATATGTTTACATTTTAATGTATAAATGTATGTATACATATACTTTAAGCATTAAAAAATTGAAAGACACAAAAGGGGGAGATGCAACCAATGTTCTCCAAAATAAAATCAAAGTTTGCCATAGGCATTAAAAAAACATCTTGGACGTTAGAAGTCTAGCCCAATACTATTAAATGCCCACTAACCCAACGTAAGGCTATAAAAGTTCAGTATCAAAATTAAGAGCGAATGGCTCAGAATCAAAATCATCATTTGCATTATCTTCACTCTATGCGACAGAATTATGGCTACAGAAATATGGCTGCAAGAAATAGAAGTGCAGTCCATTATTGAAGATAGAGCTACTGTAACGGAGAGGAGGAAATATCCTACTGTGTATGTGTATGGGGAGAAAGGTGAAGAAGGAATAGCTGAATTGGGGGGGGAGAGGGAAGTAGGAACCTGTTGCCATGCATATATATAAGGACTGAAGGAAACAGACTGAAGGAAGATTACGAATTAATGAAGGAAGGGGAAGAAGAAGAGCATTCAACAAACAAAAATGAAGAAAATTGGATGGCTATGAGGGAAGAACTGCTGCCGTGTTGCAGAAGAAATTAGAGAAAGTGGGAGAAGAAGACAAGAAGAAAAGGAGGAAGATGAAGAGTAGGAAGAAGAAAAATCGCAAGAGTAGGCAAGAAAAGAGGAGAATGAAAATGAAAAACGTTCTGAGCAAAAAAAAAAGGGAAAAGAAGGAGAAAGGGGAAGAAAAGGATATAAAAGGGAAACAAGATGAGGAAGATTAAATACATGTATCTCCAGTGGGAGTCGTCGGTGTGGGGGAAGGTTGTCGGAGCTGGCCTTGGCATCGTCCTTGGATTTCCAGCGCTGGGGTCAGTAGCTGCCGTCAGCCTTGTCGTTTCCTCGGCTGTTGATCCACAGGCACAACATCGTCCCACAGCAGCAATGTGGTCAACACTCAGCAGCAGCTTGCTTCTCCTCGGAGATTGCTGCAGCTGGACCCTGCTGCTAGGGTTCTTTTCCCACGAACAGCAGCTGGAGCGGGAATGCGGAAAAAACAGGGAGCGGCAAAAAAAAATTGTCGGGGGGAGGGTTTTATTGAACCACTGCACAATGACCGCACATTAACGTTTAAAACGGGATTAAAACGAAAAAAACGCGATTAAAATGGGATACGCGTTTAAAACGCGAATAAAACGCGTACTACACGATTAATACGTTCTGGGCGAACTAAACGACCGTCACATACGACAGTCCAAAAAAACGCGTTTAATACGCGACTTTTTCAAAAAGTCGCCGATTATTGTGACTATGCTCACAACAGCGCCCCATGTCCTAAACTAGTTAGTGCCCAACGGATGGCTGGATGGCTACTATCATCAGGGCCATTGCAGATATTTTAGAGGCCCCGGGGCGAAGATAAAAAATGGGCCCTCTGTATATTCTTATTTAACAAATTTAAATAAATATCAGTTTAGTCATAATTGTCAAAACTGTCATATAAAAAAATAGAACATGTTCTTACAAATCAAACTAAAAAGAAAAATTAAATATAGATATCTCCTTATCGAGCTTCAGTCATCATATAAAATGACTTTTTCGAGCCTTTCTAGATGCAAAATCTTGAATAACAGTGTCAACATCAATATTTCCCAACATATCTTTCTCAATGCATAACATTACCAAACCGTTCAATCTTTCTTGAGACATTGATGATCTAAGATAATTTTTCAGTAACTTTAGCTTGGAAAAACTCATGTGAAGTTGTCGCTGGAAAAGAGGAACACAGGAGCGGACGAAAGATGCGGCTTTAAGTCCAGTTGGTTTCTAATGAAACCTATTTTACAGAAGGATATATATATATATATATGTGTGTGTGTGTGTGTGTGTGTGTGTGTGTGTGTCTGAGAGTCCAGGGAAAATTAGGGAACTCGAGCTCCAGACTTCTAGGAAACCAGTCAAGTAAAATCAGAAAGGAAATTTGACTTCTAATATTTTCAGGATAAATTACACGAAACTAGTCAGATCCTTAGGCTTTGATTGGTTCGTTGTAACTAATATTTAGGGAACTCATTTTCCAAGAACTTGAGTTCAGTCTTAGGAAATCAAAATCAGGTGATTGGTTTGAAATATAACTTTTCTTAGGCAAATGACTTCCATATGATTGGTATATTGTAACTGAGGAAGCTTTCCTCAAAGACTATTTGCCCTAACATTGTTCTCCATAGCTCTCATTTATAGTATATGTTAATCAATTAATTCGCTATAGTAATGAACCATGATGATAAAAAGTTCTAATGTCTTTTTACTGTATGTATACTCACAAAACTAGAAGATGACTTGGACACAAAGGATGTGCTTATGAACTATGTTTTAAATTACAATATTCAAATACAGAGTCATCATACTTGTTCTTGAGTTTTTCTAATTCACTGCCTATGTGAGAACTCAGTTGTGCGGCTATGTAATCAGTTTCATCTATGCTAGATGAATAAAATAAAAACAGAAAGCAAGATAAGAATACACAATCAAACAAAAATAGTGGTTGCTTTAGTAACACAATAAATCACATGGGTGTTTGAATGATTTTCCATCGCAGTGGCATCTAGAGTAAATCATGAGAAAAGTCAAGAGTAGCAGTGCCCCAACCCAATCGATCATCGGCCTCTGATTTATTTATCCCCCACAACAAACATATCAGTTGCCGATTGATCAAGGAAAAATGGCAAGCAAAATGAGGTGAAAGTCAGAGAGACGTGGCTGAAGAGGTACATGCCAAAGAAGCGCATGTGAGAGAGGAGTGGTTGAATGCTACCCAACATAGAGAAGCGTGGGTGAAAGGGGCACAGGCGAGGAGAGAGCTGTCGTCGGGACAAGTGCGCCAAACTTGTTTTCCACTCACTTTTCAACGGAAGTCTGGAACTCTAGTTTATATATATGTCCAGGAGTCTATGGAAAAATAGGGAAGTCTAATTCCTGACTTTCTGATAACCAATCACACAAAACTAAACAAGGAACTTGACTTCCAGACCTTCAAGTCTTTTCCTAACAAGTAACATTGAATCAATCCCGTTCCATTTACAAATGCTGGACGATGTCGTCCAGTTCAAAACGGTTGAGCGCCGTGATCCCGTGGGTGGAGCGCGCAGCTTGTACAAGAATCTTTGCAGTGTTGGGCATCAAAGTGGGGCCGGTAATGTAAAGTCCATATGTTGTATACAGCTCACCAAACACAAGCTCTGGTTCGTAAGATTTTTTGAAATCAGAAATTTTGTTGATCCTAGGATTATGTGAATCCAGCCGTTACGAGAAATCCAACTAAATTCTATAAATCAAACGTGCCCTAAGTCTCGACTCTAAAAAGACGGACGGCGCAACTTATTGACCGTTTGCAGGTTTGTTAAGTCTCGACTCCAAAAAGACGGACGGCGCAACTTATTGACTGTCTGTAATTATGATACCGTATTATTGAAATTTGTCATCTACCTCCCGGAGAGTCTGCACCTCCTACTTCTGTGCTACTACATTTACAGGGGAGTTGCCTTTGTCACTTATTCGACCAATCACAATTTTTCTGCTTATTCTTCCCGAAAAAGCTTCCTCATATCTTGTCGCGCGCCCTGATGGTGGCGGAGACAAACGATGGAGCATCTCGCCATATCCTCCTTGCTCAGACTAAGCGGGGCAAGCAGCGATGGCGCTCGGCGCTCGCCTTCATCCGATCCGCGCGAGCCTTCTTCCTCATCGCCAGGAATCCAATCGCTGGAGCACTCCCTGGCCGGGCCCGATCCTACACATCCGTCCAGATCCACGACGTTGACCTCGGCAATCCCGATGATGACCTGCCCTGCTGCAGCGGCTACGGCTGCGTCGAGCTGCTAAGCGACACCAGCGGGCTCTTCCGTACCGACCCCAAGCTATTGACGACCTTAGTCAAGGACCGAAACCACCGCGCCCTGAAGGTAGCCTTTGGAAGCGTGGAGACTCTCGCGGCGTTTCTGCTTTCTCACCCAGACTTCGGGGCTCACGACCACGAAGGTGGCAAAATCAGTGCCGACAGGATCAAGTTGTTCGGCTCAAATGTCGTTCCTCATCCCAAGCCTCGGAGCTTCCTCCCATTCCTCCGTGAGGCTCTGAAGGAGCCGACGCTCCTCGTCCTCCTCATCTACACGGCGGCTTCCCTGGTGTTTGGAGTCAAGGAGCGTGGCATCAAGGAAGGCTGGTACCGACCCACCAGCATATTCATCGCCATAATCCTCGTCGTCGCCGTGTCCGCTATCAGCAAGTATCGTCTGGAGAGCAGGTACGACAAGCTATCCGACGAGTCGGCCGACTTCCCCGTCGACGTCGTCAGGGACTGAAGATAATCCTGATTTTATCTTTTAATTAACTCTATTTTGGTTTAGCCAAATAATAGGCCACGCATCGTGAGGTTGTTCACCACTGGGTCGTTTCCCTTCTTTCCGTTAGACATTCCGTTAGACAGGGTAGCTATCTCTGACCATGTCTTTAGTTAACAGAAGGCAGTGCGCTCATGGTGGCCCCTAGTGATCGCCGAAGTTGAGCATCGTGGAAAGGTGTGGCCTGCAAGATCGGCATACACGATCACGTAATTCAGTAGCTTGTTTTAGCTTCTATAAATAAGAGAATAGAAAAGAAAAGCTGCAAGCCTTCACGCAGCACCAAAACCTCTTGTGTTCGTGGTGTTCATGTGGTTTCGTTTCGCTCTTGTGTTCGTGGTGTTCATGTGGTTTCGTTTCGTGAGCGAGTAAGCGTGTGAGTCCAGGAGTTCAAGTGAGTCTTCGATTTGGCAACGTCAGGACTGCCGCCGGGCGTGCCGGCGTCCAGAATTTTGGTCGGGGACGTCGTGTGGCTCAAGATTGGGGACAAGGTCCCAGCAGACGGGGTGCTCCTGGATGGCCATGCGCTGCGGGTCGACAACTACAGCATCACCGGAAAGCAGCCGCACATGACCGTCGACCGCGACGGTAACCCGCTCTTCTTTTCCGGCGCGAAGGTCGTCGACGGGTACGTCGGATGCTGGTCACTGCCGTTGGGGGAAATACGACTTGGGGCCAGATGATGGCCGCCCGCAACCGCAACAGCCACGAACCCACCCCGCTTCAGAAGAGGCTCCAGAAGATCACTTGGAAGATTGGTATTACCACCACCGTGATGGAACTCGTGGCGATCGTGGCTGCCTTTATCGCCCGCTACTTGAGCAGGGGGTCATGATGTTCATGAACGTCAACAGTAGCCCGTCGGAAGCAAGCCCACCTCCGGCTCTGTGGTCAGCGCGCTGGTCAAGTTCCTCTCGGACTCTGTCACAGTTCTCCTCATGTCCATTCCTGAGGGCCTTCTACTGGCATTGGCGTTGGTGTTGGCGTACTCCATGAAGCGCATGATGGCTGACAAGGCCATGATTAGGAAGCTGTCGGCATTTGAGAGTCTGGCCGCCGTCACCACCATCTGTACGGGCAAGGCCGGTGTGCTCACTCGAAACCAGATGAAAGTCGAGTGCTTTTTCGTGGGTACCCAGGAAGTTCAAGTGACCGGCAGCCAAGATCCTCCCCTTTCTGCCTCAGCTATCGACGCCGCCGTCCTCGAGCTGATGCATTGCGCCGTCAGGCTGAATACGTCGGCGAACGTGTGCATTGCCCACCATGGTGCTGATGCTGAGATCAGCGGAAGCCCCACGGAGAAGGCCATCGTCTCGTGGGCCGTCAAAGAATTGGGGATGGACATGGATCTTCCTGAAGCTGAGTACGACATTGCTCTAAGTCGAGGCTTTTAATTCTGAAAAGAAGCGCAACGGCATACATAATTGCGATCTCCAAATGCAGCTGCATTGGAAAGGAGCTGCGCACTTAGGTAAGCTTAAGATATGAAAAATAGAATTACACCCAAATTTTTACAAAATATCCTACCTATCTTTTTCTCCTTACATCACCTTTGTCGTTGTAGGGAATCAGACACACAATTATACTCTTACATGTTGTCACTGCAACCGTTGATGGGGTCGCCTCTACTCCTGACGAGGTTGTGTACCTCGCCTGCCAACCAAAGAACTCTCCCCACCTGAGAGAGCAAACTCGTCATCCACTGAACGGACAGACTACTGTCGTAGTCGTTGCCGCAACACCAATGTGGTGACACCAACTGATGTGCATCTTCCTCTGCTCGGATCCGTCATCGTAGTTGATTCACCACCAATGTGTCGATGAATGTCAGCCGCTACTTCGCTTCAAGGCAAAGTCGTTGACCATCTCTTACCAAAAGAGAGCACTACTAATTGTTCTTGTTTTCTGACTCTTCTACCACAGAAGAAACCAACAACAAACCATTGATTGGATGATCCTAATGGCCTCCCCTATGGCCTCTATTTATAGACCCCCATCACATGTAGTAGCAATTAGAAATCTCACTCCAATTCATAGTCAAATTCGTAATCCACTTCCAATGTTGCAAATAGAGAGTCATCTTCTCTTCTATTAGATTTAACTCATACTAGCATTGGCAACACAAACCAACTCCTACTCAAGTCCAAATACAATTAGGACATTGGTCGGAATCCTATTCATTTTCCCAACAATCTCCCCCTCCGGCCCATGAGGGAGACTTTGTCTTCAATAAGTATCTAGAGTAACTTATGGATTCCATCACCACCTGTGATGGATTCCGAGAGGTGGTCATTCTCCTCAAGCATTTCAGCATCTTGTCATTTTCATCCCTTTTCTTGAAGTACCACCCTGACTTCACTTTATTCCCAAGCAACTGAGAAAAAGTATCCTGGCAACGCCGCTTTTCTCTTCATGTCCATGTCTGTAACTTTCTTTGCTCCCGTTGACCTATCTGTCGAGCCATCCTGGATGAAAATTGTGTTTCTGACCTTCTGCAGTAAAACTCAAAAACCTTCCTTTGACACTCCCCTTGTCGATGTAACCCCACATCAAAATCCTGATCCTCCATTCTAAATGCATCAACTAAGTCTTTGGAGCATCTTCTCTAACTGGGAGTCATCTCGATGCTTGTAGAAACTTACCTTTCTACCCTTTCTGACATCACTGAGAGAATCTCGCAACTCAAACATGCTGCTATTTGTAGGAGTACTTCCAAGTCCTCCTCGTCTCTTTTGAACTACCGTTGGCTTCTTGACTTTCTGAACCTTCTCTTTATGCACTCTCAATGTAGTTTTATATAGATTGCAGCACAGTCTGCCTCGAGCTATCACCAAACACTCTTTTGTTACTTTTCACATGCCACCACCAAACCCGAGATCATATCCGCTCATATCCAACAAGGAACTAGAAATTACACTAAGCCTCAAGTCTAAAACATGACGAACATCCTTTAGCATTATAGTACACCCAACATCTGTTTTGATGCAGACGTCACCAATCCCAATTATCTTTGAGTAGCTAGTATTCCCATCCTCGCATTGCCAAAGTTTCCTCTCTTATATTTTGTGAAGAACTTCCTGTGAGTTGCAACATGACATTTCACTCCTGTGTCTACAGCCCACTCAACACCATCATCTGTGTTCAAACCCTGTTCTTAGTCTGTCAATATTAGATCTTCCGCAATGACAGTTGTATTGCTCTGGTCATCATCCTCGTGTTCTTTGACAAGTTCTTTTGACACCTTCTTCCAGATCTTACAATCTTTCTTGAAGTGCCCAACTTCTCCACAACAGTAACATTATTTACTCTCTGTCTTTGACTTTCCGCGATTAGAACCGTGATTGCGATTCTTATTTCTTCATCTACCTTCAACGTATAGAGTTGAACCTGAAAAATCATATTTTCTACATTCTCTGTTGTGGATGTCTTCACTCAGAATCAAATCCTGAATATCGTCAAGCTTCAGCTTCATTCTTCCTAACGAACTACCAACTGCTATCATCGTAGCATACCAACTCTCGGGCAAAGAGGAAAGTAAGATAAGGGCTTTGACTTCATCATCAAACACAATCTCCACTGAGTTTAGTTAAGTAATTATGACGTTGAACTCATTGATGTGATATGCTACCGAGGCTCCTTCGCTCATCTTCAGGTTGAACAAACAACGAATCAAATATACCTTGTTTACAGTTGTAGGATTCTCGTATATATTTGATAGCGTCTTCAGAAGTCCCATCATTTTCTTCTCGTTGGCTACGTTGAATGCAACATTCCATGCTAATTTCAACCTGACCACCCCAAGTGTCTGACGATCAAAGAGATCACAATCCTCCTGCTTCATCCGTTCAGGTTTAGTCCCTGCCAGAGGTTGATGCAATTTCTTCTATTGCAGATAATCTTAAATCTACATCTTACAGAAGCCAAACTCCTTGCCATCAAATTGTCAATGCGCACTTTCCCATCTTCAGATATTATTATCACTTCCACTTTAAACTTCCAACCTTGCTCTGATACCACTTTGTTAGGAAATTGTGTTGTGTAATCGACGTGTTCTGCAAAACTGAAAGTGCAAGATTTAACATGGAAAACTCTCCCCAAGATGAGAATAGAAAAATCACGAGGCAATACCGACCAACAAGCACTATGTAATCAAGATTACAACTCACACCGTCCAGATTTAATTACCCTTAAATCTGGATCGCTCCCCCCACACGAGAATAAAAATAGGAAGATTAGAATTACACCCAAACATGTATAAAATATCCCACTTATCATTTTCTCCTCACAACACATTTGTCGTTGTAGGGAATCAGACACACAGTTATGCTCTTTCATGTTGTCGCTGCAATCACTAACCGGGCCGCCTCTACTCCTGACGAGGTTGTGTACCTCACCTGCCAACCAAAGAACTATTTTCTCCTGAAAGAGCAAACACGTGCTCCGCTGAATAGACGGATTGTTGTCATAGTCGCTGTCACAACACCAACGTAGTTCCACCAACTGATGTGTGTCTTCCGCTACTCGAATCCACCATCGTAGTTAATACACCACTAATGTATCACTGACTGTCAGCCGCTACTTCACTTCAAGGCAAAGTCGTTGACCCTCTCTTACCAAAAAGACCACCACCAACTTTTTTTTTCTGGCTCTTCTACCACAGAAGACACCAACAAAAAACAACTGATGGGATGATCCCAATGGCCTCCCACAGGGCATCTATTTATAGGTCTCCATCACATGTATTAGCAATTAGAAATCTCGCTCCAATTCATAGTCCAATTCCTAATCCACTTCAAATGTTGAAAATAGAGAGTCATCTTCTCTCCTATTTAATTTAACTCCTACTAGGATTGGCAACACAAACCAACTCCTACTCAAGTCCAAATACAATTAGGACATGGGCCAGAATCGTATTCATTTTCCGAACAATCTCCCCCTCTGATCCATGAGGGAGAGTTTGTATTCAGCAATCATCTAGAGTAACTTCTGGATTCCATCACCACCTGTGATGGATTTCGATAGGTGGTCATTCTCCTCAAGCATCTCAGCATCTTGTCATTTTCGTCCCTTTTCTTGAAGTACCACCCTGGCTTCACTTTATTCCCAAGCAACTGAGAAAAAGTATCCTTGCAACGCTGCTTTTCTCTCCATGTCCACGTCTGTAACTTTCTTTGCTCCTGTTGACCTATCTGTCGAGCCATCCTGGATGAAAATTGTGTTTCTGACCTTCTGCAGTAAAACTCAAAAACCTTCCTTTGACACTCCCCTTGTCGATGTAACCCCACATCAAAATCCTGATCCTCCATTCTGAATGCATCAACTACATGTTCACTGTATTGTCCTCTTTCCTAATGTGCGCACTGTCTAAAGAAGTCTTTGGAGCAATCTTCTCTAACTGGGAGTCATCCCGATGCTTGTAGAAACTTACCTTTCTACCCTTTCTGACATCACTGAGAGAATCCCGCAGCTCAAACCTGCTGCTATCTGTAGGAGTACTTCCAAGTCCTTTTCATCTCTTTTGAACTAGCGTTGGCTTCTTGACTTTCTGAACCTTCTCTTTATGCACTCTCAATGTGGTTTTATATAGATTGTAGCACAGTCTGCCTCGACCTATCACCAAACGCTCTTTTGTTACTTTACACATGCCACCGCCAAACCCGAGATCATATGCGCTCATATCCAACAAGGAACTAGAAATTACACTAAGCCTCAAGTCTAAAACATGACGAACATCCTTTAGCATTATAGTACACCCAACATGTGTTTTGATGCAGACGTCACCAATCCCAATCATCTTTGAGTAGCTAGTATTCCCCATCCTCACATTGCCAAAGTTCCCTCTCTTATATTTTGTGAAGAACTTCCTGTGAGTTGCAACATGACATTTCACTCCTGTGTCTACAGCCCACTCAACACCATCATCTGTGTTCAAACCCTGCTCTTGGTCTGTCAATATTAGATCTTCCGCAATGACAATTGTATTACTCTGGTCATCATCCTCGTGTTCTTCGACAAGTTCTTTTGACACCTTCTTCCATATCTTACAATCCTTCTTGAAGTATCCAACTTTTCCGCAATATTAACATTCTTTACTCTATTTTTGACTTTCTGCGATTAGAACCGTGATTGCGACTCTGATTTCTTCCTCTACCTTCAACGTATAGAGCTGAACCTGAAGAATCAGATTTTCCACATTCCCTTCTACGGATGTCTTCACTCAGAATCAAATCTTGAATATCGTCAAGCTTCAGCTTCATGCTTCCTGACGAACTGCTGACTGCTGTCACCGTAGCAGACCAACTCTCGGGCAAAGAGGAAAGTAAGATAAGGGTTTTGACTTCATCATCAAACACTATCTCCTCTGAGTTTAGTTGAGTAATTATGATGTTGAACTCATTGATGTGATCTGCTACCGAGGCTCCTTCGCTCATCTTCAGGTTGAACAAACGACACATCAAATATACCTTATTTGTAGATGTAGACTTCTCATACAAATTTGATAGCGTCATCAGAAGTCCCACTGTTGTCTTCTCGTTGGCCATGTTGAATGCAACATTCCACGCCAATGTCAACCTAACCACCCCAAATGCATGACGATCAAGGAGATCTCAATCCTCCTGCTTCATCTGTTCAGGTTTAGTCCCCGCTAGAGGTTGATGCAATTTCTTCTACAATAGATAATCTTCAATCTGAATCTTCCAGAAGCTGAAATCCTTGCCATCAAATTGTCAATGCGCACTTTTCCATCTTCAAATGTCATTATCACTTCCACTTTAAACTTCTAACCTTGCTCTGATACCACTTGTTAGGAAATTGTGGTGTGTAAGCGACATGTTCTGCAAAACTGAAAGCGCAAGATTTAACATGAAAAACTATCCCCAAGATGAGAAGAGAAAAACTACAGGGCGATACCGACCAACAATCACTATGTAATCAAGATTACAACTCACACCGTCCAGATTTAATTACCCCTAAATCCGGATCGCCCCCCCCACACACGAGAACAAAGATAGAAAGAATAGAATTACACCCAAACGTGTACAAAATATCCCACTTATCTTTTTCTCCTCACAACACCTTTATCATTGTAGGGAATCAGACACACAGTTGTGCTCTTGTCTGTTGTCGTTGGTCACCAATCCCAATCATCTTTGAGTAGCTAGTATTCCCCATCCTCACATTGCCAAAGTTCCCTCTCTTATATTTTGTGAAGAACTTCCTGTGAGTTGCAACATGACATTTCACTCCTGTGTCTACAGCCCACTCAACACCATCATCTGTGTTCAAACCCTGCTCTTGGTCTGTCAATATTAGATCTTCCGCAATGACAATTGTATTACTCTGGTCATCATCCTCGTGTTCTTCGACAAGTTCTTTTGACACCTTCTTCCATATCTTACAATCCTTCTTGAAGTATCCAACTTTTCCGCAATATTAACATTCTTTACTCTATTTTTGACTTTCTGCGATTAGAACCGTGATTGCGACTCTGATTTCTTCCTCTACCTTCAACGTATAGAGCTGAACCTGAAGAATCAGATTTTCCACATTCCCTTCTACGGATGTCTTCACTCAGAATCAAATCTTGAATATCGTCAAGCTTCAGCTTCATGCTTCCTGACGAACTGCTGACTGCTGTCACCGTAGCAGACCAACTCTCGGGCAAAGAGGAAAGTAAGATAAGGGTTTTGACTTCATCATCAAACACTATCTCCTCTGAGTTTAGTTGAGTAATTATGATGTTGAACTCATTGATGTGATCTGCTACCGAGGCTCCTTCGCTCATCTTCAGGTTGAACAAACGACACATCAAATATACCTTATTTGTAGATGTAGACTTCTCATACAAATTTGATAGCGTCATCAGAAGTCCCACTGTTGTCTTCTCGTTGGCTATGTTGAATGCAACATTCCACGCCAATGTCAACCTAACCACCCCAAATGCATGACGATCAAGGAGATCTCAATCCTCCTGCTTCATCTGTTCAGGTTTAGTCCCCGCTAGAGGTTGATGCAATTTCTTCTACAATAGATAATCTTCAATCTGAATCTTCCAGAAGCTGAAATCCTTGCCATCAAATTGTCAACGCGCACTTTTCCATCTTCAAATGTCATTATCACTTCCACTTTAAACTTCTAACCTTGCTCTGATACCACTTGTTAGGAAATTGTGGTGTGTAAGCGACATGTTCTGCAAAACTGAAAGCGCAAGATTTAACATGAAAAACTATCCCCAAGACGAGAAGAGAAAAACTACAGGGCGATACCAACCAACAATCACTATGTAATCAAGATTACAACTCACACCGTCCAGATTTAATTACCCCTAAATCCGGATCGCCCCCCCCCCACACACGAGAACAAAGATAGAAAGAATAGAATTACACCCAAACGTGTACAAAATATCCCACTTATCTTTTTCTCCTCACAACACCTTTATCATTGTAGGGAATCAGACACACAGTTGTGCTCTTGTCTATTGTCGTTGGAACCGCTGACCGGGCCGCCTCTACTCCTGACGAGGTTGTGTACCTCGCCTGCCAACCAAAGAACTCTCTCTGCCTGAGAGAGCAAACACGTCCTCCGCTGAACGGACAAACTACTGTCGTAGTCATTGTCGCAACACCAACGTAGTGTCACTAACTGATGTGCGTCTTCCGCTACTCATATCCTCCGTCGTAGTTGATGCACCACCAATGTGTGGCTGACTGTTAGCCGCTACTTCGCTTCATGGTAAAGTCACTAACCCTCTCTTGCCAAAAAAGAGCACTACGAGCTGTTCTTATTTTCTGACTCTTCTACCACAGAAGGCAACAACAACAAACAACTGATGGGATGATCCCAATGACCTCCCCAGGGTCTCTATTTATAGGTTTCCATCACATGTAGTAACAATTAAGAATCCCACTCCAATTCATAGTCCAATTCGTAATCCACTTCCAATGTTACAAATAGAGAGCAATCTTCTCTCCTATTAGATTTAACTCCTACTAGGATTGACAACACAAACCAACTCCTACTCAAGCCCAAATATAATTAGGACATGGACCTAAATCCTATTCATTTTCCCAACATTCTCGTTGCTAGCAACTCGACGGATTGACCACGTCGGGCGCCAATGACATGGCGGAACTGGAAAGGACTATCGAAAGGATGGCTATGAGAGGCCTTCGGTGTATAGCCTTTGCCTACAAGGACGTCGATTCAAAATCCCTCGCATATGAGCAAGAAAACAATGCCGACGACAATACAAAGAGATTGAGGTTGCGTTTGGGCGTCCCATTTGTGACTGCTGCAGTAATCAACAAGTCATGGGATTATTCTTACCTAAGTAATAAATCTCGATATTCTTAATTACATTGTTTGGCTCAGTGGTTATTTAGAAGTGTAGTAATTATGATTACTGACATTCCAGATTACGTTGTTTGGTAATTATGTATTTGAAATGCAACATTTTTTATTTTTTCATAAAATCAATATATAATTATATATTTAACCTGCTACATGGCAAGAGACATCCATATTCATATTTCACATTGATTTGAATTCAACAAAAATATTCAAATATATTGTTTACATACTAATTTTAACAAAAACATACAAATGTATTGTTTACATGCCATCCATATTAATACACGAGGCATCTGTATTCATATTTTATGTTGATGTGAATTTAACAAAATAGAATTTATACATATCTAATTACAAGGAATCCAAGCCTCTGTATTCCTCTGCCTTTGCAGAAATCTTTTTTTCTTGTGTTCCCCCCTTGTCAATTGATGTCTTGCTCTACTCAAACAGCCAGCCTAGTGACAGGGAACTCCCAACACTACGAGAGGACCTAGCAAATGCGGACGATGCCTCTGTCCACAACACTACGACCGCCGTGATTCCTTCACCGCCTCACAGCGATGTACTCCACTTCGCCGTCGCTGAGCCGCCGCATGGCGGCAGCATCCGACTCCCCCGGCAGCGACAACCAGCCACTCAGGTGGCACTACGGCGACGCCGACCTGGATGACAAAAACTTCCGGATCCACGGACGGAGCATGCTCCTGGTGATCGTCGTCTTCTTGTTGCTGCTCTTCCTCACGCTGCTCTGCCTCTACGCTAGGTGGGCGTGCAGGTACAGGCGTCATCACCGTCAGCGGAAGCTCTGCGATGGGTTTGGACGGGATGGAATGTAGCGGAGGCGTTTACACAGTGACCATGGGGCTGGAAAAGGATGCGATAGATAGGATGCCGATCATTCTGTTTCAAGAATCCGACAAGGAGGCTGGCACGAAGGAGGAGGAGGTGAGGTGCTCGATTTGCCTGAACACGTTTGGGAAAAGGAGGCCAAAGGGAAAAAATATAACCTTTCAAGGCGAGACCAGGGAGCCCTAGATCGTCGAAGCACGATCGCTGCAAGCACGAACACTTCGCCGCCTTCAACCGCGAGCATGAGCACCGTTGCGCCTTCAATCGCCAAAAAGAGTAGCATGGGGCTTCGTCGGGGAAGGAGGAGATGCCGAGGAAAGAGGCAATAAGGAAGGAGAAGAAATGGGGGTCAAAACCCTAGTGAACCCAGAGACGATTGGTCGTTGGGAAGGAGGAGCCGATATGATCGGGGGGGAGTAGTGGCTGCAATTAGCGGCAGCGACACGGGGAAGGAGACGATCGGGGAGGAGAAAAGAGAGACATCGGGAGAGTCGGGGGAGGGATCGGGAGAGTCGGGGGCGGAGGGACCGGGAGAGTCGCCACTGCGATTAGAAAAGACTCCAATATTGGTGTATTTTAGGAATTCCGTGAAATGCGAGTGGGGGTGAATGCCGCATTCCAACCACCGAAGTCGAAAAATCACATATATCAAGCCAAACGGTGTCAATGTGTCATTACGAATGCAGTATTTAAAATACCGAATTGAATTACAGTACCGCCTCCAATTACAGCACCCAAACGCCCCCTGAAGGATAATGAATTGACGCTTCTGGGCATTGTGGGACTCAAAGGACCCTTGTCACCCAGAGGTCCGCAAGTCCGTCGAGGCTTGTAGGAGGGCTGGGGTGAGCGTGAGGATGGTCACTGGAGACAATGTCTTCACCGCCCGGGCCATAGCCGTGGAGTCTGGAATATTGACAGCGGAGGAAGCCGCGGAAGATCAAGAAAACAGCGGTCTTGTGATCAAAGGCCAGATGTTCCGCGAGCTGTCCGAGGAGGAGCGCATGGATGCAATTGGAAGGATCAAGGTGATGGCTCGGTCGTCCACAGAGGATAAGCGGCTAATGGTGAAGTGCCTGAAGAGAAAGGGCGAAGTGGTCGCCGTAACAGGGGACGATGCAGGAGATGCTCCGACGCTCAAGGAAGCAGATGTGGGCCTGGCGATGGGAATACAGGGGACAGAGATGGCCAAGGAGTGCTCAGACGTGGTGGTCCTGGACGACAACTTCCAGTCTGTCGTGACGGCTCTCCGATGGGGCCGGTATGTGTACATCAACACACAGAAGTTCCTCCAGTTCCAACTCACTGTCAATGCCTCCGCCCTTTGCATCGACTTCGTGGCCAGTGTTGCTTCCCGGAAAATCCCACAGACGACCTTGCAGATGTTGTGGGTGAACCTGATCATGGACACGCTCGGCGTGGTGGCTCTGGCCATGGAACCGCCCACCGATGAGCTTCTGCAAAAGCTCCCTGTTGATCGTTCTGCGCCGCTCATTATAGCAGTCATGTGGCGGAACTTGCTGGCTCAGATGGCTTTCCAAGTGACCGCTGTACTAACCCTGAACTTTCGCTGCGGGTCATTGCGAGGTATCCGGTTGAAGGTCAAGAACACAGACATAGTGGTGTTCAACACCTGCATTCTCTGCCAAGTTTTCAACATGTTTAACGCATGTCGGCTTGAGGAGAAGAATGTGTTCGTTGGAGTGCTCTAAAACCGTCTGTTCATGGCCATCGTCGGAGTCGCCATAGTACTACAATTTCTTATGGTGGAGCTGCTTACCAAGTTTCCGAACACCCAAAGGCTCGACTTGGCTCAGTGGGCTGTGTGTGTTGCCGTCGCCTCATTCTCCAGGCCAATCGGCTGGCTAGTGAAGTGCACTCCTATTAATTGGGCTGTTGTGTAGTAATAGTAGTTGAATAATGGGTGAGTTTGAGCTAGGGTTCCATTACCTCAAAATTAATACATATTCTAAAGATATTATACTTATAAATCCACTCTCTTAACCATTCAAGTGCCACTAGTTAAGTAATATTTTGAGGGAAATTACTTGGTCATTACTATGGTATTATTTTTAGTTTGTAGTTGATACATCTTCTATGACCCTTTACTTGGACCAAGGACAACCTCTTCTTCATCAATTATCCGATGAAGCTAAAAGATTGTACACCTTGGATTTCTTTATGGTTGTCTCTAAGGAAGATTGATGAATGATGGTCTAAGACCCTTTTTTATTATTTTTAGTCTTTTGGTTGTGAATTTAGTGAGGTTTTCCAAGGGGTACCTCCCCCATTGTTATCCCCATTTTTCTTACAAACTTTTATAAATTGTGTAAATGGTACTTCTTTTACCCTTCCACAATTTAATATCTATCTTCCTTTTGTATTTAGTTTCATTTAACGGATGTGATCTCATAATGCAATCGATGATTTCATCACAAACAAAAATTGTTACATATTCTATAAATTCGAAGCATTTTGTATACTTCAAGGAGAAGGCTTAAATAATAATTTGATTGGTTCTATTTGTACATCTCTTCGAGAAAGTTCAAGTAACACATTGAGGTTCAATGAAGCCTCCATTTGGCCTAGGCCGCTTCTTCAACTCCACTCCCCCCTCCTTATCGGCCCAAGTAAGTGGAATCCATCTACTACGACATCATTTGCTCAATGAAGCCTATTGATGCCCATATCTTAGAGTGACCCTCGACCTTATCCTCTTAGATCATGGCAGTGATAATGTCACATATTGTAGAGTGACTCTCACTCCCACTTTATTAGTTGATATGATCATTATCCTATAAAGATTTGGATTTGACCAATTAGTTTATATAATTAAATGAAAAAAATGTTATGAGGGCACATGGCACAATAGTAATCATCACTAGGTGAATCGGGAGAAACTAACTTTGTTTTATGAAGATATGAAATAGTATGAATGTTGCCCAATAAATTAAATAGAAATATCAAAATTTGATTAATATAAAGAAAAATTGTGAATTCTCTATAGATTAATATGAGCAACCCACTATGAGTACACGAGGTGTTACACATCGATCTCACAATTACCATTAATCATGAGATTAGGGCATAAATTGAGGATTTAACGTAATACAAAGATCACCCTTAACTTTTTCTTCTTTTTCAAACTCTTTTTTTTCTTGCATTCAACCACATAAACTAACTTTACAAGGGAATCTAAACATTGATTTCTCTAATCTAATTTCAACAGTAAAAATGCATTATGTTTCTTATACTTTTAAGCACATAAGACTTGTTGATTCACATATATTGCTAAAAGAGGAATAATGTTATACATCATCATTTACAACTCTCTCTTATTTCTTTACAAGGACCTAGAGTGACAAGGACCGACTGAACTTAACTATACTCAGACTTAACTCTTGTGGCATATCTACTCTGATGCAACGATATCTTCAATCCCCACGATTTCCCTAAACATTTTGAGTAGAGGGGTGAGCCTACTCGCTCAGTGAATGAGTAAAACAATAATGCAGTCTAAAGTACTGAATGAGACATTTATCATTCTTGGATAATTGAAATAAAACAAAATAGTAATTTCAAATTAAAAGACTAGATATTCAAAAACTTACTAATAACATTAAAACCTACATCATTAGAAATAAACAAGTATGGAAATATAATCCTCACTATATTCAATATTACATTTAAAGAACAACTATTATGAAACTTTACTCAAATCTTTCTTAGCCTTTCATACTTATAAGAAAATCTTTAAAACTTATATTATCATATTTTAGTTTATGCCCTGATCATATGCAATGTACTCTACATATGAAGAATCGTAATGAAATATGATCTCACCGTACAAGACTTAGCTGACACACCCGGAAATATTAAGCCTGACTACATCGCTAGTCTGCAACAGGAAAATGACTCTCTGACCTTGGCACACCTATGGGCCGTAAAACTAGACTCCTCCTCTAACCTGAGCACACAAGCGGAGAGTCAAGACACCTATTGGCTTTTCTGTACTCTAGTGCCACTAGGATCTCTGATTGATGTTGGACACTACATACTATATTTTTAAGGAGACTTCCACTAGGGATTCGTCCCCCGTACCACCTGTTAGTACGATCCGACCTCTGTATACTGGACACTGCCATGGTTAGGTCATTTCATCCCTACAACGCAGACCTCTCATAGGAAATCTACTGTGTTCAGGGCTACTACTATTACTGTAACTTTGATTATATCTTTCTCTTAGACTGGTCTCTTTTAACTCTGTATATTAATGACTACTCGGACTATTGAATTAAAATCACTGATGATACTGAACTGAATGCTTAACATATTGTTTACCCCTTTCTTAGGGTTTCTCCTTACTCATGCACATATAGCACTTCTCATGTATTCAAACATATATCATGTCTACTTATATAAATATTCTCATTCAACATTTCTCACATTTATGCATGGCATCGATAACATACCTATTTAGGGCATGTCATATCTCTCCACTTGCAATAGCATAACAACATATGCATTTCATGACAAGTATTTGAGTTAGAAAATATGAATCTCATAAACAAAGAATGTATGCATATAAGATAATATTCAGATAAAATCCCACAATATCACATGAATCATTTCAATCAACCATTTACTACTAAATTAGATATGTATACTTGTAAAAGCATACTAGATTGGGTTTCCATCCTTGATTACTTGCTATTCATAGGATATGTATTGTGAAAATCAAAAACTCTATTTGTCCATATATCAAATCAAAGAGATAAACATGTAGAATTATATGCATTAGGAACATAAGTAAGATCATATAAGCATAAATCCGAATTTTAGATATAATGTTGTTCAAGCACCCGAATAACTTGAAAATTCAGATCTTCAAAAGATTCTCAATAAACTTCTTAATTCTGTAGTATTCAAGATACATAGATATCTATATCCATGTCATCATATAAACATTTTTAGATCATAGTTGGAACATGAATATAAGTATTCTATAAACTGAATTCAAGAATAGTTCTTTTCATTTATTGTCATTAAGGGAGAAATCGAGAATATAAATTAAAACCATTTAATTGAGTAAAATTGACTGAAATACTCTTTTACCCACTCACCCTAATATGTAAAATAGCTTAAAAATGTATCCCATATCTGAAAATATCAAATCCATATCAAACCCTAGCAATCGCCACTTTCTTCTTCCTTTCAACTCGGAAATCCTAGAGTTTAAGATTAGGAGAGAAAGAGTGAGAAAAGGACTTGATTTGATATGATTTTGAATCCAATTAGGGGAGGTATATAATCTTGACATCTGAGAGAAGATTCACCATGAAACTATATCCAAAGAAGCTAAACTTACATGATTTCATCATTCCTCGGACCACAAAACCCTAGGTCAGCATCTCCATCACTTTCTCCTCTCAAATCCTAACTCTCCCTCTCTCTCTAGGATTTTGTTTCTCTGGATTGAATCATGAATTATGAGAGCTCTTTGTGTGTTAGGTTTACCATATAGAGCAATTGAGTTTCTTGGGTCAATTGCACATTGACCCCTCACTATACTTTCTCTTATTTCAGCTGAATTTTCTGTCATAAAAATATTATTGTAATTCATCTACTGATAAGGCCTAAACACATCCAAAAATTATGAAAATTTTACATTGTGTTTATTATTTAGTTTCATATCTCCATTTAAAATTTCAGATCATTTGTAGTTACCAATAAATAATTAAAAATAAAACACTACACTGCTAAAAAGTACTCTATCAGCATTTTGGTCGAAATATAGTTCGATAGAGAACCACATTCAAATAACACTCAAATATTCTGAAAGTTTTCTCCAATATGTATGATTGAGTTATCCATATCATATCCAAAACTCAATTAAATACAAAATTTGTAAAAAATATGAAAAATCATTTACCACACTGCTATCATGATCAAATTCCATATTCATGTACTATCAAAACCCTAATTTTTGGCGATTAGGGTTTTCATTTCTAAAACCCTAATTCTTCAAACTAAAATCATAGTTAGAGTTTCTTCTTAGGTTTGAAATATCACAATTGATCTACTATCATTAATCAAGTCTAAATGATGTTCAATCTAATCAAGCATGTAATCATTCAGGTAAACCCTAGTTTACTAATTAAGCACAAATGTGGTCATTCCAATTTTCACCCCCTTAAAATGTTTCATTCCCAAAACATAAATATGCAAAAAAAGTATACTTACATGTCATTACATTCTTGTATGTATACTTGAATGTAGTTTTCAACGTTAAGTCCTTTATTTCTTTTCTAATCACAACATGTTTGAAATAGTTCTCAATGACAACAAACAAATTCTCTATGCCACAATCAATCATAGAGTAGATAGAGAAGCAACCATTTCAATATTTTCATACTCTTTAGGTGTTACCTCAACATTGATAATCTGATCCAACTATCTCAATTCATATAGCTCAATATGTACTATTGTTATGTATTACCTCTAAGTCACAAAAGAGAGTTCACCATGTTCTTTTGAATTTTACTATTGTGCTACTCAAATAGCAAAATAGTCTTGAGTTGGAAGACTATATTCAAAAACAATTGTACAATACTACTCACGACATCCCCATTGCATCATGGATGCATAAGATGAAACATTACCATCACATTCCATATTATTCTCAAGTATGAACCCACACATAATTCAAGGTGTAACCATTGGGTTATAGCATACTAGGGTTTCAACAATAGTAACAAAGTACTCCATGATTGTATTAGTCATTCAAGGACTATTCATACCCAATTACCATCACTTAGTTATATTAAAGCTAGGTATAACAAGCTATACCTCATTAGGGTTACATATCAATACAATATGGTTATCATCCCTTCTATTCATATGAGTGAATAGGTAAGACTACCTTATTCAGGGTAACCCTTCATTTGTTCCATCATTATTCAACCCATATCACCATACCACAATTGTACAATACTAAGATGTATTACTGGTATGAATGACTACAACTATCAGACACCTTTAATTAACATATTGCTTGCACATGTACACTGAAATAATACGTAGAATCAATTTACATCCCTTAATATACCTTCAACAAATTATACTTCTAAAAAGAAATTCACATATTACTAAAAGCCATTGTTTTCTCTTATCTCTCTCCTCATTCACTACTACTTACTTTTTGCTACTTATCCTTCTCATTTTAACCATGTAGATTAAACATTCCTAAAATTGAAACATACAAGGTACATATAGATTATTCATCATTCTTGCTATCACTGTAAGAATTTATCTCATATCACACTTCACTCATATTGTATTTCTCCTTTTGTTCAAAACACACTTGTTACATTTCAAATTTATATCTTACTCTTTACTCAGAATCATTTCCATATTGTTTATCTACCTTTCATATTAGCTATCTTTAAACCCTAGATTACTATCAGTGCTAGTTTACTTCTCATAGTGCAAATCTCATGATCTTATTTTATAGAGATGCTAGTATTCAAGGTCAAATCACTAGTGACATCCATTAAACTACAACAACTCTAAACATTCTAGGGTTTGGTCCTTATCAGTAGCATGACATTATTGTGATGTGACTTTGCTCCCTTAATTTGAAATTCAAACTTTGGATCTCACATGTTTTACTAAAGTATTCTTTATCTTATCGATTGAATTTCCTTTCTCTTACTTGGCCATTCAGATAGATTACATTCTCAATTACCCTGCTAGGGTTTCATCATCATATTGTGTGTCATTATTACATTCACTAGATGTCTCTACCATGGTGGTTATGCATCATATATGATTCATTTTATTATCACTTCATTCCCACATTGCTCTCATTAAGGAAGATATGAAAGAGAAGATGATTTAGAGACTTAGAATTCTTATCTTTAAACATTCATTAATACATTTCTCATATGTAGGTTTAATTAATTATCAACAAGGATACTTGACTAGTTAGCACTTTCTTGAATCTCGCAACCTCTTTTTTTTATAATCTATATTACTCCATTATGTTTCAAACCCTTCCTTACTTTCCATAATCCCCTTACCATATACTACTATTCCACATGTCATCTTTAACTTCTAGTTTTCTCTTATGATCATGTTGCTTCTTTTATGTGTATGATCATGTATACCATGTTGCATATATTTCCTTTTATCCTTCTACTAATGTGAAGTTGAAATTATAAATCAATAATCTCTCTACTATTATCACCTCATGTTTAATACATTATATATCCTTCATTTTAAATCAAACGGCTCATGCATGGGTGAAACATAGTTTCTCTTTTAATTAAGTTTTCCCTTCCTGAATATAGTCTACCTTTATATGACTTATTCATTTATTTAGGTACACTTTTGTTCTTCTTTTAGAAACTAGTTTGTTGTTCTATAAAGACTTAGAATCCAAAGGCAGTAAGGACGAATGTATTAAAATTATTAATAAAGGTATACATTCCATGCTATCAATTATATCATAACCCTCATTCCTTAATCAAGCTCATTATTTATAACATTTCTCTTTGTTTCAACATGATCTAGTTCTCTTCACTTTAACTCTTCTGAAGACTCTTCACTTCTATGTACTTATTGTATACTTAGCTCTTTTCTTCTATTTTCCCTTTTCTTTGGAGTACATAAAAACATTGTACTCGGTTATATAATCCATTCCTCATGATTGATTCTTACTATCTTGGCCCCTTACATACTTTTCTCATATCTTTTCCATATTTCATATTTAGAGTTCATATAATACTAAAAATTAAACTTAATCTGAACCTTATGTCGTGTTCCTTTATTCCCAATTAAGGGTTTCTCATATGCGGCCCCAAAGTTGGATCTCAGATATCAGTTCCAACTGATTCTTAGTTATCCCAGTCTTTCCCTTATACTTCAAAATCATAGAGTATATACATCCATACTAGAATTTGGATACAATCTATCCAGAATTTACTCTTATTATGTTACTAATAGGAGTCATTAGATCCCAGTAATGCATCCTGCCAGTCGGACCAGGCTGAGCCTACAGTCCTGAAGCCAAGATCTACTCATGATTACTCAACTCCTATTCATCTCAAATGTGTGGAAGAAAACTTATCCACTTAGGAAAGATCATTTCTAGTTTACTTGATACAAAGAATGTAATCAATAAATGCTACAACTGCATAGTGTACAACAAATCTTAAAGACCCATATATATTTCAAAATACTGAATATCTGAATTCAAACATATAAGAGCTTTTCTATTCATCTCCAATAAAACAACAATATGAAATGAAAGTTCTATCTCATTTTATATTTATGCTCTTAATTCATGTTACTTATCTTATTTCTAACCCTAATATTTCTAGGGTTCCTCTCTAGACCATCCTTCCATTGTATACCTAGCCAGGGTATACATGAATGAATAGATAGAGTAGCTTGATACTGGTTGATCCAAGTACTCAGATATCAAGCCATAATATCCAAATACTCAAATCCCCAGAGCTAATATCATAACATCTCCTATATACCACACTTATGACTCTAACTTACTAACTTAATGGTCCCTGACAACTCAACCTAAGCTCTGATACCAAGTTGTTACACCACGATCTCACAATTACCATTAATCATGAGATTAGGGCATAAATTGAGGTTTTAACGTAATACAAAGATCACCCTTAACTTTTTCTTCTTTTTCAAACTCTTTTTTTTCTCGCATTCAACCACATAAACTAACTTTACAAGGGAATCTAAACATTGATTTCTCTAATCTGATTTCAAAAGTAAAAATGCATGTATGAACATTCATTATGTTTCTCATACTTATAAGCACATAAGACTTGTTGATTCACATATATTGCTAAAAGAGGAATAATGCTACACATCATCATTTACAACACTCTCATATTTCTTTACAAGGACCTAGAGTGAGAAGGACTGACTGAACTTAACTATACTCAAACTTAACTCTTGTGGAAGATCTACTCTGATGCAATGATATCTTCAATCCCCATGGTTTCCCTAAAAATTTTGAGTAGAGGGGTGAGCCTACTCGCTCAGTGAATGAGTAAAACAATAATGTAGTCTAAAGTACTGAATCAGACATTTATCATTCTTGGATAATTGAAATGAAACAAGATAGTAATTTCAAATTAAAAGACTAGATGTTAAAAAACTTACTATTAACATTGAAGCCTCCATCATTAGAAATAAATAAGTACGTAAATATAATCCTCACTATATTTAATATTAAATTCAAAGAACAACTGTTGTAAAACTGTACTTGAATCTTTCTTAGCCTTTCACACTTATAAGAAACTCTTTAAAACTTATATTATCATATTTTAGCTTATGCCCTGATCATATGAAGTGTACTCTATATATGAAGAATCGTAACGAAATACGATCTCACCGTACAAGACTTAAATGACACACCCGAGAATGCTAAGCCTGACTACATTGTTGGTCTGCAATAGGAAAATGGCTCTCTGGCCACATCACACCTATGGGCCGTAAAACTGGACTCCTCCTCTAACCTGAGCACACAGGCGGAGAGCAAGCCACCTATTGGCTTTTCTATACTCTAGTGCCACCAGGGTCTCTGGTTGATGTTGGATACTACATAATATATTTTTAAGGAGATTTCCACTAGGGCTTCGTCCCCTGTACCACCTGTTAGTACGATCCGACCCCCGTATACTGGACACTATCAGGATTAGGTTGTTTCATCCCTACGGTGCAGACCTCTCATAGGGAATCTACGGTGTTCACAGCTACTACTATTACTGTAACTTTTCTTATATCTTTCTCTTAGACTGGTCTCTTTTAACTCTGTATATTAATGACTAATCAGACTATTGAATTGAAATCACTGATGATACTGAACTGAATGCTTAACATATTGTTTACCCCTTTCTTAGGGTTTCTCCTTACTCATGCACATATAGAACTTCTCATGTATTCAAACATATATCATGTCTACTAATATAAATATTTTAATTCAACATTTCTCACATTTATGCATGGCATCGATAACATACCTATTTAGGGCATGTCATATCTCTCCACTTGTAATAGCATAACAACATATGTATTTCATGACAAGTATTTGAGTTAGAAAATCTAAATCTCATAAACAAAACATGTATGCATATAAGATAATATTCATATAAAATCACACAATATCACATGAATCATTTCAATCAGCTATTTACTACTAAATTAGATATGTATACTTGTAAAAGCATACTAGATTGGGTTTCCATCCTTGATTCTTGCTATTCACAGGATATGTATTGTGAAAATTAGAAACTCTATTTGTCCATATATAAAATCAAAGAGATCAAACATGTAGAATTATATACACTAGGAACATAAGTAAGATCATATAAGCATAAATCCGAATTTTAGCTATAATGTTGTTCAAGCACCCGAATAACTTGAAACTTCAGATCTTCAGAAGATTCTCAATAAACTTCTTAATTCTGTAGTATTAAAAATACATGGATATGTATATCCATGTCATCATATAAATATTTTCAGATCATAGTTGGAACATGAATTGAAGTATTCTATAAACTGAATTCAAGAATAGTTCTTTTCATTTATTATCACCCAGGGAGAAATCAGGAATATAAATTAAAACCATCTAATTGAGTAGAATTGACTAAAATATTCTTTTACCCACTCACCCTAAGCTATAAAATAGCTTAAAAATGTATCCCATATCTAAAAATCTCATATCCATATCAAAACCCTAGCAATCACCACTTTCTTCTTCCTTTCAACTCAGAAACCCTAGAATTGAAGATTAGGAGAGAATGAGTGAGAAAAGGACTTGATTTGATATGATTTCAAATCCAATCAGGGGAGGGATGGAATCTTGACATCTGAGAGAAGATTCACCATGAAACTATATCCAAAGAAGCTAAACTTACATGATTTCATCATTCCTCGGACCACAAAACCCTAGGTCAGAATCTCCATCACTTTCTCCGCTCAAAGCCTAACTCACCTTCTCTATTTAGGATTTCATTTCTCTGGATTGAATCACGAATTATGAGATATCCTTGTGTGTTAGGTTGACCATATAGAGCAATTGAGCTGCTTGGGTCAATTGCTCATTGACCCTCACTATAGTTTCTCTTATTTCAGCTGAATTTTCTGTCGTAAAAATATTACTGTAATTCATCTACTGATAAGGTCTAAACGCATCCAAAAATTATGAAAATTTTATATATTGTTTATGATTGATTTTTAGATCTCTAGTAAAATATTTAGATCATTTCGAATTACCAATAAATATTAAAAATAAAACACTACACTACTGAAAAGCACTCTGTCAGCATTTTGGTCGAAGTATAGGTTGAATGAGAACCACATTCAAAGAACACTCAAATATTCTGAAATTTTTCTTTAATATGCATTATTGAGTTATCCATATCATATCCAAAATTCAATTAAATAAAATGTTTTTAGAAAATATGAAAAATCATTTACCACACTGCTATCCTGATCAAATTCCATATTCATGTACTATCAAAACCCTAATTTTTGCCGATTAGGGTTTACATTTCTCAAACCCTAATTCTTCAAACTAAAATCATAGTTAGAGTTTCTTCTTAGGTTTGAAACATCACAATTGATCTATTGTCATTAATCAAGTCTAAACGATGTTCAATCTAATCAAGCATGTAATCATTCAAGTAAACCCTAGTTTACCAATTAAGCACAAATGTGGTCATTACACGAGGATTGCACTAGTGTTAATGTAGGAAGATTTTGGGTGGGTGTGTGTATTTGTGTGTGTAATGAGTGGGTTCCTAGAGGATAAATTCTCATAACTTAAGTCGAATAAGTAGAAACATCCCTCATGCAAACACCATAGGGATTTTTCACATGAGGGATATATACTCTAATATATTCAATGAGTATGTTCTCAAGAACACCAAAGTGTAGCAATGTAAGAAAATAGTATAAGAAATACAATTTTACATGCTCATAAGGCTCACATCTGTAGTGGTGGATATATGAATGAAACTATGTATCAAATTTATCCTTCTCTGGTTGTAGAGTGCATATCAACCACTTCAGTTCTATCTTCGAAATAATAGCTATTTTAATATGAGCCTAGGGTCAAACCATCCAATTGCCTCATCACCTAAATGGCTTGGGAATATACCCCCACAAAAGAAGAATAAAGTGGAAATTATCAGCAAAGGGCGGTATGTCCATATAAGTAGAATTGGAAAATATTAAGGATAAAGGACATCAATTAAAGAAATAAGGTAATCAAGGAGAGAGATCGGTAATATCCAAGTGGATGTCAAAAAGAACTTCAACATTGGATGACTCAAGATATATGAAGAAACATTCAAGAGTGTATCAAATACTTTTTTGGTTAATCAAAACATTGGTGCTTTTTGCATTTCTCTATGTGAACTATTTTTAAGAAAAATGTACAGGGGAAAATCTATAACCATAAAGGAATAGAAATATGCTAAATGGAAGGAGGCTAAGAACAATAGCCTGAAGAATGAAATAGTGACAATTACATATCAATGACAAGAAATCCAAGTTCTAGAAAATCTACCTTGACAAAAGGGAACTCAACAAGCATCCCAACATCAAAATGAAAATTAAGCTTAATCACAGAAGGGACTAGTGGGATGTAGAAAATGATCAACCACTCTATTGATACCATCAAAGCACATCTATAATGGCTCTCCTATTCCTCCTTAAGAGTAATAAAAGAGAATCTTCCAAAAAAAACTAGAAATATTCATTTATCTGAAAGAATTGGGCCATTAATATCACATTTAATAATATTCCACAAGGTTCTAGTTGTATGAGATTTATTCTCACAAACTTTCATGTTATTTCCTACCATGAATTATAGTAGATTTGCATGACTAGTTATCTATCATTACCATCGAGCTTGATTAAATCAGCCCAGCTAGAGCATTTGACAATATGACCAGAATCCATAAAGGTCAACTCACATAATTCAGTGGCATAAGGGAATTCAAAATGGTTCGTAGTCAGTTTTATAAAGGAAACACATAGAAAATTGTGTGAATACCTTTTCTTCTATAATAGTCTCTAGTGGAAATTTTATTGAGGCACACTTTCTACATATGAATTTTTTGGGGATTTTTCGTACCCATTTCATTTAATCACCTTCTTGTTCATTTTTTTATGAGGGTATCCCATAAGAGTATCAATTATAATTACTTTTCTCATTTGAATATGAAATGGTTAGGACATCCATAAGGATCTTGTTGAGTGAAAATAAGACTAATAAGATTAAAATCATATGGAAAAAGGGAATACTCAACTACCTTTGAAATAATCATATCATTCGTGCAATCAATAGGGATGACTTTGAAATTGCCTCTTTCTCTATGATGATAGAATGAAATTTTTGATACCAACCAGGTATCGAGACAGAGCTTTGTATCTACTCCATTACCAACATAAAATTCAATGTGAATCCTCAAAATGTTCCAATGTTTAAGAATGTATAGAAAGAGACAAGATATGCTAGGGGTTGGGTCAATAGACCACAAATAAGATTTCTTTAAGTGGTTTTCACCAATCAACTTGACCCAAAGCATATCTTTATTGCAAGCTATATTCTAAGAATTTAAGAAAAGTTAGGTCTTTGAGACATCTTTGATTTTCCCAATGCCAATTGCACTTGCACCTTTAGCATAGTGATCGACCTTATCCATATTACTAAGTGAACATTAACCTTGTCAATTGATTTTCCCAAAGGAAATATCATCACAAATAGATAAGGGATAGGGAAAGGAGAAGGTCTGATAAAGATGCATTATAGTAAGAGTGAATGTATAAGCTCATATCTTATAGCTAGTAAAAGACTTTTTTTACTTCCAACCTCCCATTCTTCATGTAATTCTATCTACTAAAGGAGCACAATATAATTTTGTTAGTTTATATGTCAAAAGAGGAGTTCCCATATACTTGGATTACATAGTACATTCATGAAAACCCTACATATTTATAATACGATCCCTTTTATCACTTTTACTATGAATGATTGAGCTCTTGTTAGAGTTAATATAAGACCATAGAGATTCCCAAACTCATTGAAAAAATATCCTTTAAATTGGAAGAACTATAGTCATTGTCTTTACTAAAACCATCAAATCATCATTAAAAGTGAGATTTGAAAGAAATAGATAATTTGAAGCTTTAATGGGGACGATGTCATTGGAAAACAAAACTTTCTTGATGACTTTTGAAGGGCAATGCATGACAATAACAAATAAATAGGGTATTGGGTTCCCTTACCAAATTAATTACAAGGCTTAAACCTAAAATATGGTTCTCCATTGAAAAGAATTTGGTGCAAAATTGAGTTGAATATGTCTTCTATCCTTTTTATCTATGTTGAGGAAAACCCATTTTAAACATAATAGAGAGTGTATTAATTACATGCCATATCGAATTTTCATATATTCCAAAAAAATCTTGATATAATTTAGGAAATATGACCAATAAGAATAATCAATCAACATGATGCAATGATTTAAACAGAGTTCTAGAAGAGACATAACGAACTATATCAGTGATGATGCATAACCCTAAACCTGATAGAGCAAGGTGGATATCAATGCTTCTTGAAAATTAGTGTTGGTAGTATGCCCTAAGAGTCCGCATATGATGATACACTTTGTAATTGATTTTATTATTAATAAAAGCAATTCTAATTATTTTATTTATTTCAATATCAGGTAATGAATAAATATAATAAAGTCTTAAGAATGAATGACTCATTGACATGTGATATCAGGTTGAGGACCAGAACATGAGATCATGTGTATTCTAAGAGTATCCATTCTTGTCTAGGTCCCTAGTCAGATATTATTTTGAAAACTAGGAAAAAAGTAGTACACTAAGACTAATATCACTACTACAGAAATGGCTTATAACGTCACATTTAGAGGCGTCAGTTGTATCTCAAAAACTGATGCCTAAACCCTACAACGTCGGTTGAAAGCACAAACTGACATCTATATGTGAAGACTGGCCAGACATGGTATCGATGTTTATTGAGCGTAGGTTGCGTAGTAAGAAACCGACGCCTAAAATCACCCGCCAAATCCAATTTTTTCAGTGAAAAAAAAATTACCTACAAAATTTCACATATGACGTCGGTTGTTTACCGAACAACTGATGACTAAATGTTTTTCACGAGATAGAAATGGGGCCCATTTTTGTCGTCAGTTTTCTTGCAACAACCGACGCTGATGTGTTTTCGTGCGCTGTCCCCGTGAAATTTTTTACCCCCCTTTGGCGTCAGTTTTTTACGGCAGCCGACGACTGTTAATTTACGCGTCAGTTTATTTAATAATCGATGTCTATTGTTAACTTAATAGCACCTGTGCAAACCAGACTCTTCCCCTTTATCTGTTTCAATCCTGATTAAGTAGGTATGGCGATTCCGTAGCTTGCATAGTGCTCCACCGTCACTGCTCACCGCCGCCACGCCTGCTGCCACCTCTGCTCGCCTAGTGCTCTGCCGCCGCCATGCCTGCCACCGCCGCTCGCCTACTTCTGCCGCCGCTCACCTGCCGCCTATTGCTCCGGCCGCCTGCTCTCCTTTCGTGTGCCTGCTTGCTCACCTACCGCACCACCGCCGCCACACCTACCGCCGCTGTCACCGCTCGACAGGTACCCTTCTTCCTCCTCTTCTTCATCCTATCTTTGCATTCCATGGTGAGAAAGTTGTGTGGTCTTCATGATCATGAGTCAACTTAATATTGGGCTTGTTTGGTCTGGCAGGAACCTACAAAGGTGATGAATCTATTTTTCATCTTTGGTTTGCCAATCTCAAGATTGGGCTTGTTTGATCTTATAATATTCATAGATTATTCATATAATATTAGAAAAATACATATAAATAGTTATTGGAAAGGATTTTAAAACAAGAACCTGGTTTTCTGGCTTTCAAACTCTGATTCCATCGTATCTTGCCATCTTTTCCTAAAACACCCAAATTAGGGTTTAAAAAGGTACTTAAGATGATAATAAATGTAAATTGTGTTAATTTGAGGAATATGTGAGGTCAAAAGAACTAAGTTAGGATCTTATTTGCTCCAGGTAAGCATGTCATACCACTATGCATATTTACTTTGGATGAATTTCATGTTATGTATGATTTAAGACTATGCTTTAAATTTCAAGTTAATGAATGAAATCAAGATAACGATGATGCCTCTGATTATATTATTTCATGTTATTTGTTGTATTAATAAATTCCTATTCTTATAACTGATTCTCATTAGTTTAATGATATGATCATGTAATGATCAAGACACTAAATAAAGAATCATCTAAAATAATGTTAAGGACATGTTTTTGTTGTGACATGTTGAGTTTTTTGCTATGTTATACCCACCATGACTTGTGTTATAAAATAATACATTGATTAATTTAGGAAGCATTGATATGTTGTTATGGCTGTCTACAAGTGGTTTTATAAGAAAATTGTGTGTTGAATGGGGTTTTGAACAATGGACTGGTGTTATATTATGTTGGCCTAGAAACCCGTCCAAGATTTACTCATTAGTAGTAAATCTTGGATAGTCCCCGGTTTGGGACTGTTCTTGAACACTTAATCTCACTTACGATGTAAGTGTATAATGTGTATTGGGTTTTTAGGAAAATTTTGGTAGCATTTCCCCGTTTGTTCTCTAAGTGCATATTTACTTGGAGAACAGTGGGGAAATGCTGCTAAAATTTTCTTGAAAACCCAATACACATTATACACTTACTAGTGAGATTAGGTGTTCAAGAATGGGATAGGTGGTACACATTTATTATATATAAGACCTTAAACCCTAAACTTTTAACCATAAGCCCTAAACTTTTAACTCTAGACCCTAATATTTTAACCCTAAACCCTAATATATACTTGTTTTCTCTTTGATAATAGAATGGATAGATCATGGATGTCCATTCCAAATCGTTGCACCCCATAGTTTATTTCTGGTCTTGATCAGTTTATTAGATTTACCAAGGAACATAGGAAACAACCTGGAGATAGGTTCTACTGTCCATGTAGGCATTGTGGTAACAACTTAAAAGTCAGCACTGGTGACAAAATCAAAAGTCATGTCATGTGCAATGGGATTGTACAAGGCTATACAGAACGACACTGGCATGGAGAGATTTCAAACCTAAAATCAGTGGATGTCGATAGAAGTGCTTGTGTGGAAGAACCAGTTCCAATAGACATCGTTGATGAAGTAGATGTGAACGAACCAGTTCCAGTAGAAATGGTTGATGCGTTGCTGGATAGTTGTGGGGTAGAGCACACCGATCCACCTCCCATGTTTAGAAACATTGTGCATGATGCTGAGATTCCGTTATACACAGGTTGTACTAAGTTTACTAAGCTTAGTGTTGTGTTGAGATTGTATAAGTTGCAAGCTAACAATAGATGGAGCGACAAAAGCTTCACGTCATTATTGTCTTTGTTGAAAGAAATTCTTCCTGAAGGAAACGAGCTGCCAATCTCAACATACCAGTTAAAGAAATTGTTGTTCCCAATGGGAATGGAGGCCAAGAAGATACACATATGCTTGAATGATTGTGTATTATTTCATAAGGACTATGTGGATGTGAAATATTGTCCAAAATGTGGTGCGTCAAGGTATAAATTGAAAACTTTGGGGGAGTCCAAAACTAGTTCTCCTGTCAAGGTGATGTGGTATCTACCTATAATATCATGGTTTCAACGCTTGTTTGCCAATTTGATAGATGCGAAGAATTTGAGGTGGCATGCAGATGTTAAGAATAATAATGATGGGATCCGACGACATGCGTCTGATTCCCCATAGTGGAAGAAGATTGATTTATTATACCCAAAATGCAGTGAAGAAGTCAAGAATATAAGACTTGGGCTTTGTATATATGGGATGAATCCATACGGGACATTGAGCAGCCAACATAGCACTTGTCCAGTTATGCTTGTTATATACAATCTTCCTCCCTGGTTGTGTATGAAAAATAAGTACGTTATGCTATCGTTGTTGATATCGGGACCTAAACAACCTAGAAATGATATCGACATTTATCTTGAACCTCTGATTGATGACTTAAAGAAACTCTGGGGTGAAGGTGTGATGACCTATGATGCTTCACGAAGAGAGACATTTCATTTGAACGCTATGTTGTTTTTCACTGTTAATGACTTTCCAGCATATGGGAATTTGTCTGGATATATTGTCAAAGGATCTAAAGCGTGTCCTATATGTGAAGAGAACATTGATTCAATACGACTAAAACATGGCGACAAGACTGTATATCTTGGTCATTGAAGGTTTCTTCTAAAATTCCATTTGTATCATAGGTTGCATAAAACAGTCAATGGATGGAATGAGGAATAGAGTGCACCTAAACCTATACTAGGGGAGGTTGTTTATGAAAGAGTAAAAGACTTTGCCAATGAATTTGATAAGAGATCACAATGTACCATGGCCACACAGAGTGACAAATCTTTATTCAAGAAGAAGTCAATATTTTGGGATTTTCCTTATTGGAGTTATTTGGCAGTCAGACATTGTATCGATGTCATGCACGTTGAGAAAAATATCTGTTATAGCATCATTGGTACTTTGTTGAATATACCAGGTAAGACTAAAGATGGGATAAAATCCAGAATGGACCTACATGAAATGGGAATAAGGACAAAATTAACAGAATTAGTTAGTAACGATCAGAGAACATACTTACCTCCCGCTTGTTACATGTTGTCTAGAAAAGAGAAGAAAGCTTTTTGTGAATGCTTGGTAAATGTTAAGGTGCCACAGGGTTACTCATCCAACATCCGTAGTTTGGTATCAATGAAAGATCTGAAGTTGATAGGTCTTAAATCTCATGATTGTCACACTCTAATGCAACAAATATTGCCTATGGCAATTCGATCTATATTGTCGAAGCATGTAAGGTTTGCAATCACTAGACTTTGTTTCTATTTCAATAGTCTGTGCAGCAAAGTTATTGACCCTGATACTCTCGATAAATTGCAAAGAGAAGTGGTTGTTACCCTATGTCAGCTTGAGATGTATTTTCCTCCTTCATTCTTTGATATCATGGTACATCTTGTTGTCCACTTGACTAGGGAAGTGAAAATGTTGGGACCAATGTTCTTGCATTGGATGTCTCCCTTTGAATGATACATGAGTGCTTTTAAAGGTGATGTTCGAAACCGTTATCAGCCTGAAGGGAGTACTATTGAGGGTTATGTGGTGAGAGAGCTTATAGATTTTTGCAATGACTTTTTGAGTGCTAATGATGCTCCTGTTAATGACAAGAATATTGAGGAGCATTTTGGCAAAGGAATTTTGGGATCATGAATGAAAGTAATCCGTCGTGAGTAGTTGGAACAAGGTCACTTGTATATTTTACACAACATCGATGAAGTGAGTGTTTATATCGAGGAACATACCAATTTCATCAAGAGACAATATCCTCGATCCAATTCAATGTGGCTTGCTAGACAGCATAACAAGACATTTATTAAGTGGTTTGAAGATAAAGTCTTACATCAACTATTTCAAATACTAGATAATCTTACTGAAACTATCAAATGTCTCACCTTTAAATCAAAATTGAAAGTTATGTCTTATGAAGGGTTTGACATAAATGGATTCTCATATTACACAAAGCGTCAAGATGATAAGAGTGTCATCCAAAATAGTGGGGTCACCCTTGAAGCGTCTTCATTGTTTTTTGTAAGTGCAAAGGATAAGAGTCCACGTAAAGCTAAAATGTCATATTACAATGTCATTGAAGACATATGGGAGTTTGACTACATAGAATTTAGAATTCCGCTCTTTAAATGTAATTGTGTTGATAACACCAAAGGAGTTATAGTGGAAGAATTGGGTTTCACATTAGTGAACTTTGAAAAGATAGGCGAGAAGGGTGAACCATTCATATTGGCATCACAGGTGAAACAAGTATTTGATATCAATGATCCTGCAAATGATAAATGGTCAGTTGTTCTTCATGGTAAAAGACAGTTCATTGAAGATCCTATAGATGAAGAAGAGTACTATGATAAGTATGATGACTCCAGTCCATTCTCAGTTGGGTTGCCAACACCACCAAATATTGAAGCTAATGATGAGTTGTATGTGTGTGGAGATCACAATGAAGGATTGTTAATTGATAAAAGATCGCAATATTAGAGTCATGCATGTTTACATTTTTTTAAGTGTTTTATTTTTCTGAATGTGAACTTTACAATATTTTATTATCTTCTAGTTATGTCAAATGTTAAATGTTTGATTTTTTAATGACACTTTCAGATGGCTGAGCATGAGCATGATGACTGTGATGATGATTACCATGAGGGTGAGGATATCAATGCGTCGCCTCACAATGTAAGTTTTGAAAATATATTATATAATTCTATCTATATGTTCATTTATAGTTATATCCTATAAGTGTGTTTATTTTGTCAAATTTTAGGTTAATGATGTACCCCCTGAAGAACTTGGGGCACTTGATGAGAAACAAAAAAATTGAGAAAGTGAGGGGCATCACAACGCTGAACAAGTTACTACAGAAAAGGGGCAATGGACCTAAACTAACTGTGGATTTCGATCATGTAGGAAATCTAGTTGGAGTGAACCGCAACTCATTTATTTCATATCTTGGGGTTCTTACTCGTAGCCATTGTAGTCTTATTTTTTAATCTTGACATAAAGTTCCTAAGGGGAAGAAAGACTTAGTATGGAAGGAACTATGTGTGAGCTATTATTTTTTACAATTCTATTTTTGTAGATTACTAATTTTTAGGATACTAGTTAATAACAATTCTATTTTACAGAGTATATTTGATCTGGATGAAAAGTTGCATCGTAAATGCATGATACAACACTGTGGGAGGGTACTAAGGAACTATAAGACAAATCTCACCCAAGATTACATACATGATGCTGAGAAGAGGTTCTTGATTGATTTCCAATTCTAGACATTGATCACTTTTTAACTAACTTTACACTAATAATTTTTGTTTGTATTCTCTTTAAAAAAATTATGAAGAAGGCATCCCCTGAGCAATGGAACTACCTGGACCCCAAAGACTGGGAGAAGTTTGTTACCCAAAGAAAAATGGATGAATTCAAGATATTAAGTGCCACTCCCAATTTAATTAATATATGTTCTTATGTATTCACCTATTCAAAATTAACCTTTAGTGTTACTAACCAAATCAATGTGCTTACTAACAAGGCTATCAGCGATGCTTAAAGAGAAAGGCATGCACTAAATGTACATGACCACACAATGCGTCCAAGAGGGTATGCAGGCGTTCGCCAAAGACTACAGGCTGAGTCTACTACTCAGTCTGCTGCTACTCAGGAGATTACAGAGTCCTCCACTATTGGTCCCGCACCTTTGCCTCGCCATGCTATGTGGATAGCTGGGAGTCAAAACAATAAGGGAGATATAACGAATCCCGCAACTGCTGAAGCGGATGCAAAAATGGTAAAATTCAACTCTTAGAACAATCAAAATTGATTATTGTTATGTTTACTTACCCATTTATGTTGATGGTGATTAGCGGGAGCTTCATGAGAAGATGAAGGAAGGCAAGTTCATCCCTGAGGGCACAAGGGATGAATTGACAGTTGCTCTTAGAAACCCAGAGCATCCTAGATGTGTTAGGGGTGCAGGCGCTGGTGTGGGCATAAAAACGTTCTTTGGGTCATCACAACACAAACTTGTCCCAAAAGCGGGACTATCAAATGTTGAGGTAACCTGTTCTTTTTTTATAATGTTATTGTGAAAGGGAATTCAATAATCAAAAGCTAGTATTTCTTTTGTTGATGTATAATAAGATGAGTTAATTAATAAGAAAGTCCAAGAAGCAATGGTGAAGTGGCAGGCGTCTCAGGCCGCCACTCAGACAGTACATGTGGCGTGTCGCTCCTCTCCTACTGTAGAGGTTGGGAGTAATCTTATAGACCCACCTAGCATGTCCGTTGTACGTATTTTTATGACATAGTGTCTAGTCTTTTCAAGATGATATGTTTATGTATATATGTATATAACATTCTTTACGTAAATTTGTAGGGGTTGAAGCCATGCCATCTAAAATGTTAAGAATATATCATTGCAGAGGCACATGCTTACCCAGACCTTCCAGGGGACATGTTTCATGGGACTCCAGTACCAGCTGGTGCGGTTCGTGTGAGACTGATACATGTACTCCCCAATTAGAGGGATCTTGCATTTGCCCTATAAATGTTTCTATTCTGGAGGATGCTACAGGTCAATCATATGATAACAAGCTATTTATACAAGATATTTTGGAGTTGTTTCGTTATGATTGGCTGAATACATCTATGATAGAGCTATGGATATGGTGAGATCTTATTTATACATCCATATACCTTGTTTTATATACGGTGATTTGGTTTCTTATATATTAATGCATACGTAATACATGTTTTACAGCCACTTACACATGATATGTATAGATTTTTCATTTTCTCATGTGAGATTTTTGGTTCCATCTTTGATTAGTCTTGTAGATAAAGATCCTTCTTCAACTACTTCATACTGTTGTGCTGCTTTTAAATATTTTGGCAAAAAAAAGATGGTGATAATAGCTCCATTCAATGTCGAGTAAGTTTACTTTGCTTATAGTTTGGACTTAAGAAAATTACATTTTTATTGTGGATTTTGAGTTATTAATTTTTAACTTTCTTACATGTAGTGGTAGGCATTGGGAGTTACTAGTTATTGTCCCCAAGATGTTCATTTTCTATTATCTAGATCATGTAGGGAATGAATTAAATACATTATATGGACACACGATGGAAAATCCATTATTCCCGTGAGAAATATTTCATATTTTTATATCCGCTAACATATGTTATTACATTATTATTTAATTATGAAATTTAATGTGTTACATCAACATGTAGGGCTTTACATGAGTTCAACAAAGTTGGAGGAAAGGTCCCCAAGAAAAAGAATCAGCCACTAATTTGGGAGAATGTGAAAGTAATTTCCCGACTCCAATGTATATATTATTTATGTGAATTGTGCTTATTTGTATTTTTGAATATTTTGTATGTTTCAATTTATAGTGTGCTACACAAGACAACGGCTGGGCATGTGCATACTATGTGATGTGATTTATGGACCTAATCATCAAACATGCCGCAATGGAAATCGATATTATACATAAGGTATTATATATAGTCTCATGAGATAATATGAAATATATCAATCTTATTATATGTTATTAATTATATATATACGTCATTCTCTTTGCAGGTGTTTAAAACTGATTTGACTATAGATGGAAAGTTATTAGATGTACATACTCCCTATACGAGGGAAGAATTAGATGATGTAAGAGAAGAATGGGCAAAAGCCCTACAAGTAGTGGGGAATTTTAAATATAATTGGGATATTGATGGCGATAATGACAATGATGAATAAAGAATGATATTTATAAACTTTGTTCTCATAATTATTTTTGTGTGAATATGAATGAATTTTTTTGAATTGTCATATGTGTGAATGTAAAGATGATCAATACATGAATGTTTCTACATGTGTCTGAATGTGAAAAGAGATGAAATGAATGGAACTGCAGGTTGCTAAATGTGTGTGATCATAAATTGTTGTCCATCTTGTTAATTTTGCAGGTTTGTGGCCTATTGTTGGCTGATATCAATGGATGTTGTAAACCTATAGTTCAAAACTCAACTACAGGTTCGACATCCTACTGACCAGCCGAACAATAGGCCTGCAAACTGATAAGAAAAAAAATCATAAAATAGGCGTCAGTTATTAGTATAAAACTGACAACAAAGACATAGAGCGTCGGTTATTAGCAAAAAACCGACGTCTATGTGGTTGTGGGTGTCGGTTATATATAAAAGGTGACACTAATGGTGTCCTTGCTGGTGTGTTTTATAGGTGGTGGGAAGGGTTATATAGTGTCAGTTTTATTGAATAACCAATGTCTTTGACCTTGATATAGTGTCAGTTTTATTGAATAACGGACGCCTATAGTGCCCTTGCTGGCACATTTTTGGTGGCGGGAAGGGTTAAGGTATCGGTTTTAAAACTGACGCTGAAGATTCTGACTTTTAGCAGTGCCCACTTGGGTGTCGCTTTGAAACCGACGCCAAATGCCTTAAGTAACCAACACTAAAGGTCGGTTCTGTACTAGTGTATGTGTATTGACTAATGACTATATCTTATTAGTCATGAAATTGGATGTCAAGTGAAATGCATAGGTATATGTTATGAACTAGTGTATGGACAAACCCTACTTGATTATGATTCATGGAAGCCTTAAATGGATGTCAAAATCTTTGTGTCAAAATATTTTATTGTGAGTTTTCCCATCATGTCATATCAACAATTTATATGGCTCCATCACCTCAACAAGATGGGGGAGGTCACCTGCCTCCATCTCTCCATTCAAAAGGAGGAAGACATCATATTGTATAGCTCCATTACTCCTATACAAGGAGGTCACTTGTACCCAATATCAAAATCATCATTCAAGCAGTTATAATGGACACATCATTTATGTTCAAGGTTAGTTGCAAGACATATATAATACTTCAAAAGACTATTCAATAGAAAAAGATGTAAACAAAACAAGTACATAATCAAAGCAATTTATAAAAGCATATTATATAGGTCAAGAGGTGAAATAGATTATATTAATTATAATATATGCTTCTAGTCCAAATGGACTAGGCAGTCATCAAAGAAAATAATCCCACTTACTTGAATTTATAGATTTCTAATATATCCATGATCATCTAGATAATATGGTAATGTAATGCCAGGGCCTAATGCCCAAGACTTTACCTAGGTTTCAGGAATGATGACTGGCCCCACAGTCCACCACTAGCTCTAATTGTGTGCTTTGTCCAAACTCACATGCAAGCTAGGATAAACTTCTCGATTGGTCACTCATCCTAGTACTACTTTGGACTAATCATGCTTAGCCACAAAGTTCTTTAGTGATGGGCTCCCTGAAAAGGAGGTGTGCCTGGGTGATATGGATAGTCCAATCATTCCTTTGAAGATTATTTTATATAAGACCTAAAATCATGGGATTGTTGGGTTTTAGGGGAGACAGAGAAGGCAGCGGAATCAAACATTTCTTCTCCCCAAACCCAGAATAAAGGAATTGCGTCAACGTCTATACAGTAGGAAGGATGGTTTGTAAAGATATACCTTGTCTTGAGGCTTTCTCAGCGATGTTATCTCGTGGCTTGCACGGTATCCACCTCCGGTCTTGGACGGTGTCTGTGCAGCTCCTGGTTACCGGGACTATCAGGATTGACAACTGTCCTCCGAGTGGCAGAAGTCTCCCACCTCTGCAGTCGTCCACACAGACTGTCTGGAACTCTGATCACCTTGTCCCACAAGGCACCGGAAGGAGTCGTACCCTCCTGTCAGTGTACTAGTTACTAACACACTCTCCTACAACCAGTTACCTTTCTACAGTTGTCTTTCCCTTGTTGTGCCTTCCTAATCGGGCAACACTTGCTCGGGCTCTCTTGGTTACCAAAACCAGAGAGAACGACAACTTTGCAGAGCAACTGGTGTTCTCTGAGTTTTACTTGAGAAGCCCCCAATACCCCTATATATAGGAGGGTCATGGGACAGGATTCTCTACCCCGGGCAATGTGAGATTAAAGCAGGAGTAGAAGGGTTCAAGATTTTCCATAAAACAACCACTTGCGCCAGCTGAACCGATCATTTCATGCATGAACCGGTCAGTTGGGGACCTAAGCCGATCGGTTCACACATGAACTGGTTGGTTGGGACACTTGAGCCGATCGGTTCACACATGAACCGGTTGGTTGGGACACTTGAGCCGATCGGTTCACTTCTGAACCGGTCGGTTCACTGCCCTGGTCAGTTCCTGATTGACTTTTCCTCTTTTTTGTTTCGAATTGATCTAAATACAAATCCTTGTTCCAATCAAATTGGACAAGTGAAACGAAGAGAAATTTCTCACCAACCTGACTTTCCCAACTCGCTCGTTTGGACCAGTTGAGCCGATTGGTTTAACCCTTGAACCAGTCGATTCAGCCTGTCTTGATCCGATCGACTCACCAACCGGAGCCGATCGGTTCACCAAGATGAGCTGATCAGTTCATCATATGAGCCGATCGGTTGGGAGTGCAGACTGCGCAAAAGAGTCAATTGTAGTTCTAATCAATCTGATACTCTTAATCATCTGGTCCAACACCTTGAACACTATGATTTTGAGCTATCAATTAATTGAGTGCTTAATTGAACTACTAAACTCCTTTAGTAATCAATCTAAACATCATTTGTTGATAAAATCCTCTTCCAGGTTAAATCCTATGTGTGTGACCCTGTAGGCCCATTTCACGTTAGTAGTGAAAGTCCATAACACTTATGACTTCACAAGCAAAGAGCAGTGCTTAGTCGCACATCAGTGCTACCCAAGTGAAATAGAAAGTTGGAGAACAACTTTCAATCCTACAATCCGTGAATGGTGTTATAGTGAATGTATAATTCCTTTGTCTCTAATATCCCGAACGAACTCAAGGCATGGAACAATCATCTTGTCAATGTTCATTCACTTTCTTGATCTCAGAGTAGATTGGAGGAGATATGTATGACATCAATATCACCAACTGATTCACACATGCATGCACATGCCTATCTCAATCCTACTCATCAAGTGGCCATGGATATCAAACTCCCTTAGGAGGGACAAATCCCATATCTATCACTCACCCCTAAAAAGCCCCATGTGTCAAAGCCACCCAATCATCGCCTTTATAAAAACCCATATTTTAGGACTGTGTTTGATGATGTCAAAGTGTAACCAATGACATGTGTTGAGTGTAGTGATTTCAGGTCAAAGAATCACACTCACTACCATCACTGTGAGAACTGACTGTGACTACCATGTCATTGTTCCATGTGTCAAACTCACGGTGGGTCTGTCCGATACACTTGTTCTTTAACAAGTACCTATGTGTTTGGTTTGATATCTCCATATCATGAGTAATAAGATTATGTCATCAACCAACACCACAATCTAGTCTTATGTGTCATTGTTGTCTATCTACCTTCCATAATGACATTCGACTAGGGACATAATAAGAATGTACAAACTCTTAGCATCCATATGATCTCATCGTTCAGGTCCTGAACCTGAAAGCATACATCATTGAGTACTTTCATTCTCTAGACATTCAATCTATTCTATCATTATCTCATATGACTGAACCACAAAGAATTAGAAGCTTGCCTTTGATGCTTATCAAATCAATCTTAATGTATCCCACCAATCATCCCATGATTGGCTCTCAGGGCATACATACCAACAAACTCCCACTTTCACTGTGAGCCAATCACCCTTGAATCATATTCATAGTGATCTTCAAACATGTCCCACATGTTACTATGCTCTAGTGCTTACACCGTGAGTTATGGAAACACCTTGCCAAAGTCGGTATTAACTGCATGTCTCTCATCTCTTCACTGTATGTCACACATATGAGATGGAGTCTATAATATGTGATCTAGTATTCCTTTGCTAACCTTTAGCCACATTGCATGACCAAATACTCCTTACTTGTCATCAAAGATCGGAATATCTATAAGTTCATATCATGAACTTCCAGATCCATATAGTATCTACTAATGTTTTCTAACACACAGATACTCGACTTTTCCCTTTAAAATGGATTTAATGGAATGTTTCCATTTATCAATAAGCATTCACTTTTATATATATATATTGTGATTAATCTTCTGTCCTTTTTGGAAGTTCGCATCAATGTAACTCTTTCCAGTGAACCCTTCCTAATTTCCATAGAACTATTACTTCTCAAGTACTTTATCAAGTTCTTATGGTATTCCAGTAACCCTTACTGGAACTAGACAAACATCCACTCATCATGTCCCACATACAAGTTATCAGAATGATCATATCATATTGTCATGTCCTACATACAAGATGAATGCTTTTTATTCTTGCCATGTCCATACATGCAAGATAATGGGATGATTACATACATGATAGATCCATATCTATTCTTTGCGTTCCCCTTCTTCATAAGAATTGAGATACTTGGCTCTAGGATACTAACTCCAAGTTTTCTCCCACCAAATTTGCATATACTGAACCCTTCAGTATAGATTGCCAATGTATGCTCTCTCCTTTTAGGTCAAGAGGTTTTCGAGAACTATCTCTATATATCTCTATTCATATTACATAGGAAATGTCTCTATCTTACCTAAAGATAATTTCCACTGTGGATTTCCATTTTAGAACATTTCTATTTCACATCAACATGTGGAATGTGAATATGCTCCCACTAAATCACAGATTCCTTCTTTATCTTTGACATATCTGTCAAACCCTTTGACTATATTATCAAAGTAAAGATCACAGTTCTGAGTTACTTGTACTCAATCAATCACATTGATTAGTCCATTGTAACTTATAGACTTCATTTACATTAATGGATTCATAAACCTTATAGGTTGTGTCACATACACATCCTTTGCTTTATTCCTCATAGGAATGTAGTTTTAGTATCCGTATTCCAAATCTCTTAGTCATTAAGTTGCAATCAACAAGCATCATCCTTCTCAAAATGTTATCCATGTGTCTTAACACTTAAGACTCATTCAAACTTATGGATTTCATCCCAATGGGTGCTACCTTATGGTTCACATGGAAGTCATTTAGGATGTAATGGTCATAAACCATAACTCAAAATCTAGTTCCTCATATTCATCTAGATAGTTGATTCATCACATGACCAACTCATCACATAGATAATTGAGGTGTATTTTTCAAGGATATAAGAACTCACAACGCCTTATGATTCTTAATGTCCTTTATTAGTGTGGGGTATTCTTTATTTAAGAAGAAATTAGTTATTTGATAATAATCCTCTAACTCCTTAGAGTATGACTCCTTTTGATTTAGACATCACCATGCCTTAATCACTAGCTCACTATGATACACTATCATAATCACTCATAAGGATCTCAAACATTTGGTTCAAGTATTTTATTCATTAATCTCATCAAGAATCAACACTTTACCAAATTCGCACTTCATCTATGATATTCTTGAACACTTCAAGATATTCATATTGGTATTTCTCTAAACATCATTTGAAGTACTAGCATTAAGTCCAATAGGTATGTACATACATCACATGTATTATACCTAATAGGATAATCAATCTCCCACTATGACTAGTGAAGATTGATCATGTCCATGAGATTCATGTCTCTTACTGGTTCTCTAACCAAAAAGAGTCTAGACCTATCCATCATATGGAAACTAGAAATGAATTTCTCATGATTTATGCTAATTTGATTGTTTGAGTTATCAATAACTTTTAGGTATCGTTTTATCTTATGCATACCAAGTACCACAAGATAAAAAGGCATTGCCACAAAGATTGAAACATCAACTTTATTAATTGCCATCATTGTCATACAATATGCAAAAATTAAGGTGTTTCTATCCATTGGAAAATATAAAATAGTAGTTCATAACTCTATTACATGCCTTCAAGGCTGAAAATAAACTAAAGTACTCCTATCTATGGCAGAAACACTTGCCCCATTTATTGGGTGCTTTACACTTTATATCTTGGTATCATATACCTCTAAAATGTTACAAGTTTATTTTATGACACCTTCAGGTGGAGACGTCTGTTGCCTCCTTCTTTAGTTCTTCCAGATAGAGAGGACAATTCATTTTCCAATGTCCTGGCTTTTGAAAATGGTGACAATTGCCTCTTTTGGTCACGCCTCCCTTAGCTTTGAGAGTTGAAGACGACTTGGGTTGCTGGCTAGCATCAGAACCTTTCTTAGCCTTGACCTTGCCCTTGCACTTCGATTTGCATTTCTTGTTGCTGATCATCATCATAGATTTAGTCTTGTCCTTCTTCATTTGTGCCTCGGTTGTCCTCAACATGCCCAACAACTCTATCAATGGCTTGTCAAAGTTGTTCATGTTGTAGTTCATCACATACTGACTGTGGGATTCTGGAAATGATTGTAGTATCACGTCAGTAGCCAACTCTTGGCTCAGAGGAAATCCCAGTCTTATCAGGTTCTTCACATACCCAATCATTTTGAGCGTGTGAGGACCAACTGGATCTCCTTTTGTCATGACACACTTGAACAGTGCCCTAGAGACATCATATCTCTCTTTCCGTGCTTGATCTTCATACATGTTCTTAAGATGCAGAATCATCTCAATGACACCCATGTTCTCATGTTGTCTCTGCAACTCATGGTTCATGGAGCACAACATCAAACACTTTGCATCTGGCATCTTCAGAATGCCTTTTATAAGCATCCCTTTCTGCCTTTGGTGCGGTAAGAGTAGGTTCCTCTGGAGCTGGAGTATCTAGGACATAGAGCTTTCACTCTTGAGTGAGAACAATTCTCAATGTCCTAAACCAGTCATGGAAATGAGTCCCATTGAGCTTGTCCTTTTCAAGGACCGATCGCAATGAAAAGTGATTGTTGTTTGTTGCCATTTGTAATACAAAAGGAAATATACGCAATTTAGTTCAAATCCAATTTTGACTTATTTGATTGATTTGAAAAGTTAACGATATAATTAGGACTTTAATTAATTATCACTCCCACTATTTTTGTTCAAATTGACAGCCCTCACCATCAATTCATAAGATTGCAGCGTACAACCTTCTAATGAGCAAGATCCGTATTTCATCAAGTCATGAGTCAGCTTTGGCTGATCGCCCACAACTTGACTATTTAGGTAGGCCATCATGCCAATTGCATCATATGCAACTCTTGGATAGATGACATGCGCAACTCCTTATCATTCATCCCGTGCCTTTGGGCTTAAACGCTCTAAGAATCACCAGTTAAGTCTAACCCAAAAGCCGACATGGTAAACACGCATCCTGCTTTGGCAGATCCTACATGTCTACCCTTCACACTTCTGCAAGATGGACGACACACCACGCTTTGGCATAACCTACGCTTGGTCGATCGAGTTTTTCATGTGTTCCAATAATGGAAGGTGTATAAGACTTAATATTTAAATGAGGGATTTTTTTTATAAGTACATATACATATCCAATCACCAAAATACATAGTATGTATCATATACATGTTATATCCTACATAAAACATGTGAAACGATAAAAGCGATGATTATGGCCATCCTAATGTGATTCCTCAAGCCAAGAGGAATCACAGTCATCTAGGTCTACATCACATGCAATCTGTATAAGATGAACTCTGTGTCTTGCCTTTCTGGGTTTGATCAACTCATCTCCATGATTGATCAGCTCGTCATCAGGTCGGTCGGTTAGATGCCACCAGCTGATCGACTAGCACCTCCAGCCAATCGGTTCACGAGTCGTCATGCATCTCCTCAGGTCGCCACCCGCTCCCCTCGCTCCTCGAATCGGTCGTTTAGAACACTAACTGATCAGTTCATGCCTTGAACCGATCGTCTTAGTTGCCGTCAGGTTGTCCGCCATGCTTTGACATAATAGGAAATACAAGTTCTATCTTATTTACATTTGAATTGAGAAACCCCGAGTTACATTTGGGGTGAGAAGAGGTAGGAAACAAATCTCGAGTTATCTTGAGTTACATCAAGAAAAGGAGGTAAGGAATCGGTGCACAGACCGAGATGCAAGCAACCATATTCAACCATACACAGACATAAGGTTTATTGGCCATAACCACACTATACATCCACCACAAAACTCATTTAAGGGTGACGCGTATCGAGTGCATTCATATTACATATCATATATGTATATTGGGATTTGTGGATTTAGGATTGGACATGCATAAAGCCAATTTTATTCGCACCATATGCAATTAATAAAGGTGACAAACCAAAATCAATCACATCGATAATCCTAAAGTATAGAGCAGTTGATGTGGCTCTGATACCACTGTTGGGTTTTAGGGGAGACAGAGAAGGCAGCGAAAACAAAATTTTCTTCTCCCCAAACCCAGAATAAAGGAATTGTGTCAACGTCTATATTGTAGGAAGGATGGTTTGTAGAGATATACCTTGTCTCGAGGATTTCTCGGCAACGTTACCTCATGGCTTGCATGGTCTTCACCTCCGCTCTTAGATGGTGTCTGTGCAGCTCCTGGTTACCAGGACTGTCGGGATTGACAACTATCCTCTGAGCGGCAGAAGTCTCTCGCCTCTGCAGTCGTCCACACAGACTGCCTGGAACTCTGATCGCCTTGTCCCACAAGGCATGGGAAGGAGTCACACCCTCTTGTCGGCATACTAGTTACCGACACACTCTCCTGCAACCAGTTGCCTTTCTACAGTTGTCTTTCCCTTGTTGTGCCTCCCTAATCGGGTAGCACTTTCTCGGGCTCTCCTGGTTACCACAACCAGAAAGAATGGCAACTTTGCAGAGCAACTGGTGTTCTCTATTTTTTACTAGAGAATCTCCCAATAACCCTATATATAGGAGGGTCATGGGACATGGTTCTCTACCCCGGGCAATGCAGGATTAAAGGAGTAGAAGGGTTCCAGATTTCCACAAAACAACCAACTGCGCCAGCTGAACCGATCATTTAATGCATGAACTGGTTGGTTGGTGATGGAGCTAGGACTTACACCAAAAGATTTTCAGTCTTCCAATGGGAGTCCCAGAATTCTATCACCAAAAACCCTAGAGAGGATTGATGTCTTCCCTAGGTTTACCTAGAACTGGTGCTTAGATAACAACTCCAACCCCATAAGAGTATGGAAGCCTTATCATAGTACAGATTTAGGATCGAACCCAAAAGACAACGGTCTTGTTGCAAGCAACAAGATGGAAAACGTACAACACTTCACTTAGTTATTTTACTAATTGGCACTTATATCAAAAGGTTGGATTTTGATTGGTTTTTAGACTAAAGCATGAAAAGTAAATAAAGCAAGTAAAACTAGGATTTAACAAATGATGATGAATCACTGGGGTTAAGCAGGTATTCACCACCGCTACACATGCATTGTATATGTACTAAGCAAGCAAGACTTATAAGCTAGATGCATGGATGTTCCACAAGACTGATGCCTTATAAGACAAGAGCGATGCATTGCATCCAAGGATGTTCCACAAGACCGATGCCCATATAAGACAAGAGCGATGCATTGCATCCTTCGATGTTCCATAAGACCGATGCCCATATAAGACAAGAGCAATGCATCGCATCCTTCAAGGGTTAAGTAGCTCTCATTCGGTACATTTCTACTTGTCAATGAAGATATGTAGTCTTCCAAAGAGAGAATCTTACTCAACCTCATGAAACGTGCATCAAAAACTAACAAGCGAGTGATAATTATCAAATCGAATAGTATCTTTGTAGGCCTAGTCTCCTATTCGGATAACCTAGCTACGAGAAGTGTGGGAATGCTGCAACGCCAGCCATTCCCGATCAAATGGTCACATGCTTTACATCATTCCCCTCGCAAAGTGTGTTCCTCGACTTACCAAGGTCACTTCCATACAGATGGAAGTGTAACGGATGATAGTGAGTTTACTCCACTCTTTGAGATACACTCCTAGACACCGAAACGGATGCGTGGTGGATACACACACCAGAAACCAACACTAAATCGGTATTCGAGTCTTGAGAGCGGTCGTAGACAAACCACAACAAAAGACAATAGATGCATACAAGAACGTGGCCATCATTCAAGCATGTATGAAACGATTTAGTATTAAAACCAAAGGATAACATCTTTTTAGTACAAAGTACAAAACATGGGCAGCGGGGCTAGTCCCCGCGCCCCAGTGGATGGAACTACTCGCTCCTCATAGAGGGAACAACAAAGGAGGAGGCAAGAAGAGATAGAAAGAACATCATCTCCACTGAGGTGGGAAGGTTGAACCTTTGGTGGAGAGAGCAACGATCTTCACCCTTCGTGGCTTGCTTGACGACGGATCTTCTCCTCTCACCTTCTTTGTTGATGAGAGAGAAGGTAGCTTTGTAATGGAACGTGAGTCTCAGACCGGCAGCCTCGGGCGGTGGATGGAGTTGTTCTGGTAGTAGAGAGACAGCCTATGGACGTCTGGACTCTCCTCAGGGATGGCCCTTGAGGTCTTATTTATAGGCCTTGAGTGAGGTCAAACGGTCTGGAGACCGTTTGGGTTCAAACGGTCTTGAGATCGTTTGGCGTCAAACGGTCTTGAGACCGTTTGGCGTCAAACGGTCTTGAGACCGTTTGGCGTCCATGCGGTCTTGGGACCGTTTGAACTCCATGCGGTCTTGGGACCGTTTGGCTTCATGCGGTCTCGGGACCGTTTGAACTCCATGCGGTCTTGGGACCATTTGGCTTCATGCGGTCTCGGGACCGTTTGAACTCCATGCGGTCTTGGGACCGTTTGGCTTCATGCGGTCTCGGGACCGTTTGAACTCCATGCGGTCTTGGGACCGTTTGCCTTCATGCGGTCTCGGGACCGTTTGAACTCCATGCGGTCTTGGGACCGTTTGGCTTCATGCGGTCTCGGGACCGTTTGAACTCCATGCGGTCTTGGGACCGTTTGGCTTCATGCGGTCTCGGGACCATTTGAACTCCATGCGGTCTTGGGACCGTTTGGCTTCACTCGTCCTTGAAGTTGGTTTATTCTTTTATGATTTTTTTGTGCTTTTTCTGCAAGTGTAAAAGGAAAAAGTTAGTTTGATGATGTATTTACAAAAAGGGGTAAAATTAGGTTTATGTACCGTATAAACGTAAAAAGAGTATGGAAAACTAAAGAAAAAGACTAAGATAAACTACTAAAATAGGAGGTTATCACCCCCCCTAACTTAGAGTCTAGCTTGTCCTCAAGTTAGATAGAGCTGAGACATGAAATGGCGAGGCGATCTTAATTAGGGTCTCCATACTCTTGCTTCAATTCTTGACCTGAGTTCCCCAGGGGTCATATTGAGGCTTATTGCATGCCTTGATTCTTTTGGATTTCGAGAGTTGCTTGGATCTCAGGGTTTTTCCGTATCTCAAAATTTGCCTTTGGACCACATTTATTTTGTGCATGCCGTTGACTCTAATCAACTTTATACCTCTCTGGAAACCTACTGGAAGCTAGAGAGGGTATGAGGGTTGGCTAAAGGCTTTGAAGTGTAGCTCCCCTTCGAGTGGGGGAGGGGCTGTCTATGCTCTTTAGGATCTCACTACCGGGCACGACACATCTGCCTTTATGAGGGCAGCTGAATGTACCGGCCGGGCAAGTCCTTTATGAGCCTTTTCATATACTTGGAACTTTTAGGGTTTCACTACCGGACGCGACACATCTGCCTTTATGAGGGCAGCGGAATGTGCCGGCCGGGTGAGCCCTTTATCAGTTCTTCATATAGGTCCTTATGCGTGGCACAACTCTCATGATTTTATTCGTCTCTCTGGCTTTTATTCAAAAACTCACAGGCTTGGGTTTTGGAATGAGGATTTATTTTGGGCGGCCAAGCCTCTTTTATTTTGAAGAGAGGAAAGCTGTTCTTAAAGTGTTTCAGCATGCATTTATTTGGTTTGTGGTCCACTTGCAGAACTTTTTGATTTGGAAGTTGCCTAATTTCCCTCTCATCCTCGAGATCTCGGCTTATTTCTGCCCTGATTTTGACCTGTGGAGAGTCAGATAAAGAATTGAAGCAAAAATACGGGATCCATAGTAGGTGGAAATTGATAAATCGCCATTTGATGTCTGAGTGCTATTTACTTGCAGAGACTAACATGATTCTAGGGTTAGTTGAGGTGACTATTTTTGAAAAAGAATTAAGACATAAAGAATTGTAAAAAAAAATATTTTAAGAATGAAGAAATGTATGGAAAAAGGAAGTATAGAAGTTGATACCTAGCCCTTGTCTAATGTATCCCCCCCTAACTTATCACACACTCTGTCCCCAGAGTGGCAAAGTGATAGGTTGAGAAATCATTAGAACAAGGGCTGCAGGTTAAGGTAGATTTTCGTTTGCCCCTGGAGAACGGAGTAGTGTAGATGTGAACTGCCCACGTAAGGCGTGGTAGTCCACGTCAGTCATTTCCTCCACTGGTCTTTGGAGAACGATTATGGTGTACATCCAGTAGAGGACGTGGAATCCGCAGTCGTTGGATTGTCGTATTTGCTGGGGGCATTTGTGGCAGAAGGCGGGGCGATTGAAGTGTTCCTTGCTGTATGCCTTAGTGTGCTGACTCAGAAGCTCTATTAATTTTGCAGCGCACTCTTTTGCCATTTCTTCTGTTGGCGTCTTGGGCGTTACGACGTAGTGTCGTTGTCGGGCGTTGAACTGGCTGTCGGAACTGTTGTATATTGTAGTTGTTCCGTCTTGGAGGTTAGTTGCCAGAAGAATCCAGTGCCCTTGATGCAGGATTGGTAACATGATGAACTTCGGCATTGTATGTTGGAGATATGCGATCAACGCTTCCGTTGTGCCGAAGTTTTTGAGTTTGAGTAGATCATCCTTCATGTATGGGGACGCCATGTATGTATCTGGAATATGTTGGCCAATCTGAGACTGGTAAGCTGTCATGAGACTGACTGGAAGTTGCCCCTTATCTTGCAAAGTCTCTCGCAGTGAATCGGCCATCACGATAATGTCTTGAGACATGAATACTATGCCATCTTTTTCTGCGGAGAGATTCGCCATGATGATGCACATTTCAAGGTCGGTGAGACCTTTGCAAGAATCGCGATCAAAATCAGGAAAAGTTGGTTTAGTGGTGTAAGCAGGATCGTTCTTGCTGGTATCTTCTTCTGGCGACTTGTGTTGTTCAGACTCTTTCAGAATTTGGCAGAAGGGTCGCCGTTGTCGACGTTGTACAGCTGAATAGAGATACCTTGGAACATCATCTGGTGACATAGTCGGATCGTTGAAATATCTTCTGTCACAGATGAGCTCCATGGCGTAGCGTCCTCGTAACGAATGGAAGTCTTCAGCTGCCAAATCGGTGAAAGGAATTTCTTGGTTCAGCGCTTGGATATGTCGGATGGTGTAGAAAGCGCTGTCCCCAGATCCCGTGGTGGCTTGAACTGGAGGGTTAATGATTCTGAACCAGGGTTGGCTCCAGTCTTGACGAAGAGAAGGGCGTACAACCCAGATTACTTTGAGCAGTCGGAAGGGTATACACCGGGCTTCACCTGCTGCGTCTCCGACGAAGTTTATTATGCCGGCTGGTAGCTCGGCATTATTGAAGTTGTAAACTTTAGCATCCCTTGCTTCGGTATCCACTATCATAAAAAGCCAGTGGTCCGAGACTTGGAATGGCATTGTGATATAGCGTGCCCGACGCGCTAAACCGGCACGCAGCCGCTCAATCGACCTCGCGCGCAAGCTTTTGTGTAAAAGGCCAAAAGACAATGCGGGTGAAGCGTTGAAGGCTGGTTGTATCCGCTGTTTACTTCTATAGATTTCTATACAGTTGGCGAGGAGGACCCGGAAGATTGGCATTGGCATCGTAGACCGGGGTCGGAGGATGCAACGAAAATTTTCACGTGTCAACGTACGCCTGGTTTTTGTATTAGTGTAAACTATGTCGTCCCCCGCTTTTGCATCGTCTACTATAGTGTTCAGGATGAAGATGTCCTGAGCATCTAAAGTAGAGATGGCTGTCATATCAAGATCGTGCATTTTTTGTGGGAGAGGAGGTGGCGGGGGGAGGTCTTGTGGTGGAGGGGAGGCGTGCTGTTCGGGGGCCTCTTCATGGCCTTTGAGGTTGTCGTCTAGATCGGAGGCGGAGTCAAGATCTGCGTCAGTATCTAGACTCACTCGGTTTGCCTCGTCTAGGTAAGGGGGAGAAGGTGTTGAGGAGGGGAGAGAAGCTTTTGGCGAGGTAGCGCTGGCTCCTAGTATGCATTGTTGGAGCTCAGCGAAGGCCGCATCCTTGGCAGCTTCCCCCATTGACCCCATAGCGGAGTAATCAAAGAATTGGTCCCCGTAAGAAATGTTTACGTTGTCATGCTGTGGGGACTTGGGGTGGTAGTCACTTTCCTGGTGACCCTTATCAGACCCTTTATGGGACGGTCCTGCTGCGTTCCCTGGATCTTCACCGTCATCGTGCTTGTCTCCTGAAGAAGTGTCTTTATTGGAGTCAGCAGATGAATCGGATTCGTCTTCTTCTTCATCATCATCGTCGTTGTCATCCGCAGCTTCGTCGGTTGTCTTCTTTTTAGTCGACTTTTTGCACTGCCGGTGAGTGGCTTGTAGCTCATCGAAAGCCACTTGCAGATGCTCGTGTTTCTCGAGCAGTGCGTCGTGGGCTTCTTTGAGATCTGTGTATCTGCCCTCGGCGGAGAAGAGGCGTGTTGTCAGATCTGTGACTTGGGCACGTAGTTGTTGTGTTTCATTGATATTAGCTTCCTCTTGATGATGATGGAGCTGCGTGATTGTTTCGTCGATGGAAGCCAGGCGCGTGCTTAGCTCTTCTTGATTCTGCTCAAGCTTGCGGAGATTCCCTTGCAGAGGGTGAGTCTGGTTAGAGATCTCATCGACTTTTCTTGTCGTAGCTTCTTGCTGGCGCGTTGCCCCAAGGATCAGGTCTGGCAGGTTGTTGGTGTGGCTGTTGATATGCTCAACTTGCTTAGCCACTTCATCCTGTCGTTGCTGGATGCCTTGTAGGACGACAGGAAGAGCTCGGTGTTGGTTGTCGATCCTGGTTACATGTTTAGATAAATCCTGTACACAAGAAAAAATAGAATGTAATAGGTTAGAAGGATCGGTGAGGAGGTTTCGGACAGCGTCAAATTGACGGCCGAATTCCTCACCGATGTTAGTAAGGGGGTCCCCAGAGGCGGAAGGGTGATGTGGCTGGGGCCTATGTGGGATGGTGGTAGTGTCTTGCGGAAGAGACACTGATGATGGCCCGAACTGCGTAGTGACTGTTGATGAAGTCACCAGCGGTGTCGGGGTGGTGGCAGATGTGAAGAGTGGTGGTATTTGTGGCGAAAAAGGTGGCACTGATGATGAAGGGGTGGGAACTGTGGATGTGAATGGAAAGGTGGTGAAGTCGGGCATGGAGGTGGAGAAAGGGAAGCCCGATGTTAGGGTGGGTGAAAAGGTGGATGCGAATGCTGGCGTGGATGTGGGGAGGAAAGAAGTGGTGGGGGCAGCGGAGAGCTGCTCATTTAGACCCTGGATGAAAGAGTCAAATAAGGAAGTTGTTAAGATTTCATCGTTGAACTGCTCGTCCTCCGGGTTTGGGCGGGACGTTGGTGTCCCCGACAGCTGTTGGGCCTGCAGCAACCTCCTAGAATGTCGTTTGACAGGGATTTTTGTAGGTCGAGCTGTCGGGGCTGTGATGCTCGTTTCAGTTGGGCCCGCAGTTTGTTTCTTTGCAGCGGGTGTGACCGAAGCTAGTAGATGAGTAAGCTCCTCGTCAGAAAAGAGGAGCTGTGTCATATCATAGTGTGCTAGCTCCGGTAACGGAAGGAGGGTTCTTGATGACTTAACCATCGGGCAGAATACATAGTGTAACTTTCCATCCTTTTCTTTGATTATAAACGAATTTTTCAAAGATTGTTCGTTTGTAAGGATGTCGCCCTTTATTTGCGTGCATTGGGGTAATAGCCTGTCCATCTTAAAAAATTTAATTATGGATGTGACATGGCCTCTCAAACAGATCTCTTTCCCTATGAAGGCGGCGGATAATTTCTGGACCATCAACCGTCCGATGTTGACTGGCCTTCCGTGGAGGATAGACCAGAGGACAAAGAGGTCTGATATTGTAACGTTTCCTCCCTCCGTTCTTGGAAAAAGTGCGCCAGCTAGGATTTTGTGCAGAGTGCGCACAAATCCGGAGTGTATGTTGGACGCTTTGCATGTTTTGGCGTCGTATGTGGGAATCCCAGTTAAGCTTTTCCATAATGTGTGGCGGTTGAATTCTGGATGATTAGTTCCCACTGATTTGGCCTTTTGTAGCTGCTCCAGGTCGTCAATGAATATTGAATTTAGCATATTCTCTGTTAAGACGACGTTGCTACCGAAGATTTGGGTGACAATCCTTCTATCACCCCCATCCTGTGACCTATCTGCAATGTCGACGGGCTCCTTTGTCAGGCAGGAGAAAAATTCCGCTGTGGGCTCGATGTAGGACAATTCAGGTATTAAGCACAACCTAGTGAGGTTGGCTTTTTGTAGCGCTTTGAAGATGCGCTCGTGAATTCCCATTTTAGCTAGTATGCTGGAGCAAACATACTTAGTTGGTTTAAGGGTTTTATCAGTGGTGATGGAGGTTTGGATGGATAGGTGCTCTGGTGGTGGTATTGGGGCAGTGATGGGAATGAAGGTGGTAGGGATGGTAGCTGCAGGGGTGATGGTGGTAGCAGCGAAGGTGGATGGTTTGGCGAGGGGTTGGTCCATGGCAGATAGAGGGTGGACCTGTTTTCTTGCCCTCTTGGGAGGCTGCCCAGATGCAGCCTTTGCAGCCTTGCGTTTTCCCTCTGTCTCTTGGGCAGAGGAGTCTTCATCGGGATTCGGTATGTAGTCCGATCCTTCATCATCGTCAGAAGAGATGTGCTCGATGTCCTCTTCAGGGGCCTCACCCAAGCATTTGGTGAGGCGAGTTATCTCACACAGGACGTCGATGATCTTGGTCTTGGGAGGGACGACGCTGGTGGTGTTGTAAGTGTCCCTGATCTGTATGAGCCTGTCTCGCTCTTCCATCATCTGCTCCCTTGTCAGAGCAGGGGCAGTTCCTGAGCCGGAAGTTTTGTTTGCTGGTGACGCCATTTCTGAAAAAGAATAAGAGTTTCATAATTAGAGAAGATTTGAAACAATGTAAATTTGATTTGTAGTTATATCTTTTATATTTTGTGAAAGCAAAAGGGAAACGAAAACCAAACGGTTGCAAGACCGTTTGGTCCCAAACGGTTTGAGGACCATTTGGTTCCAAACGGTTTCGGGACCGTTTGGTTCCAAACGGTTTCGGGACCGTTTGGTTCCAAACGGTTTGAGGACCGTTTTCAGGACCGTTTGGTCCCAAACGTTTTCGGGACCGTTTGGTCCCAAACGGTTTCGGGACCGTTTGGTTCCAAACGGTTTGAGGACCGTTTGGTTCCAAACGGTTTCAAGACCGTTTGGTCCCAAACGGTTTCAAGACCGTTTGGAAAGCGAAGAGTCGCAGGTCGCCGGCGCGGGAGAAGGTGGAACGGCGCGAAGGTGAAGAACGCGCCGGCGCCTTCGAAAACGATGAGAAGAACGGCGACGGCGATGAAAAACGGTGGGAGAGTCGGTGAAATCTTTTGACAGCGACGGCGATAGCGGAGCAAGAGACGTCGTGCGATGGTAAAGGGAACGGCACTGGCGCCATGATGGTGGCGACAGAACGGCGCGGCGACGAAGGCGACGGGTCGGTTGATGAAACCATTCGATAATGACGGCGATGGCAGCGTAAGCAGCGACTAGCGATGGAATGAGCAGCGTGGAGTCGCCGGACTACCTTGCGGAAGGTGGACGGAAGGGTGACTTTGCGCGGATGCAACAGGAGCAAGAAGGGAAGTACTTCGCACGAAAACTCTGGAGAATTCGAAGAATCGAAGAGAGAAAGACGGAGGGGTAGGGTTGATATTTATAGTGATTGGTTGGTGACCTTTTGTATTCCAAACGGTTTGAAGACCGCTTGATCCCAAGCGATCTCAAGACCATTTGGTCCCAAACGGTTTCAGGACCGTTTGGTCTCAAACGGTTTCAAGACCGTTTGGTCCCAAACGGTTTGAGGGCCGTTTGGTCCCAAACGGTTTTGAGGATCGTTTGGAGTCCAAACGGTTTCAAGACCGTTTGGCTCCAAACGGTTTGGAGACCGTTTGGAGGGGCACAGAGGGTTTGTATATTTTTATGTTTGTTCTTGAGTATGTATATTATTTTTTTGTATTTTGGTTTATGAATTTTTATGTTGTTTGTTTTATGTATTGTTTTTGTAGTTTTGATTATGTAGATTTTTTTTTTGTATTTTTAGATTAATGATGAAAGAACTTAAAGAAAGCAAAACAAACTCAAAAGAAAAATAAAAGACTAGAAATTAGAGAAGGTGATACTGAGGTCTTGGGTTGCCTCCCAAGAAGCGCCTTGGTTTTATGTCGCTGGCTCGACGAAGTTAAAACATTATTATGTTGCTGTCATAGTATTTGATTGCTCATGTCTATTTGGCCCATGTTTAGGGTTCGATTCAGGCTGCCCAGCAAAAGTGCCTATTGGGGGTTTCAATTATGCAGCAATCTGGGCAAGTTGTGCTTCAACTGCCTTCTGTTGAGCTTGTTGGTTGGCCAGCATGGTTTGCTGAGACTGAAGCATTTGTTTTATCAAAGATAGCTCATCTTCCGGTTGTGCTGTGGCGTTTTTCTGAGGGTTTTGTTGTTGAGACTGTTGAATATGCAATTGCGGGTGAAGCGGGGGATGAGTGTACTGATAGTAGGCCGATTGATTTCTAGGGTAGTTAGCCCTAGGGAAATTGTTCCTTGGGTTCCCTTGATTTTGGTTAAAATTGTTTGGACATCCAGGAGGCAGCCTACTATCAAGTCCCCCTTGTGTCTGATGTTGCGGATTCACAGTTCCAGAGGGATTCCCATACTGGAACCCAGGATGGTTCCTTGGTTGACTGGGATTATAATAAACTTGTCCGGGAATAGTGTGGATGGAGTTGACTTGCTCTGGAATCTGATCTTCAGCCTGATTAGTGATGGCCTCATAGGATTGTGGTGGTGGATGCAGATCCATCATCACATTATAGAGTATTCCGCAGGAAAGAGTCGGATGATCCGAAACATGACAAGCTTCACAGGATCCTGTGACGGCTTTGACTTGATGAACCAGCGGGGTTTTCTTCTTATCCATTTCCCCTAGAGTTGTTTCAAGGGTTTGCTGTTTATGAGCGATTGTCTTCAAAGCTTTGGCTATTGATTTTAGTTCCATAGATTCCTCAGCTTTAAAGACTTTAAGGACGCCTTTTCCGGCTGACCGCCCCCAGTTGGACTGGTTTTCAGCTCCTAAAGTGACGATTTTCCAGGCATCTTCATAATTTTTCCTCATGAAATTTCCTCCAGATGAGGAATCTAGGAACTGTTTAATGTCATCGCTTACCCCCCGATAAAAAGTTTCAATCAATTGATTCTGTGAAATTCCATGATGAGGGCATTTGCGTAGAAGTTCCTTGAATCTTTCCCATGCCTCAGCGAGGGTTTCTCCAGGTAGCTGGGAGAAATGGTTGATCTGCCCTCTGATTTCATAGGTCAGCGAGGGTGGAAAGAACTTCTCCAAGAATTTTTCCTCTAGAGGGGCCCAAGTGGTTATGATGGGTTCTCTGTCCAATGAGTTGTACCAACTCAAGGCCCTTCCAGATAAGGTGAAATGAAACAGGTGGAGCATTATTGCGTCGAAAGCAATACCAGCTTGCGGGACCAGACGGCATAATGCCTTAAACCGTTTCAAATGGTCCATGCAATCATCTCCTGAACTTCCTGAGAAGGAAATTCCTTGCATAATCTGGATCCACTGGGTCCGAATCTCAAAGTTTGGGATGTTGATGATCGGAGGCCGGACCGGGTGGTTGCCTTCGTAATTCTTCAAGACAGCATAGTCCCTCAGTTGCTTGTTTCGTAATTCGAGCTGAGCAGCCTCGGTCTCTGCTCTTATGCGGGCTTGCTCTTCTGCTCGTATCTCCGCTTGTATTTGGGCACGGGTGTCTGCAATGAGTTGTGCCTGTTGTGCGGCGATAGCAGCATTGACTCTCTCCATCACCAAAGCGGCTTGATGCTGTTCGTCAGCCATTTGACTAGCACGTTGGCGATTGAGACGGATTCTGCGGTGGAAACTTCTCTCTACCTCGGAGTCGAACTCCGGATCAGGGGAGAATCCTCGATTATGCGGTGATTGCATATACGGGTTCTACCTGAGTAAAGAAAAGAGAACACCTTTAGATAATAGAGACAATATGAAAGCTTCAAGAAGATGGTGAATTATGATTCAAAAAGAAAGTGTAAAATCCTAACCAACTAGAAAAATAAACTAAGTGAAATATTAACGTTCCGTTGTCCCCGGCAACGACGCCATTTTTTGATGGAGCTAGGACTTACACCAAAAGATTTTCAGTCTTCCAATGGGAGTCCCAGAATTCTATCACCAAAAACCCTAGAGAGGATTGATGTCTTCCCTAGGTTTACCTAGAACTGGTGCTTAGATAACAACTCCAACCCCATAAGAGTATGGAAGCCTTATCATAGTACAGATTTAGGATCGAACCCAAAAGACAACGGTCTTGTTGCAAGCAACAAGATGGAAAACATACAGCACTTCACTTAGTTATTTTACTAATTGGCACTTATATCAAAAGGTTGGATTTTGATTGGTTTTTAGACTAAAGCATGAAAAGTAAATAAAGCAAGTAAAACTAGGATTTAACAAATGATGATGAATCACTGGGGTTAAGCAGGTATTCACCACCGCTACACATGCATTGTATATGTACTAAGCAAGCAAGACTTATAAGCTAGATGCATGGATGTTCCACAAGACCGATGCCTTATAAGACAAGAGCGATGCATTGCATCCAAGGATGTTCCACAAGACTGATGCCCATATAAGACAAGAGCGATGCATTGCATCCTTCGATGTTCCACAAGACCGATGCCCATATAAGACAAGAGCAATGCATCGCATCCTTCAAGGGTTAAGTAGCTCTCATTCGGTACATTTCTACTTGTCAATGAAGATATGTAGTCTTCCAAAGAGAGAATCTTACTCAACCTCATGAAACGTGCATCAAAAACTAACAAGCGAGCGATAATTATCAAATCGAATAGTATCTTTGTAGGCCTAGTCTCCTATTCGGATAACCTAGCTACGAGAAGTGCGGGAATGTTGCAACGCCAGCCATTCCCGATCAAATGGTCACATGCTTTACATCATTCCCCTCGCAAAGCGTGTTCCTCGACTTACCAAGGTCACTTCCATACAGATGGAAGTGTAACGGATGATAGTGAGTTTACTCCACTCTTTGAGATACACTCCTAGACACCGAAACGGATGTGTGGTGGATACACACACCAGAAACCAACACTAAATCGGTATTCGAGTCTCGAGAGCGGTCGTAGACAAACCACAACAAAAGACAATAGATGCATACAAGAACGTGGCCATCATTCAAGCATGTATGAAACGATTTAGTATTAAAACGAAAGGATAACATCTTTTTAGTACAAAGTACAAAACATGGGCAGCGGGGCTAGTCCTCGCGCCCCAGTGGATGGAACTACTCGCTCCTCATAGAGGGAACAACAAAGGAGGAGGCAAGAAGAGATAGAAAGAACATCATCTCCACTGAGGAGGGAAGGTTGAACCTTTGGTGGAGAGAGCAACGATCTTCACCCTTCGTGGCTTGCTTGACGACGGATCTTCTCCTCTCACCTTCTTTTTTGATGAGAGAGAAGGTAGCTTTGTAATGGAACGTGAGTCTCAGACCGGCAGCCTCGGGCGGTGGATGGAGTTGTTCTGGTAGTAGAGAGACAGCCTATGGACGTCTGGACTCTCCTCAGGGATGGCCCTTGAGGTCTTATTTATAGGCCTTGAGTGAGGTCAAACGGTCTGGAGACCGTTTGGGTTCAAATGGTCTTGAGATCGTTTGGCGTCAAACGGTCTTGAGACCGTTTGGCGTCCATGCGGTCTTGGGACCGTTTGAACTCCATGCGGTCTTGGGACCGTTTGGCTTCATGCGGTCTCGGGGCCGTTTGAACTCCATGCGGTCTTGGGACCGTTTGGCTTCATGCGGTCTCGGGACCGTTTGAACTCCATGCGGTCTTGGGACTGTTTGGCTTCATGCGGTCTCGGGACCGTTTGAACTCCATGCGGTCTTGGGACCGTTTGGCTTCATGCGGTCTCGGGACCGTTTGAACTCCATGCGGTCTTGGGACCGTTTGGCTTCATGCGGTCTCGGGACCGTTTGAACTCCATGCGGTCTTGGGACCGTTTGGCTTCATGCGGTCTCGGGACCGTTTGAACTCCATGCGGTCTTGGGACCGTTTGGCTTCATGCGGTCTCGGGACCGTTTGAACTCCATGCGGTCTTGGGACCGTTTGGCTTCATGCGGTCTCGGGACTGTTTGAACTCCATGCGGTCTTGGGACCGTTTGGCTTCACTCGGCCTTGAAGTTGGTTTATTCTTTTATGATTTTTTTGTGCTTTTTCTGCAAGTGTAAAAGGAAAAAGTTAGTTTGATGATGTATTTACAAAAAGGGGTAAATTTAGGTTTATGTACCGTATAAACGTAAAAAGAGTATGGAAAACTAAAGAAAAAGACTAAGATAAACTACTAAAATAGGAGGTTATCAGTTGGGGACCTGAGCCGATCGGTTCACACCTGAACCGGTCGGTTGGGACGCCTGAGCCGATCGGTTCACTTCTGAACCGGTCGGTTCACTGCCCCAGTCAGTTCCCGATTGACTTTTCCTCTTTTTTGTTTCGAATTGATCCAAATACCAATCCTTGTTCCAATCAAATAGGACAAGTGAAATGAAGAGAAATTTCTCACCAACCTGACTTTCCCAACTCACTCGTTTGGACCAGTTGAACTGATCGGTTCAACCCTTAAACCGGTCGACTCAGCATGTCATGAGCCGATCGACTCACCAATCTGAGTCGATCAGTTCACCAAGATGAGTCGATCGGTTCATCATATGAGACGATCGATTGGGAGTGCAGATTGTGCAAAAGAGTCAATTGTAGTTCCAATCAATCTGATACTCTTCATCATCTGGTCCAACATCTTGAACACTATGATTTTGAGCTATCAATTAATTGAGTGTTTAATTGAACTACTAAACTCCTTTAGTAATCAATCTAAACATCATTTGTGGATAAACTCCTCTTCCAGGTTAAATCTTATGTGTGTGATCCTGCAGGCCCATTTCACGTTGGCAGTGAAAGTCCATAACACTTATGACTTCACAAGCAAAGAGTGGTGCCTAGTTGCACATCAGTGCTACCCAAGTGAAATAGAAATTTGGAAACAACTTTCAATCCTACAATCTGTGAATGGTGTTACAGTGAATGTATAATTCCTTTATATATGATATCCCAAATGAACTCAAGGCATGGAAAAGTCATCCTGTCAACGTTCATTCACTTTCTTGATCTCAGAGTAGACTGGAGGAGATATGTATGACATCAATATCATATAATGATTCACACATGCGTGTGCACGCCTATCTCAATCCTACTCATCAAGTGGCCATGGATATCAAACTCCCTCAGGAGGGACAAATCCCATATCTATCACTCACCTCTTAAAAGCCCCATGTGTCAAAGCCACCCAATCATCACCTTTATAACAACCCATGTTTCGGGACTGTGTTTGATGATGTCAAAGTATACCCAACGACATGTGTTGAGTGTAGTGATTTCAGGTCAAAGAATCACACTCACCACCATAACTGTGAGAATTTACTGTGACTATCATGTCATGGTTCCATGTGTCAAACTCATGGCGGGTCTGTCTGATACACTTGTTCTTTAACAAGTACCTATGTGTTTGGTTTGATATCTCCATATCATGACTAATGAGATTCTATCATCAACCAACACCACAAGCTTGTCTTGTGTGTCATTGTTGTCTATCTACCTTCCATAATGACATCTAAATAGGGACATAATAAGAATGTACAAACTCTTAGCATCCGTATGATCTCATCATTCAGGTCATGAACCTGAAAGCATACGTCATTGAGTACTGTCATTCTCTAGACATTCAATCTGTTCTATCATTATCTCATATGACTGAACCAGAAAGAATTGGAAGCTTACCTTTGATGCTTATCAAATCAATCTTAATGTATCCCACCAATCATCCCGTGATTGGCTCTCAGGGCATATATACTAACAAGGATGTTATAATCTCCCTCACTTAGAATCTTGATCTCCTCATCAAGGCTCAACCATACAACCTCATAATGTCTCTCCATTTCAGTGTAGACCCAGAATGGAACATGTAAACCCATCTCCCAACCACGACTACCGGCACACGGGTGGCTCCATCAACTAGGACAACCCTTTCCAACATGCCTAGATTGCACGACTTAATACTGGTGTGTCATGCCCACGTGGGCCCCACCTACTAGAGGGGATCTAGCTCTGATACCATTTGTAATGGTTGGGGCCACTACCCAAGGCTCTATTAAGGTTTTAGGAATGAGGACTTGACCCACAGACCACCACTAGCCTTAACTACACGTTTTGTCCTCACTCACACGCAAGTCAGGATAAACTTCCCAACTGGTCACCATTCTATTACTACTCTGGGCTGAGCACGCTTAACACATAGTTCTTTATTGATGGCCCCCCTAAAAAGGAGGTGCACCTTGGTGATATGGTTAGTCCAATCATACATTTTAAGATCATTTTATTTGAGGCCTCAAATCCTGGGATGTTATAGGTCATTGCTTAGTTAATTTTATCATCATTAGTATATGGTTTATCATTAATAATGGTATTTACGTCCAAGTTAGGGTTTACCCAAACCTAGCTTCAATATCATCTAAGACCGGTCTCTGATATTTTTATACTGATCTAGATTTTATAAATTAGGCCTGATTTGTTTTCCATAAATTTCTTATGCTTTATCAATTTTCTAGAAATAATATAAGGATAAAAGCATATAATTAGTAGTTAATGATAAAAGGTCTAATATTGGTCAATATCACTATGATATGAGTTCATATGTGGGTTCTAAACATTCTTAGGGTTCTTAAACAGTTTTTTGAGAATTTATCTTGATAAAATATCATTTATTATACCACATACATCCTAAAATAAAGTTGTCTCATCATAATTTTAAACCATCAGTAATTAAGGATCAAAAGCATGATCTAAGTGCCTTATAAGAAACTAAACATTTTAATAAACCTGAGGATACCTTTAAGGAATTATTTGGATAAGGGAGATAATTCACTAAGCATATTCCAGTTTCCATGGATATCTAAAAATGTAAACATATATTTACCTCTATGTATTTACCAACACCGTTGATCCATTTCATGTGGCCTCATATGGTTGCTCCATATGTCCAAGTATACTCTTGTTTGGGCTAATTCAGGGGAGGATTTGACCTGACTTGATTGGCCCAAGTGGGTCAGGGGCCACCACCCCTCCATTTACTCTCTTTCTTTACTTTCTTACCATTTTCCTGCAAGACCTCTTCTTTGCAACTTGTTTCTCCACTCTATGCCACTATCATTGCACATGGCTCTAGAAATGAAACACGACATGGGAAAGCCTCCTAGTTGTGTGACTTTATGGGAGTTGTCTTCCTCAGAACCTTGTACACAATGATGGCCCTCCAGTCTCGATCGAGGAGTTGAAAGGTAGTGGAGTCGTGAGCTCAATGGCAATGTGTCGTTATGTGAACTAGAAAGAGGGAAAAGGTCTTCCCTTGCCCCAGATCTCAAGGTGAGACTCCCAAAAGCCTTGAGGCATATCTATAGATTTGAAGTGAGTTTTGAATTATGTCACTGAAGACTAGAGTCCCTGCTAGGCTAAAGTAGCCTCAAGCACATGTCATAACTTCTTCTAACAATGATTGAAAGGGGTGATAACAAAGGCTAAGCAAGGGGATTTACCTAGAAAAAACTTAGGTCAAGAGACACCATCTTGAATCCATCTATCTCTAGGGTATGTTGTTGCTAATAGAGATGGAGAAAGGAAGGATGATGGGGTTTTGTATCTCATCGATCTCTCAGCTCTAGGCCATGTATGAGTGGTTGTTGGGTAGATCTAGGTCAAGCAAGTCTAATGATATAACTGGAAATGCCATTGATCATCAGTTACTAGTCTAGGAACTTGGGAAGGTAGAATGACCTAGTCCTCTCTCACCCACATACTTTTCAAAGGTTGAAGATGAGGTTTGGGCGTCTGGATCTCATCTAATGATGACAAAACCTCCATGAACTAGCATTCCTAATCTACCCAAAAAAGGCTCTCTATGACAGGGTCAAATGACCAGCAAACTAAGTCCTATCATGGTCTAAACCCATATTATTTACTAACATACTTTAATCCTTGAATCAAATTTTTTAACCTCGACATCTCTTAAATTTCTCATCCAAATTCCATGCCATTTTAACAAAATACTTATCATACTTAAAATTAACTCCTAGTCAAATTTACAACCGATCTAAGAGCATACCATCACAAATTAAGAATCCTTGAGTAGGACCCAAATCAAAACTCATATATATGGTCATAAACATTAAAAAAACCTCGCATTTTCATCAAGGTTTTTGATCATTATGATTCAATATTATTTTATCCATATTTAGAATGTTATTTAAACCCTAGAAGTCTAGTATATCACATTTACCCTACCTTAACAGACATTTTGTCCTTGAAATTCAAGTTACCTTAAAAAATCAAGTGGCAAACCGAGATATTGAACACAAATTAGGCTAGTTACATTGAATTACAAAATTTTATATGGTCAAATTCATTGTATACTCCAAAGAACACCTAAGATTTAAAGATCAAGCTTGGAGTAAACACCTTATCTTGAAAATATTTCAACATCTTAGTCATCATCGTACATTTTTCTGGGATCATCTTTCATTTAGGTTTTATAACCCAAAATACACATATGCATTATGATTTTCTACATAATTTACCAAAAGGAGCATATTTATCATCATTAAGTGATATTATGACCTACATTATACTTTTATCTCATCATTAGAGGTGATTAAATCCATTATTGAAGATGATTTTTTGTTTTTTTGCTCAATTTTGGAATTTTTCATGAAACTATCAAATTTTGTCTGTTAATATTCATTATAATCTTTGTTTGACATATGTACAATATTATCCATGAAATTTTGTTACCCCCAGTTCTCACTAACATTAGAATCACAATGTGGACCGACATCGTATGTGAATAGTATGATCACATATCTTAGGACATGCTAATCTGAGTGAGTTAGGGTACATTAATCAGATTACTAGCTCGAGTGAGATGCATCCATACATCATACGTTATCCAAGTAAAACATCATTATCAACATCAAGGTTTCATAATCATCTTATTATAGTTGAGGATGAGCTTTATAGGCTTAAACCACTAAAGTGAAGACTTATCTAAGTCAAAACATGACATTTAACCATGAAATTTGTACCCACATAAAAATTGTCTACTTAACTCTCAAAAGTTGTACCCTCACTATCTTCCTTCACATGAAATTAGTCACTTGAGTATGGGGCTCATCATGGACATCATATATCATGTACTCCTTTAGGATTTTGGGACATCTTCCTTGCCCATATGGAGTTTCACACATAAACTCAACAACTTCTTCTGTATAGGGTTAGGCCCTTCTATAGAAAGTCTAGGAGCTCAACATTTTTATAGGAACCAGACACTAGGTTACTCAACTCATATACTTAGAATTGGTCTAGATAGGGACTCATTGTAACATATATCATATTTCACATATTTTGAAGGTCAAGTCTTCTTACCTTCTCACAAGTCAATTTCACCCTCTCTAGAGTTCACCCTATCAAATGTCCCATGTTAGAGGTTCTCCTTTGTAAAGAGTTTAAGACATGTGTTTGTTCAAAACCATATCCCACATACCACATGAATATCAACTCAAAAAAAGACCTACATCATCATGCATGTGGTCCCACTAGTTATGTGTAGTAGAAATAAACAAACCAAGTGTATCATATCTGGTGCTCAACTATCTAGGGTTTCATTATTTAAAAGTCATTTTACATTATAAAAAAAATCAAAATTCTCAAATTTCAAATTTTCATCATCATATATCAAACTCATATCGTCATCAATTAAGCTTATTTTTTCTAGGCTAGAAACTAGTCCAACCTTTATCATGACGTTACATGGTCTAGATTGTACACTATTATCAAAGCACTCTTATCTAGGATGATGCTATATCCCTTTATCTTTGGTTGCATGGACACTGACTGCCTTTCTATGTGTTTTAACACTTTCATACTTATATACATATACACATATACTTGAAATAAATTTTCTCGAGCATTTAAACATGCAATGTAAAATCACCATACTGCTTTCAACTATAGATAAAACCAAAAACGAGTTACCTCACACATTAGGAAGTCTAGTACCATGACACCTAGAGACATAGTAAGAACAAGGTGTGTATTTGTATATCTACCCTAAGAACATTCTTGATTTATATGTCTAGGGTTTTCACTTCATAGATCCTCCCTCCCTCACTCTACTGCACTTATGTCCCATACCATGAGACATTAGCAGAAAAAGAGTAAAACCTCAAGAATTACACAAATCTACACCTAGTTAGAGAACATCTAAGCTCTAACTTAGAGGCTAAGCCAAATATAGTCTCTATAAGATAACTTACTAATATTTTAAGATTCAGATGTATAGTTCAGTTTAGTTTGTGTTTCATGGAGAGGAAATGCCATGTGTAGCAATTGTTCATTCTATGACACCAACTTGTCACTGGCCCAAAACCTGAACCGTGAACCAAAACGTATATCAAAATGCACATGCAGAAGACTTAATACACAATATATGAACAATCAACTAGATGTGTACACCATAAACATTCTCAACATTCAACATGTTTATTAATACAAGATGAATCATGACAACTTACATTTACACATTGAAAAGGAAATTTACAAGTCTATGAACATGTATACAACCTAGGATCTTAGACAATGGGTACATAATGTACACTTGCCCACAAGCCATCTTTTCTCCCACTATAGCTCTGAACATAAAATTATTAAAATAGTGGAAAGAAATCAACACAAACATGATGAGTACATGGGCCCATATAGGACATAAATACTAGAAAAGGAAGCATAGTTGTACAGTATTATAGAAATATTTCTTGGCAAGATTTATAAAGAAACAATAACAATACTTCATCAAAATCTTAGTTTGTTTGGTAATATTTTATTAAGAGTTTTCCCTTCATGCTGATATCAACACTTTATATGGCTCCATTGCCCCATCTCCATCTCTCCACTCAAAAGGAGGAGCTCACCATTTTTCACAAACTCCAATTCTCTGACATGAAGAGGTCACTTGTACCCAATATCAACATCATCATATGTGCAATCATAATGGACACAATGTATATATTCAAGGTTGTTTGCAAGGCATATGTGTATTTTAAAATAATATTCAATATAAAAAGATGTAACTAAAATAATTACATAAGCCAAGCATATAAGACAAATCAAGAGGTGAATTAGATTATATTAAATGTAATATATGCTTCTAGTCTAATTGAACTAGATAGTTATCGAAGAGGTTAGCATCACGTACTTCAGTTTACATATTCCTAACATATCCATGATCATCTAGATAAATGGTCATCACCTAGATAATAGCAATTAATCATCATTAATACATGATCCATCATTGATAATATTATTTAGGTCCAAGTTAGGGTTTAGCCAAACCTAGGTTCAATATCATCTTAGACTGGTCTATGGTATTTTTATACTGACCTAGATGTTAAAAATTAGGTCTAGTTTGACTTTTGTATTTCTATGGTGCTTTATAAATTTTGTACAAATAATATAAGGCTAAAGCATTTAATTTGTATATTTATAAAAGGTATAATATTGGTCAATATAATGGGTTCCAAATGTTGTTAGTGTTGTAGAACAATTTTATGAGAATTTGTATTGATGAAATATAATTTATTATATTACATGCATCCTAAATAAAGCATTTTTATTATAATTATAAACAATTAGTAATTAAGGATCAAAATCCTGATCTAAGTGCCTTATAAGAAAGTGGACATTTTTATATATTTGACGATACCTTTGGGGAATTATTTGGCTAAGGGACATTTTACTAAGAATTTTTTCTAAGTTTCTACGTATATTTGAGAATGTAAAAAAAAATTACCTCTAGGGACTTAATGGAAGCGTTGATCCATTTCATGCAGCCTCATACAATTATGCTACAAGTTTAGATAAACTCTTTTTTTGGCTGGCTCAAGGGTGGCTTTGTCCAGATTGATTGGCTTAAGTGGGTTAGGGGCCACCAACCCTCCTCTTACTCTGCATTCTCACCTTTCTCCCAAAAGACCTCTTCTTCGTACTTGTTTCTTCACTCCGTACCAGTGCTACCACACATGGCTACAGAGATGAAACATGATAGGGGCAAGTGTTACGACCCCACCTTCCGGTAACCCCCAATTAAGGGAGACCGAGAGGTCGAAGCCGCACCCATAATTTCTGGATCAAAGATTCGACATTTAACCAAGAACAATTATTAAATTTTAACAGACTATACTGGAAAGCTGTAAGAAAATAAACTTTTGCATACCTTTTGAAAACTTGGATCTCTACACTTGTATCCACTTATGGATTCTACTCTAACTAATTCTCCTGGTATTTTACTTCATGTATTTCATGATATGAAGATTTATTGTTTTTCCTTTTGGCTTGTACCTAAAACGCTGACAAACAAAATATCGGTCAGTCGAAGCTGGTATGTGGGGGAAACAATAATCGTGCAATTATTCATAACAAGGTATTGCAGCCAATTACCATTTAACAAACAATTTTACATTTTAAATATAACTGTGTGATCCATGCATTCCCCATTAAACCCCTCATGGTCCCACCTATAGGTGAACCAGTTTCTAAGGTTGAGTCACATGGCACTACCCATAAGTAGCCCACTCCTTAACTCATGACATGCTAAAGGGTCTCATGGCACTACACTTGGTTGCCCAATTTCTAACCCGCAATAACCTAGAGCTTACTCTAGGTTACCCCTTTTTAGCCTTTACAAGACACAGAGGTGGATTCAGATCTAAGCCAGTTATATATATATTCATAGTCATAATCATAGTCACTTTATAGTTGCATGAAATAAAAGGCATCCAACAATTATTTTCAAGCAACTGATAAACACGTTCAGAAATCACCGTGAAACTAAAGTGATTATTCATAAGTGTAACCACATACCTGTTTAGTAGATACCTCAAGCTAATATCAATTCAACCAAGAAAGCCATCCAAGCAAGTAGTTCAACCACACAATCATGAATCCTGAAAAACACATGTACTCTATTTACTACACACTTTATCAAGATTCTTTCCATTCAACTTGAAATCGCTTCCTAAGGTTTCCGTATCCATTTTAGGATTTCGTTTTGCAATTAGGGTTTCACTTCATCTTTTATCATATTAAACCCCAATTTTATGCCATTACTCATAAACCCTATTATCCCATCTATGCTTCAATATTAAGGTTACCGTAACAACATATAACCTCATTTTCAGATTAAAGGCATCATTGACCATTAATTAAGTTCATTAGGGCTCTTTTACATTAAAACTTCTATTTATATCCTTTTCAATCCATGACAAGATCATTATGCACATTTATCATCAATTCAAAGTTCATTATGGTCTAATCCCATATGAACTCGATTTGCCATTAATTCTACCTTTTATTCATGAGAAAACCCTATTTACTACATATAGGGTATTTATCCAGAATTAAGGACTTTTATGTACAAATAATTTAGAAGTTAGAACCATCATTTAACAACAAATTTTCACAATTTTCAAATTAAATATGATCTTATCCTCTTTTACCATAAATTAGGGTTTCTAAATTATTTAATCATTCTCATATAAGGTAAAAACCCTAAATCATGCAATTTTACATCTAGATCAGGTTCGAATCTAACATCATCATTCAACAAGTTATTGATACTTCAGTTAACCCATTAAGCATACTATATTCAACCTTTAATCACAAATATGGTTTTTAACTTAACTTTAATTAACTTTTCATCAACTTATTGTACTTTTGCAATTAGGAACGGAATCTTTAATATCATTTTTATTGGATTCCTCTCATTCTCCTGATCAAAATACATATATTATTCGTATTTATCCGAGCTATGGTTTATAAGATATGAATTTTGCAAAAGTTACCTTTTTGGACCAACCAGAAGTCGCCACGTCACCTCATGCATGCAACACGGCTCGCTTCAGTTTATAACCAAATTACGAACTTTCCCCCATTTAAGTCAGCCGTTGCTTCAACCTGTGAAGGGCAAATCTGTCCAACGCATGCAGGTCATCTTCTTCCTCGGGTAACCTAGTAACGACGCCGATCTATAGTAGCTTCCAGGCACGTCCTCTCTCCTCCAGGCCCCGATGGCCGCCGCCGATACCTTCCCTAGCTATACCACACCCCGTCGCCCTTGGGGTGCCATATAACTCACACCCAAGACTGTTGGTTAGGGCTGGCCAAGCGCGCGACCTACAGCCTGGGCGCCGGCCTTCAGTAGGCTCTGCTCGACGGCCGCAGCCATGGAGATGATGGTCGACCTTCTCCAACCGTCGTGGGAGTTTCGTACCCCCAACAAGACTTCATCATCGCTCCCTGGTGCCCTCGAGATAGATCTATTCTTTCAACTAGGGTTTGTATGAAAGAACAAGGAGGAGGGTGTGGGATCTCTCTCTCTCATGGGCACGAACCAGGGCTCTTCCCTATATATAAGGGTGGGTAATAGAGCCCTAAGGAGTACATCCTTGAGGACTCACGTCCTTTTCTCAAAAGGAATCATATTTCCTTAGCTAAGAAGCAACCTCTTCTCTCTTCATGATCTTCTAATATAACTATATTATTTGGGTATTTTAGAAATTCAAAAACCTTTTCCCCTATTCTCTTTATTCTTGGCTTTTAATCAACTAGCCACAAAATTATATTTCCTTTTTGTAGAAAATACCACTCCTTTAACAACACCATAAATTTCATTAATCATGCATCATATTATCCTCTTATGCTCTATTATTGGTATTTTCTCTTTCCTCTTTCTTCATTGGGACTCCTTTGATCCCAAGAAACTATATTATTTCGAAATCCTTTTTATTGGATACTCATTATCCTTCTAGATGCATCTAAATGCATTATTCTTCATTATTTCTCATTATCTTGTTTATTTCTTATTAAAATATCTCTTTTTGAGGATTTCTCTTTATTTCTCTTTTATTTTCCTCATTAATATTCCTTTTATCATTATGAATCCTTGGGATACGAAATTCCACCAAGGATAACTCAATTATACTTCTTTTCCCTTATTTTTCACATTTTATCATTATTTTCAATTTCTTTCTTAATAAAGAAATACTTAATTGATCTTTTCTTTTCTTATTGCACTCTTTATGCAACTTTAGACTCCTTGGAACTCAAGGAACCCAAGAGGCACAAAATCCCTCTTTGTGTTTTCCTTCTAGAGGTTTCCACATTTTTCTTTTCTCAAATATTCAATTATTCATTCACTAATTGAATTTTCTTGTTATTTGAGCCCAATAGTCAATAAAGCTCACAACACAATCATCAAGGCTATTGTAAACGAAATCCATTTATTCCAAACAAATTATATCATTATTTGTTCAAATATCCTTAATATGAGAAATTACATTTCTCACCAAATGAACCCAAAAATTGGGGTTGTAACATCCTTCCCCTCTTATAGGAATTTTGTCCTCAAAATTCTATTAAGTAAACAAACAATTCAGGATAAGACATTTCCATGTTCATCATTGGCCCCCATGTGGCTTTACCGTACTCATGGAGCTTCCAAAGAACCTTTATCATCACATATTCTTTTCTCTGAGTTCTTTCATCCTGACATCTATAAACTGAACATGTGACCCAGGCCATTTCAGCCTCCCTTGGGGCTTACTAGGTTCATTGCTGAGCACATGGTCGGGGTACCTCACATAGTGCTCTAAATTGGACACCTGGAACTCATCACACATTTCTTTATCCTGAGGGGTAAGATCAAACTTAACCCTCTCTACCAAACCATGACAAAAGAACCCATGCATCGGGGACTCAGCTCTCTTAGCTATAACTCAGAGGGGTCAGATTTTCATGTCACATATTCTCCCATAGTGAACTACATGTCAGTCTACTTTGCATCCGATCATGACTCTCGTCGTCTCTAGGCTCCTTTCAGCCATTGCACGATCAAAGTGACTTCTTCTACACACACTGTGGTCCTTTTTTAACCATCACGTGGTCCTTTCACCAACATCACCTTACTGAAGTGGTGACCGACACAACCTCCCTTACAGAGCTTCCTAAAATCCCGATACTGGCTATGGTGGTTATCATCACATCTTTCCGAAGACAAGAATTGTCTCCAGATATCACTCTTAACAAGCACACATGCTCTCATCAGACCCTTTAGTCTGGATCATGCTAACCATTAGTTAGGGGTGATAAATTGTACTATCATAGAGTTCTTCATGTTTCTACTTCCACCTCACAAGAGTGAACCTTTAGGTTATACTCAAGAACTTTTGAACTCATCTCCTGGTGTAGTTGAACCATCTCTCTCATGTAGTTCAACCTAATCTGTCCTTTGACAGTATTCTTTCTTTCTCATGTCATCTAGGTAAGGCAATCTACCATAACCCATATTGCATCTCGACCTTCCTTGGTCCAGGGGAGACCTACAACATCCATAGTGATGAACTCCCTTTCTCTTTTGGGGACTCTTTATCCTTTATATGCATGCACTGCGTTACTGGTGTTCGTCCTTCACCCTCAGCTTGCATGGCCATATACCACATGCAACTTTATCTTAGGTATCTAAAGTACTACTGTCACTTATTATCTTTGTAGTACGGTGTATGGTGATCTTAAAATCATGATCTCCTGTATGTCATTATTCCTCAAGACCAATACCTCAAAAACCCTAAACCATTCTAGGTGGGGTTTCATCACCTTCTTTTCCAAAGAAGTGCATCTGAGGTTCTACCACCATTATTTCATTGCATCAAGGACTAGTCTGGCTAACCAAACAACCATTAACTGATCTCGTTACATTAGTGTTAGCCAAACATATCTTCTTTTCCAAACTTAGGGTTAGTCTAACAACCTCTTCTAGCCAAACTAGGCAGATATATCTCAACCAGAGCATCCATTACCACTTCACATCCTTAGGTATTAGGTAACAATGAAGACATACACTTCCATGTATTTAATTTATCATCTCAAACTCAAACGCTAAGTCTACCTTCATTAAGAACACTCTCTGATTTCATCATCATGGTGATCAAAACTCAACCTGGTATAACTTGTAAGTTCCACATAGCTCATGATAAAATATTCTCAAAAGATGACTACTTCATTTCTCTTAGTGTTGGTAAACCGTCCATGTATCATTCACTACATCAGGGTATGTTATCTTCTCTGTACCCATATCTCATGGCAACGTTCCAACCCGCATCATCTTTATCCTTGGTGTATGGCATGCGTACTGTCCTATCTCTCTCTCCCATAATAAGAGGAAATAAGCATTTGGCTGCAGTCCAAATACAGAGTTCTTCCTGTTCTAAGAGTAGAGATGGTACATCCCACCTTGCTAGTACACCTTTAAATCTAAGTTGAAACGTGCCTCATATGTCACTTCATCACAACCATCTTGATATCAAAGTTTATTTCCATGGAAAACTAGTCTTGAACCTACTGAGGTTTACACACATCCCTTGGTCATCTCCTCTAGGTCTAAGAAAATCTTCTTCTCATCTATACCATAGGTACAGATGTACCAATAGACTCATCCTCTATCTAGGGTTTGGTTCCTCTCATGGCAACCAAGACATCATCAACCTCTATGGGTCAAGCATGTGGCGACCACTATCATCCAGTTAGGTCGCATCATCCTCAACTCCCTACTTTTCCTCATATCTCGGAGTCTAGGATTCCAACCTTCGTGCTTGGTTCCTGCTCTCTCTTTCTAGAGCTAACCCTACAACCAACCTCACCATTAAAGGTCCTCTCTTCATGAAGGATCAACCTCAAAAGCATGCCCCTACCTGGATGAAGCCTATGTTCAACTTATGTTCGCTCAAGGTTATCCATAACCCCTTATGCTTATCACATAAGCTATTTATCAAACTCTCCCGGCCAGGGTTTCAACTTATGCTCGCACTACTAATACATTTTAGGTGCATATTATGCCCATATAAGCTCATGGGGTTTCCATAGGTTCTTCTCTAACCTCATCAATGAAGGAGCTATCCTTCACTCAAACATGCACGACCCGTCCTAGGGTTGGGTTGCTAAAGGTTCTAGGTCATCCAACCTCTCATGGCTCGTATGGCAATCCAAAGGCATGTCCATCCAAACACCCAGTCAACCATGACATCTAACTCATCCAATCATCTCTCTCTCTAACCTCCACTTAGTGTTAGGGTTAAAATCTTCCTCAAAGGATGTGCCAGGTCTCTACTTTTAATGGAGGTCTCTACCTCTAGGACTAACTCTCTTTACCTATCCTCCTGACAAGAAGGTCTAGCCTCAGATCTCTTTTGAGGGCATGACAACTTATGTCATACGACCTAAGCATGTATCTATTCTTTAGTTTGCGCTTACCCTATTAAGCTTATGTCCATGACATCTTATTTACATACTTTTCATTAATTTGATGGAGGATTCCTTAGACCTTATTAACCTTACCCATACCTCAAGAGGGTGAGGAGAAGAGAGAAAACCTTAATCCTTAAGGTCCCTAACAGAATTTGTGATGAGAAGGGATGAATAAGATGAGAAAGTCCTAAAGGTATCTTATTTCGATTCATACCCTAAGACTTTGGCCAGACAGTCACACGGATCTGGGAGTCCTCGTATTCTGACTAGCGGTGCAGAGGAAAATATTTCCAGCCCCCGGTCATGATCCTTTTCTAGACACCTCCGTCTTTCAGATAATCCTCTAATAACTCCCTTAGGTTTATGGAGTTTGTAAAATTTAATAATTATTAATGGTTAAGTGAGGAACCTATGCTCTGATACCAAATATTACGACCCCACCTTCTGGTAACCCCCAATTAAGGGAGACCGAGAGGTCGAAGCCGCACCCATAATTTCCAGATCAAAGGTTCATCATTTAATCAAGAACAAATATTAAATTTTAACAAACTATATTGGAAAGCTGTAAGAAAATAAACTTTTGCATACCTTTTGAAAACTTGGATCTCTACACTTCTATCCACTTATGGATTCTACTCTAACTAATCCTCCTGGTATTTTACTTCATGTATTTCATGATATGATGATTTACTATTTGTCCTTTTGGCTTGTACCTAAAACGCCGACAAACAAAACATCGGTCAGCCGAAGCTGGTATCTGGGGGAAACAATAATCGTGCAATTATTCATAACAAGGTATTACAGCCAATTACCATTTAACAAACAATTTTACATTTTAAATATAACTATGTGATCCATGCATTCCCTATTAAACCCCTCATGGTCCCACCTATAGGTGAACCAGTTTCTAGGGTTGAGTCACATTGCACTACCCGTAAGTAGCCCACTCCTTAACTCATGGCATGCTAAAGGGTCACATGGCACTACACTTGGTAGCCCAATTTCTAACCCACGATAACCTAGACCTTACTCTGGGTTACCCCTTTTTAGCCTTTACAAGCCACATATGTGGATTCAGATCTAAGCCAGTTATATATATTCATAGTCATAATCATAGTCACTTTATAGTTGCATGAAATAAAAGGCATCCAACAGTTATTTTCAAGCAACCGATAAACACGTTCGAAAATCGCCGTGAAACTAAAGCGATTATTTATAAGCGTAACCACATACCTATTCAGTATATACCTCAAGCTAATATCAATTCAACCAAGAAAGCCATCTAAGCAAGTAGTTCAACCACACAATCATGAATCCTGAAAAATACATGTACTCTATTTACTACACACTTTATCAAGATTCTTTCCATTCAACTTGAAATCACTTCCTAAGGTTTCCGTATCCATTTTAGGGTTTCATTTTGCAATTAGGGTTTCACTTCATCTTTTATCATATTAAACCCTAAGTTTATGCCATTACTCATAAACCCTATTATCCCATCTATGCTTCAATATTAAGGTTATCGTAACAACATATAACCCCATTTTCAGATTAAAGGCATCATTGACCATTAATTAAGTTCATTAGGCCTCTTTTACATTAAAGCTATTATTTTTTATCCTTTTTAATCCACGACAAGATCATTATACACATTTATCATCAATTCAAAGTTCATTATGGTCTAATCCCATATGAACTCGATTTGCCATTAATTCTACCTTTTATTCATGAGAAAACCCTATTTACTACATATAGGGTATTTATCCAGAATTAAGGACTTTTATGTACAAATAACTTAGAACCATCATTTAACAACATATTTTCACATTTTTCAAATTAAATATGATCTTATCCTCTTTTACCCTAAATTAGGGTTTCTAAATTATTTAATCATTCTCATATAAGGTAAAAACCCTAAATCATGCAATTTTACATCTTGATCAGGTTCGAATCTAACATTATCATTCAACAGATTATTAATACTTCAATTAACCCATAAAGCATACTAGATTCAATCTTTAATCACAAATATGGTTTTTAACTTAACTTTAATGCACTTTTCATCAACTTATTGTACTTTTGCAATTAGGAATGGAATCAATCTTTAATATCATTTTTATTGGATTCCTCTCGTTCTCCTGATCAAAATACATATATTATTCGTATTTATCCAAGCTATGGTTTATTAGATATAAATTTTGCAAAAGTTACCTTTTTGGACCAACCAGAAGCCGCCACGTCACCTCATGCATGCAACATGGCTCGCTTCAGTTTATAACCAAATTATGAACTTGCCCCCATTTAAGTCAGTCGTTGCCTCAGCATGCGAAGGGAAAATCTGTCCAACACATGCAGGTCATCTTCTTCCTTGGGTAACCTAGCAACGACGTCGATCTGCAGTAGCTTGTAGGCGCGTCCTCTCTCCTCCAGGGCCCGATGGCTGCCGCTGATACCTTCCCTAGCTCCGCCACACCCCGTCGCCCTTGGGGCGCCATCTAACTCACATCCAAGACCGCTGGTTAGGGCTGGCCAAGCATGCGACCTGCAGCCTGGGCGTCGGCCTTCAGAAGGCTCTGCTCGACGGCCGCAACCATGGAGACGATGGTCGACCTTCTCCAACCGTCGTGGGAGCTTCGTGCCCCCGACAAGACTTCATCATTGCTCCCTGGTGCCCTCGAGATAGATCTATTCTTTCAACTAGGGTTTGTATGAAAGAACAAGGAGGAGGGTGTGGGATCTCTCTCTCTCTCTCTCCTGTGCATGAACCAGGGCTCTTCCCTATATATAAGGGTGGGTAACAGAGCCCTAAGGAGTACATCCTTGAGGACTCACGTCCTTTTCCCAAAAGGAATTATATTTCCTTAGCTAAGAAGCAACCTCTTCTCTCTTCATGATCTTCTAATATAACTATATTATTTGGGTATTTTAGAAATTTGAAAACCTTTTCCCCTATTCTCTTTATTCTTGGCTTTTAATCCACTAGCCACAAAATTATATTTCCTTTTTGTAGAAAATACCACTCCTTTAACAACACCATGAATTTCATTAATCATGCATCATATTATCCTCTTATATTCTATTATTGGTATTTTTTCTTTCCTTTTTCTTCAGTGGGACTCATTGGATCCCAAGAAACTCTATTATTTCGAAATCCTTTTTATTGGATACTCATTATCCTTCTAGATGCATCTAAATGCATTATTCTTCATTATTTCTCATTATCTTGTTTATTTCTTATTAAAATATCTCTTTTTGAGGATTTCTCTTTATTTCTCTTTTATTTTCCTCAATAATATTCCTTTTATCATTAGGAATCCTTGGGATACGAAATTCCACCAAGGATAACTCAATTATACTTCTTTTCCCTTATTTTCCACATTTTATCATTATTTTCAATTTCTTTCTTAATAAAGAAATACTTAATTGATCTTTTCTTTTCTTATTGCACTCTTTATGCAACTTTGGACTCCTTGGAACCCAAGGAACCCAAGAGGCACGAAATTCCTCTTTGGATTTGCCTTCTAGAGGTTTCCACATTTTTCTTTTCTCAAATATTTAATTATTCATTCACTAATTGGATTTTCTTGTTATTTGAGCCCAATAGTCAATAATGCCCACAACACAATCATCAAGGCTATTGTACACTAAATCCATTTATTCCAAACAAATTATATCATTATTTGTTCAAATATCCTTAATATGAGAAATTACATTTCTCACCAAATGAACCCAAAAATTGGGGTTGTAACAGAAAGCCTCCTAATTGCATGACTTTATGAAAGTTGGATTCCTCGACACCTTGCACACACTGGAGGCCCTCCATCCTTGGTCGAGGAGTTGGGAGGTAGCGGAGTCATGATCTCAATGGCAAGGTGTCATTATGAGAACAGGAAAGAGGGGAAAAGGTCTTCACTTTCCCCATATCTCAAGCTGAGACTCTCAAAAGCCTCAAGGTTCTCTTTAGATCTGAAATGAATTCTCAATCGTGTCACCGAAGACTGGAGGCCTCTTCTGGAACCCAACTCCTGGCTTGGCTAAACCAGCCTCAAGCAAATGTCGTAACTACTTATGACACTGATTGAAAGGGGTGATGACAAAGGCTAAGCAAGGGGATTTACCCGGCCAAAACTCAAGTCGACATGCACATGTTTGAATCCATATATTCTATGTTATGTTGTTGCTAACATCGATGGAGAAAGGAAGGGAATGTTGGGTTTTGGATCTCATCGATCTCTCAACTCTTAGTCTACATATGTGAGGTTGTTGGGTAGATCCAGGATAGGCAAGTCTAGTGATGGGACTAGAAATTCCCATTGACAGTCAGTTACCGGACTAGGCGCTCGGGAAGGTATGTGACATGGTCGTCCCTCACCCCAAACTTTTCAGAGGTTGAAGATGAGATTTGGGTGTCTGGATCTCATCTAATGGATGCCAAACCTCCACAAAACATTAATATGATTCCGCCCAAAGAGGTTCTATGTGACATGATAAAAGGACCACTAAGTCATATCATGGTCTAAACCCATATTATTCATTCATACTTTAATCATTTCATCACAAATTTAAACCTCAATTTCTCTCAAATGACTCATAAGTGCCATACCATTTTAATCAAATACTTATCATACTTGAATATAACTCCTAGTCAAATTTAGAACCAAGCTAAGAGCATAGAATCATTTAACAAGAATTCACAAAACTCAGATATATCATAAATGTCAATAAAATCTACTATTATCATCTAGGTTTTTTATCATTATGATTCAATGTTCTTTTATCTAGATCCAGAATGTTATTTAAACCCTAGAAGTCAAGGATATCACTGAAACCCGAGTCTCGAGTTGTGTTGTCCAGTCATGTTGGAAAAGGCTATCCATGTTGATGTAGCTACCATTGCACTAGTAGCATGCATGTGTGTCGGAAAAGGCTATCTGAGTTGATGAAGTCACCCTTGCGTTGATAACCGTGAACCAGAGTTGGTGTACACAAGCCACTACGAATTTTTCCTAAAACTTGGAAAGTGATTATGAGACAATATCATTAATCCTTGATGAGGACGTTAAAAGTCTAAGTGGGGTAGTTTGTACATCCCAAGATATTAGGCCTCGGATAAAATGATACTAAAAAAATGACTAGACTACCCATATCACCAAGGTGCACATCTTTTTCAAGGAGTCCATCATTAAGAACTATGCGGTTAAGTGTGCTCATTATAGAGTAGTACTAGGATGGATGATCTGTGAATAAGTTGATTTCAGACTATGCGACAATGAGGACAAAGTGAGCAACTGAGGCCAATAGTGGTATGTGGGGCCAAACAACATTTTTGAAACTTTATTAGTCTTAGGTGAGGAGAGAGAGAAACAAGAACGTGTGAGTAGGGTAGGGAGGGGTGAGATCATGAGTCGGGATGTAAGTGAGGAGTGGATTATCATCTTTTGATTTATTAAACAGTAGATCCAACGTCTTATTTTATTGGGGGTGAATACACTGGAGTTCATTCATTGCCCACACAGGTAGATTTTTCTAGATTTTTTTACTTTACACATGTACAAGGTTACTTTATCTTCCAAACCAAACTGTAACTTTTGATAAAATAGTTACATTTGTAAAGATGTAAACAATGTACAATTACATATTTATTTCAAAAAATTTACTACATTTTCAGTCCAATTTTACCTTTTTAGTCGAATAGTTAATATTTCAAAAAAATTATTATATATTCTGCCCGATTTTACCTTTTTAGTCAAATAGTTAATTTTTTTTATCAACATAGTTATTTTTTTTATCCAGAAAGTTATTTATTTGACCAAATAGTTACTATTCGGATGGCAAGGTAGCGAACTCCAAGTTACCCGTGAGGGTATTAAAGATAAACCATGTGTGTACATGCGTGTGAGCATGCATGTGTGCATGCGTGTGTGTGTTGCGTAATCAAAATCATCATCCAAGCATGTATGTCTACATCACATAATCAGAATTCACATGGAAGCAATTTTGGATCTTTTCACTCACACATGTAAGAGCCACCCCACCCAATACCAAGATATGATATCAATGTATAATTATATGTATTTAGGGGTATAGGCGATCCTTGTAAAATTTTATGGCTTAATTCCTTTATCGGTCATCAAAATCTTTTGTTGACATGAGCAAAAATATTGAAATTCGAGATAAACTTTTTGTAATTTTTTTAGACCATGGAAAACCGCGTCAAAATCGACATTTTGAACCAGCTCTACATCACTATGCCACGTCTTTAAATAGAGTTGGCAAAATGAAGAAAAGCCACAATAAATTACACATACAAATATGCAACTCAAACGTTTGCATGTAAGCATATGTGCAAGAGCATGTCATGTTCCAAACTAATATGTGACTTTTGATTAATAGATAGTTACATTTGTAACAGAAACAAATGTATAATTATATGTTTATTTTAGAAATTTTATTGTATATTCTATCTGATTTTACCTTTTTAGTCGAATAATTAATATTTCAAAAATTTTACTATATATTTTGTTTGATTTTATATTTTTAGTTGAATAGTTATTTTTTTTCATCAATATAGTTATTTTTTTGTCCAAAAAGTTACTTTTTTACCAAATAGTTACTTTTTGGACGACAGAGATGGTTACCCATGAGGGTATTAAAGATGAACCTTGTGTATGCGTGCGTGCGTGTTGCATAATCAAAATCATCATCCAAGCATGTGTGTCTACATCACATAATCAAAATTCACATGGAAGCATTTTTGGATCTTTTCACTCACATGTAAGAGCCACCCCACCCAATACTAAGATATGATATCAATGCATAATTATATATATTTAGGGGTATAGGCGATCCTTGTATCCTTTATCGATCGTCAAAATCTTTTGTTGACGTGAGCAAAAGCATTGAAATTCGAGATAAACTTTTTGTAATTGTCTTTTGACCATGGGAAACCGTGTCAAATCGACATTTTGAACCAATACATGTTTCTACATCAGCATGCCACGTCTTTGAATAGAGTTGGCAAAAAGAAGAAAAGCCATAATTTACAAATATGCAACTCAAACGTTTGCATGTAAGCATATGTTCCAACACGTACGCCACAAGAGCATGCCATGTCAGCATGTGGAACCCGTACGCCACCACATCTGCGTGTGGCATCCGCGTGCTCGCCATATAATAATATCACATAAAGAGATAAATCAATTTTAGCATCACGACAGCACACGGGCCCCACAACCACCACTTGACAGTCATAAAAGCAACTCCATCTACCAACTTCTATGCAGTTGATTTTGCATAAATTTTAGGATGACACAAGTAATTGGATTTATAATATTCCATAATCATAAAAGCAACTTAGCATTATTTATTTCAGTTATGTACAGCTGACTGCTGCCACATCTTTAGCGCAAGACCAATACCGGTTTACATCGGTAAGCCAATAGGACCATACAAACAGTGCTTTCGCGACCACAACCATCATCATTTCACAGCAACCATTCACGCACACACTCAATATATGTCAAACATCACTAATACAACATTTGAACTAAGGTAGTACCAATGAGTCAATGACACCAACCATCGCAGATTTAAACCGCGACAATTTCACGGAGCCTATCACCCTCAGTGGAAATCAGGCTGTCATAGTAGTCCACGAGCACTTGCCATCCTCCAGGACACATAAAGCCATCTGGAGGGCTCTCCCCCTTCTTTGCCAGGGTCCGCATCTATTAAAGCAAGCAAACAGTTGAAGGTGCATTAATACACTACTCAAATATTAAATGAAAGAATAGGAGCGTTCATGTGGCTATAATAATCAGTGATACCTTGGTGCCAGAAATAAAAAGGAAATCATCAGGCCTTGATGGGTCAAAGAAGTCCATCTTCCCTTTCTTCTTGTCATAAGCAGCAACCTGCTTCATGATAGACAGATTAGTTGTTGCGGAGCAAGGAGTACATGAACCAGTCTAGCAAACAGAAATTCAATATCACGAGCCCGTTATACTCAGCATACCCTGAACGGAAGGATGTTAAGCTTCTCCAAGCCGGGTGCCATGCTTAGAACCATCTTCCCATGATCAGCGTTGTAAAGGTCTCTTTTCTCCACTGGGTGGCCCATCCCAGCCGGGTCTCTCCCTACGATATAAAAGTTAGCCCCAGCATTGATTCTAGCTTTGGCGTGCCACTGTACCTCCGTAGGACCGGCATAGTGCATAGGAGAAGGGAATATGGCGACAACCGTGGTCTCTGGGTTGAGAACACCTTCCTCAAGGACCTGCTCATGGAAAGATACAATCAGTCCAAGCAAAAAACATCGTGCGTTTGTTATTGTGCTTGTTATCTAAAAGATGAAGAGACAGAAAGGAAAGTTTTCAAAGACAAATTGATCTGCTAGAATTTGTAATACAGATAGCTGATTGTGCCAGTTTCCAGAACTGCTAACAGCACCAGTGCATCTCCCCATTTCAGCAAAAATTAGCTAAAACGTTTGCTAAATAAACAAGCTCTGTGCTTTCCCTTTTAGCATTGGAGCATCCCAGCTATTTGGGGTTCATAAAACAACAGATAATGGTGTCATGGTGTACTTGAGATTGAAGGTGATGGACTTTAAAAAAAGGGAGCTAATTTATAAGAAAAAAATCCAACATTTTCCAAGATTCTCAAAACTAGAACACACTTCAAAAAGCTATCATATATCTCCTTATAAAGGTAATGGAATACTAGCAGGAAAATTTTAATGGATATAATTTCCCACTTTACCCTGCCATCCTAAGGAAATAATTTATGACAAACCAAACAGTATCAATTGAAAAGGAAAGCAAAGATTGTTCTTCCTTGACGAATATATGGGAAGCAAAGAGTTGAGTTCCTTATGCTTGGATATGTTCATACAAGTAAATTAGCAAAAAGAAGAGAGCAATTAGTGGGTGAACGACAAAACCAAACTAGTAGTGGATAAGTTATATCCCTTTACCTTAAATAATAGTGGGTAAACAGTAAATTGTTAAACCATTAAGGTAAAAAGTTTATTTATGAACTCCCTGGCCTACAAGGTAATCGAGTGGGGAATGGGTATTTCCTATATATACAGCCATACATACGGTGGCACGACAATCACATGTTGCAGGGCATGCAAGGATGGAGAGGGTGGCACAACAATGGTGGCAGGAGGCCTATGACCGGGGATAAGGGGGGAGGAAGAACGAGAGGAAGGGGGAAAATAAACTGGAGGGCTAAGTGGGCAATTATTACACTTGAAATTTATGCTTGAATTTTGTCATCTTTCCATAATTAGAGGCTGGATTAGATTATTTTGATAGGATCTTTTGGATATAAATGACGTATTGGAGCAAAAGGGTCGGCTATTACCTAAACTAATACCTAAAAGTACAAATTAAAACTAAAGTGAGTACAAAAACAAGCCCAAGCAGTTAAAACGCAAACCTTCTCATGTTGCTTCATCCTCCAATTCAGTGGTACATCATCTGCTTTAGTGTAACCGCCTAAAGGGTGGAGCAACAGCACTGGATTCTTGTAACCCATTTCCAGGAGACGTCGACGAGTATCAGTCATAAGCAGGGCATGGCCATTATGAACAGGATTGCGTAGCTGAAAAGCAAAGACAGCATCTGCATTGCGCCTACTGAATTCCTCTCGCAGCTGAGCTGGTGAAAGGCGATACTGGTCCAGGCCATCATTGTATTTTATAGGTTCAATGACCTCTAAATCACCTCCAATCAGCCAATCTCCAGCATTATCAATAGCATGTTGTACATAGGGAAGGCCAGGAGCTGTAGTACCCCATGTTCTCGCAATCCTTTCTTCTTTATTGTGCTTGTATATTTCAATGCTGGAAAACATCAAGGTGAGGTATATTATGATAAGGCTTTCAAACTTATTTGCAAGATAGGAAGTTAATAGGTATTAATTAATTGTCCATAATAGTCCTTATTATCAGATGGACTGATATTAAACAATCATTTAAAGCTCTGAGACTTGGGAAAACGAGCTTTTCAGGACGAGTCTGTATGAAAACCCATGTTAACAATTGTCACAAACAGCATACAGACAGAGACATTGAAATGGCGTATTTTCACAGCATAAAGTACCATTAAAATGGAACCAGGAAGTTCTGCATTCTATGGCAATAGTAAAACAAAGAAGGCATGCAAGTAGTAAGTTGAACGATAACGCTGGTACCAGTAAGTCTGCATAAATGATGATGATACATGCTTTAAATAAGCTATTAGGCCAGGAAAACAGATCAAATCTGGAACACAAGGCAGGATAAGTAAAAAAAAGCACATTTTATGGTGTTTGAAATGTGACAAAGGCAGGCACAGTACTACTAGTTTTTAACTTGCCTTTTGATTCCATCATATAGCATGCTGGAATAATTTTATGTTTAAGAAACCATGACATTAGTCAGTCTCAAATATAAACAAGGAACTGACAAAACATAAATGATCTTCTGAATGACTTCAGCAATGAACCTTTGAAATTTTTTCATGATCTAGTCATAAAAGTACAGTTCAGCACATAGAAACCACCAGAGAAAAAATGTACAAAAAGACGAATTAACTACCCTTTGAACCTGGTTTATGCTTTTGCATCACAAATCCTCGGCCTAGAGGAATTTGCTAACAGGTTACATCCTGCAGCTAATTCAGAAAGGCACATTCAAGAGTGTAAGATGCATCTCATACACGCATACACTACGGCACTCCATTTCTTAGAGATATTGAACATTCTATATGTCGGCGAAGCAAGATTCTTCATTTATTATAGCAAATTAGCAATAAAAGAGATAAATCTGACACATATTTTTCAGCATTTTAATCTTTTTAGCCACTTATTTCATAAATATATCTCTAAAGTCTAAAGTTCTTGCATTATGTTTCATTTCCACAGCTTCAGAAAGAGGACAGTGCAAGCCCGTTGCACCGAATGGACCTAAAACTAGTTATGGGACCGGCGTCAGCAACTCTTTTGAACCATTTTATAGCAAAGACAAAGACCAAAAGAATACATTGATTCAACCCGTGGAGGAATGGAACCAGTCAAAACTGAAAACCAAACTGATTTACACCGAATAGATTTGACTTCTATTCTATCCACGAATACATCATGTGACGCTTAGTTTATAGAAACCCTAAAAACTGAAGCACCAACTGTACGCTCTCTCAGTCAAAATTGAAAAGCAAACTGATTTTACACCAACTAAGTTTAACTTCTAAACTACCCATGAATACATCATGTGCACTTAGCTTATAGAAACCTTAAAAACTGAAGCACCGACTATAGTATCTTTCAGACATTTTCTGTGAAGAACCATAATTGTCTTGCAAGTTAGTATCTTGTAAGAAACTTGCCCGCGGAACCAGATGGTATATTAATTTAGTACATATAGGTATAATCATTGATATTTCAAAATTTGTAAATTCCTTGGACTTCGCTTGCATTTCTATTTGTCTAGAATAATTTCTTTTAACTTGGGAAGAGCTTGTAAGAAACTTGTTCTGGGAACCAGATAGCAGTAGTTAATTACTAAATTAGATAGTGACTAAAGGTGTTGATATTTACAATTTTGTAGATGTGTTGGATTTCCCCTGAATTTCTATTTTTCCTGGATACTTTATACATTAACTCAGGAAAAGCTTATAAGAAGAGATTTTGAATCTAGATTGAAAGACAGACTTCGCCAAAGTTTATTTTAGGATTCAAGATAAATCATTAGATTATCTATTGTAATTTTGTTTTTGGAAAAACACAGGCTATACATAAACAGTACATTATCAAAATCGACAACTAAGAGTAGTGGATACAATTTATGTAATATAATCCAAGCCATGGTTTGGGTCGGAGTATAGATTACAACTTTTTGACCCCACCGTATTATTTTCAGGGCTTTCGAAATCAGAGAGTAGCTAAAGAGTGGCAGATAGTATTTGATTAGCATTATACTAATAAATGACTTGGATGAATTAGTTCAAAACAAGTCAAACCTTCAATAAAATCAGCAGTACAAAGCCAACAAAAAAGAAAGAAACTCAAATTTGAGTATCAAAATGAGTGACAAACACATGATAATGATTAGAGATATCAGGCAAGCCACTATGTAATACTTAGACACCAAGCTTCATCGAGACCTCTCGACTACATGTTGGGCACTCCAAAGATGTCCCCTAGTTGAAAGAGACCAAATACTATTTTCAGTCATATATGGGACACTTATAGATTACTTACTATTAAAAGTAGGGCTTCTTTCTTACTAACCTTAAAGTAGAACCATGTAAATAGCTAATTAACTGAAACAAACGCAAATCAAGTATTTATGAGAAATAAATAAAGATCCATGTGACAATTAATAAGATTGTCATCATAATGATGTAGAAGACAATGATCATCATCATCATCATCAACTAAGCCTCAATCCCAACCATGTTGGGGTCGGCTACAAGGATCCTTCTTTTCCAATCAGTTCTGTTATGGGTCATACTTCGATCAAGATGTAAAGATTCAAAATCTCTCTTTATAAATTCTTTCCATGTAAATTTATAAGCTCTTCTCAAGTTAATGATGTAGAAGACAATATTATGGCATAATGATGAACAATTTGATGACCTATTAAGGAGCTTAGTATAATAAAGGACTACATCGTAGTCATGTTTATGGAAACTTGATTTAAGACCTTTATAAAACGAATAGTTGAAGTCAACCTTTAATGTATTATCCATAGTATTATGAAATTTCTTGTGAGTCGCAATGTGTATTTTTGTCTTTTGCTAGTTAAATCATTGTCAATCTTTCCTATCAGCGACCAATAATTGTGGATGTGGTTTCTAGCTGTCAGCATATGAAAATCAAGGCCATGATAGAGAAATGGATAGCGCATGTAAAGAGTGAGAGGTTTGACTCTAAAAAAAGTCGGCGCCAATACAACGCAATTTGAATATGGACAAAGAACACATGTTGAATATTTTTGAGATGCCAGAAATGCAGATACACTGCAGGAAACAGGTATAAACAGAATAAGTAGGAAAATTTTGTATTCATTACAAAATGTAGCAAGTAGAATTCCAAAATAGAGGAAATGTGGCCAATATCTAGTCTTTGTTGCTTTCTGCTGTCTTTGTTTTGGTTGAGGGAAGAAAGGACGCATTATATGTAGCAAGTAGCACTGTGGCCAAATAGGCATGGCATGCTTATACATAATTTCCTGATTCATTATTACTACCAATCTTAAATAACTTACAGCCCAAACAGTAAACCTACTGAAAGATATCGGCTATTAAATTTAGACAAACTGTGAGCTCATTGTCACAGTGAGGGCTACCGACGAACATTATTGCCACTTTAATTTGCTTTTAAAGAACATTATCAGTTTTATGCTTAAAATCTGAGACAGTTCTACAACCACAAAAATCATATAAGAAAAGCCTGAAGGGAAAGCAAGAGATGTTTAAAAAAAAAACAATTGCAATTCTTACTCGTGAAGGATCGCTATGGGCTTATTTACGGAGTCAACGAGCGTGACCCTGCTGAGGCCGCCGATGGCGCGCCTCTGTGCGTCGTCGATGGCCAGCACGATGGGCACGGACATGTTGACGACGCCCCCATCCGCGAGGCGGAGGGAGTTGAAATGAAGTGTTTGGAGGAACTCGGGTTCCCTCATGAACCCCCGGAGTGGGCTAGCCCAGCCCTCGCTGAGGACGTGGACCCACTCCAGGTCGATCCTGGACAGCTTGATCTTGGGGCCGGGAGCGGACGCGGCCTCCCGCCGCTTGGCCTCCCTCGCCGGGCCCTCGGGAACAACGAGGTCAACGAGCCTCCCGCCGTCAGGCTCGATCAGGCTGCAGGAAGCCGCCATGCGGCCGCTGCAGCGCCGTCGAGCGCCACCAACGCGGACGGAGGCTATGCGGGCTCCTTGGCCGATTGCCAGGTGGGTCGTTGCCTTGGCCGGCTTGGATAGGGAGCGGTTGGAGACCGAGGTAGTGGTGAATAGAGCAGCCATGGTGGCCATTGCTAGCGATCGTGGTAGCGACGAGAGAGGGGACTATGGCCAAGGTGGGATTTTATTGAGGGCTGTTGGTGGAGAGAAGAAAGGTGGAAATTTTTTAGTGCATTTCCCACCCTTTCTCCCACCTCCACCAAGAACGCAACTAGGAATAAACAAGCTCGTGTATGGCGTCGGCGGGTGTGCGGCGCGCGCCCGGGTTTGATTAGTAACAGGGGGCCTGGGATTAGAGAAAAGAGGCAAGCTGCATATTTATAGGGTGTTGCTAATTGACGAGCTTAAAGAAATTAAGGTTGATCTCTGAAGGTGAAGATGAGGAGTGGCGAACTTTCGTTGGAGTCGTGCGTGCTCGCTGTGTTGATCTTTCCGTGAGTGGGGAGGCCATTTCGGTATTTAATTTTGGCGCTCCCTCATGTGTAACGAGGGAGGATGAACCTGGACATGTTTGAGTCGCCGATCGTCTCTGGTCTGATCTGTCCATAGGGGGGGGTATGAGCATACTAACTACCGTCCGAATTGTTTTTCGAAATTATTGAGTTTCTGCAAAGAGGGACTTTTCTCTTTCATTAGTCTATCAGTGGGAGCTGAGCAGATCTGTCCATAGTTGAAGACGAGCGTATTAATTGCATCTGGAATTGTTTTCTAGCTGTGGAAGAAAGAGAGTCCTCTTCTTTTCATTGGTCGGAGGTGCTTCATATGAAGATTCCGCTGTATCTGTCCAAGAAACAGGAACCAATTCCAATCAACAGTCGAGCCCCTGCTTATCTGTCGTGTCCTTCCCTAGTTTCCTCTCGGCTACCTTCAAAATTAGATAATAAAACCATGCAACAAAAGAAAACAGTATCTAGTGGTTGCCACAGACCATTCATAGACAGCAGCTTGGTAGACCTTTGACCTTGAACTAATGAGGTTTTTGCAATCTGAAATTCTCTCATTGACAACCACCTCTTCCTTCATTTTCTGTTGACACCTTTTCCCCTCCCAACTGGAGCATAAAATAGACAAGTTCGTCTGTTCATGATTCATCCATAGTCCCCATCACATAACTGGTTAACTGAGTGAGTCCATGTGATCACCTGGTTAACTAACTGAGTGAATCTTCAATTATCCATTGACAAATATCTGAGTTGCATGTAACTGCCTGCTGTTAGAATTTCTTTGGGGCAATGATGAAGTAGGACGCAGCGTATTTAGGAAACCAAGTGGATGAACTTTAAATGGTAACTTGGTTAAAAAGGGCAGTTTGCTTTGTTAAAGAGAGAGAGCAAATAACAGGAAAGTAGTTGCAACTCTACATCGTCTGCCACTAAACTTTATGTCAATTATAAAATAAGGAGTAATGGAAGCATCTTTGCTTGTTTCAACGAGAAGATGTGTTGTTAATATTTATTAATGTCGTTCATACAACAACGACAGATGTAAATTAATTAACAAGTTCAGGCAGATCTAAAATAAAAAACGAAGATCAAACAAAGCAGGAGAACAAAAATAACAGGAGTTAGATTCGCAAACCAGATCGTTCGTTGATAAACGAACGTGATACTTAAAGAAATCAGTGCCTGACAATCCTCGCGGAAAGGCACCGTTCTCCCAGACACACACGTGAAACGGCGGCAGAAATATATTTGTTGTGTGTTTAACCCTAATGACCGGAGGCGTATATATAGTCATGCATGTCCCTAATCCTATTTTCAGTAAGACGCAAACACTCGGTTGCTCTTGTACACAATACGGAATAATCCACAAAAAAGAGACACCCGGCCCGACGAGGCATGGTGCGCGCGCGTGTGTGTTGTGATGTGGTAACCCCACCTACCAAGGAGGTGAACATACATTTCTCCTAGGACCCCTTGGACACTAGTGCCCCGTGTGATCCTACATAAGAAGACCACAAAAGTTCTAGGAGTGAGCAATATGGGATAAAACTTTTTTGCCATTTGTGCTAGAGACAAAACTACTTTTCTCACATGTACTTGTTGCACTGCATTGGGCTTAACACATACTAAATAAATATTGCTATTGTTACAGTAGTCATTTATCTAACAATATGACCCCTACATTCATCCAAGGCCTGTGAGACGCGCAAAAGATCATTATATGTCTAAGATAAAATCAATTTAAATCAGGGCCATACCACACTCATTCCAGTGTTCACACTCCCTCTAACACGCCTCTTCCACTCTCTAGGGTACTATGCGTTTCTGGGCAATCGTAAAGACATGGGAAAATATTTGTAAGCAATGTGTTACAAGTGATTAGTTCAGTGAAGAAAAAAATGGCTGTTTATTCAACACGAGGTTTTGTGTTTTGAGTTCATTTTATATAGAAGCAAACTCTTCAAATTGAAAAAAAGAGAGGAAAAACCACTCTGCAGTGTCTATATGTCAGTTCAACCAAACATGTTTAAATGGAAAAAAGATTGTGCCCTAGTTAATTGGAGCTACTAGAAAACAAGACTGAATAGATTTGAAGGCAAAGGTCGATCATGAGTTCTAATGTGATTCAAGAGCAAGACCCCACTGCGTCTACGTTGCGAGGTTATATATCTCGAAGAAAATAAGTCATTGGATTGCAAAGAAAAGTTGGGGCATAGCTCGTTACAAATTTTTTCTTTCGTGTACAGAAATCTCTCAGACAGAATTGTATTGGACCTACTGTAATAGTAAACCGCAAGAAAGCATAGCATTTCCATATGAAATGCACCTCATGGCGTCCTAATTGATTGTTGGTGCAAGGGAGTGGGCTTGTTCAGTTCCTATGGTTGCCCATAACAGTTAGCTTCTAGTACCATTACCAGTCATCCGAGTACTTTCTAAGGAATCAGTGTGACACTTCATTAATGTATTCACAGACTTGTGATAGGGAAGCTGTTTATGAGGTGAATTACATGTATGTTTCATCTTGTGTGTAATATTCTCATGAAAATGGAGGACACTAGTATGTGAAATGCATTCAATCATGCGAAGCCGTAAAGACGACTATTTAATTTATTTGATAAGAGGATTTTTTTCAGGAGAAGGAAGAAGCGTACAAATTTTAGATTAAACCCTAAGTCCATGTTTGGTTTGAGATCGAGATTACGAAATCCGGACCGGGTTAGTCCATATACCCAGATTAGTATATCTGGAGTGGATCCTGTTTTTGTTTGACAACACAATCCCATTGCAAGCACTCATTAAACTTGACTGACCTTGTAACTTGTGTTTTTCAGTCTAGCATATAAAACAAAATAATACAAAAGACAGAGTCAAATCCGGACTGGGATCCTAGAATCCTGCCCATAACAAGACTGAGTTGGTCCGGATTAGAGGATTACGAAATCCAAAACGGACCCCGTCAGTCCAACTTTTGACAAATAAAACAAGACTGGATCCTGACTGGGTTAGTCATGATTAGCGCCTACGTGGCACAAAAAGACAGCGGCCAGTCCAATTTTGATCTCGAACCAAACAACACCTAATAAGCCAAGACACACTTGGGCTCATATACAATTAAACATAAATAGCTTAATTAACTAGACTCTATAATATTTTCCCACAGGTTGAAGTTTGGGAGAAACCCAAATCAGCTTGCAAACAAACAGGAAAACTATAACAAAAAGGAAAGATAAGCCAAGCCAAGGCCATACAAAAAAGATTGTCTCCCCCTAAAAATTTACAATAAAGCACTCATCACTCAAATACTCTCCCTCAAGTGGATGATTTGAAAGGATATATGCAAGCAAGACAAATCTGAGTCTGAAGCATGTTGCACTTTGCCGGTGTAGGTCGCAAACAAGTAGCATAAGCATCTTGATCAAAAGGATGTGGCATATTGTTACGACCCCACCTTCCGGTAACCCCCAATTAAGGGAGACCGAGAGGTCGAAGCCGCACACATAATTTCCGAATCAAAGGTTCAACAATTAACCAAGAACAATTATTAAATTTTAACATAATAAACTAGAAAGTTGTAAGAAAATAAACTTTTGCATACCTTTTGAAAACTTAGATCTCTAAACTTCTATCCACATATGAATTCTACTCTAACTAATCCTCCTTGTATTTTAATTCATGTATTTCATAATATGACAATTTACTATTTGTCATTTTGGCTTTGTACCTAAAATGCCGACAAACAAAACGTCAGTCAGCATAAAGCTGGTATGTGGGGGAACCAATAATCGTGCAATTATTCATAACAATGTATTGCAGCCAATTACCATTTAATAAACAATTTTACATTTTAAATATAACTGCACGATCCATGCCTTCCCTATCCTCTACGTTGTCCCTGTAGTGGACCTGGATACTACTTTTCTTATAGTAGTTCCCCATTAAGCCCCTCATGGTCCCACCTATAGATGAACCAGTTTCTAGGGTTGAGTCACATGGCACTACCCGTAAGTAGCCCACTCCTTAACTCATGGCATACTAAAGGGTCTCATGGCACTACACTTGGTAGCCCAATTTCTAACCCACGATAACCTAGACCTTACTCTAGGTTACCCCTTTTTAGCCTTTACAAGCCACAGAGGTGGATTTGGATCTAAGCCATTTATATATATATATATATATATATATATATTCATGGTGATAATCATAGTCACTTTATAGTTGCATGAAATAAAAGGCATCCAACAGTTATTTTTCAAGCAACCGATAAAATGTTCGGGAATCATCACGAAACTCGAGCGGTTATTCATAAGCGTAACCACATACATGTTCAGTAGATTTTTCAAGCTAATATCAATTCCAACCAAGAAAGCCATCCAAACAAGTAGTTCAACCACACAATCAAGAATCCTGAAAAACACATGTACTCTATTTACTACACACTTTATCAAGATTCTTTCTATTCAACTTGAAATCGCTTCCTAAGGTTTCTGTATCCATTTTAGGGTTTTGTTTTGCAATTAGGGTCTCGCTTCATTTAATATTTTAAACCCTAGTTCTATTCAATTACTCACAAACCCTAATTTCGGATTAAAGGAGCCCTTAAACATTAATTAAGCCAATTATGCCTCTTTTATATTAAAACTACCATTTTTTATCCTTTTAATCCATGACTAGATCATTATGTGCATTCATCATCAGTTCATAGTTCATTATGGTCTAATTCACATATGAACTCTATTTGTCATTAATTCTACCTTTTATTCATTAGAAAACCCTAATTACTACATTAAGGGCATTTATCCCTAAATTAGGAACTTAATGCTTGAAATAGCTTAGAGTCATTGTATCTTAGCTTTATTCACGATTTTGAATAATTAAAACCATTAATAGTCGCATTTACCAATATTAAGGTTTTAAGGCCCATTAAAGTATATTCATGCACATGAAACTCCAATTAAACCAATTACGTGCAAATTTCATCCTTTTTGTTCCTAAAGTTCCTTTTTATCATTAACAGGTTAATATCAACTTTAATCATTCATTAAACCCTACTAATTTCATTAATCATCTCAAGATAGGGTTTCTTAATCTTTAATTCATTAAAGTTGATAAGTTATACTACTTTTCGAACAAAAAGAGGAATTAGCCTCCAAAACCATTTTTAATGCATTCCTCTCATTTTCCTGATCAAAATTCATATATTATATGTACTAATTGGAGTTACCATTATGTAAATATGAATTTTGCAAAATAAACACATAAGGATCAATAGCGAAGTGCCACGTAGGCAACTTACTCCGCATGTACCTTGGATTCAAGTTATAACAAAATCTCTCTTATACCCCCAGGCCGCGGACCACTCCTTCACGCCCATGAGGGGCAGAACCGTCCAACACCATCAGTTCTTCTTCAACCTCCGCAGCCCTGCGCTGCCGTCGACCAGGACGATTTGTGGGGGTTTATCCCCTCTACTCCAGGGCCCGTGGGTGGCCGGGAATGGTCGCCCTACCTTCGTCTCCCTCTTCCGTACCCAGGGCGCCTCCTCTTGGAAGCCCAAGTAACTATTTCCCAATGTGCCAAGACATGCACTTCTCGATCATGTTGTAGTGATCGTGGCGTCGATTCCCATCGCTCCAAGGCACGCAACTGGCCGGAACTCGTCGCCCTGGCTCCGGCGGACCCCTACGCACGCGGGGAAGCTTCAGGTCGCGGCCGAGATGGCCATCCCTAGGTGTGCTAATCCTACAACCTGCTTCCTGCGTGCAGACCTCCGAAAGGAGTTGCGGGACGACGAAGCTTTGTGAGAGATGACTGATTCTCCCCGGGGTGGTCGTAGGAGTTTAGTGCCTTCATCAAAACCCATCGCAGCTCCTCGGGGCCTTTGGAATAGACCCACTCACATGGATAGGGTTCATGGACGAAAACAAGAAGAAGGGAAGAGAAAGGTGCTTTGGAATTGTCTTAAACACGACCAAAAGGCTCTACCCCTTATATAGGGGAGGGTATCCACGCCCCTAGACGCTCATCCAAGAGGAAGCAAGTCCTTTCCTAATAGGAATGTGATTCCTTCATTAAGAAGCTAGTTTCTCTCTCTCTCTCTCATATTTCTTTAAAATTCCTTCTTTTTTTGATATTAGCATTTTGAAAATCATCCCTCTTATTCTCTTTGTTCTTGCTTTTTAATCCATTGGCACAAAATCCTATTTTTCCTTTATTAGAAAATGTAACATACTAAAATTCAGGGTTTTCCCTGCAATTTACCCACTTTTTGAACTTTTCTTGGCCTTCTAGTCCATTTGGACCTTTTTCATAAATTTCCCTTCTTTTATATTCTTTTCGGACTCCTTATGCAATTTGAGCACAGTTCAATGTTTAAATCACCTTTTCCCCTCATTTATGATAATGGAGGAGTGTTTTCACAAATAACCCAATTAAGTAGATAAGTGAAGGTTAATAATTTAATTTGGTCATTAAGGATGTAGATAGGTAGATAATATTAATTTGGAGCTTTTTGGATAAATATATTAGTAATATGAAGCATTTGAATTAATTAATGAGAACATTAACCTCTTTACTTTCTCTCTCCTCCAATTTGATGATAAATGTGTGAAAACATATTTAAAGGTTGATATTTTTCTATTAATACTCATATATATCTATCACCTCGAATTTGACTCACTAATTGCATTAATATAGTTATTTCATAATAATTCACACCTTTTAATGTGTTAAAATACACATTAATGAGCAATGTATTTATTAAGGGCCAAATAATGAGTAAAACGAGAAAGTGATTGCATAGCATGATGCTACACATTAATATGAGCATGTGGTTAAAATTTGGTGTCATTTGGACTTCATTTGACCCTTCAAATTCATTTTATGAGCTTTTAATAAAGTATGACTAGGGATTTTAATCGATTTCATTTATATCGATTTGTCACGCTATGGTTTCAGTTTTTTTCCTTTTTCACGCGAACCGGACCACCGTGGACCCTAATCTGACGGATCCATTTCATGCGCGTGTTGATCCGACGACCAGGAGGTCATCTTCCTCCTCGAGACCTTTCGTGCAGCTGAGCAGTCAGGGTCCCTCGACCCGGTTCTCCCTCGTCTGACCACCTTCTCGCGCGATTCCGCTTCCGGTGCGTTCGGCTTCTCACGCCGGTTCTAATGAGCCCCATCTTGTCGTCTCTCGCTCCGTGTGGACGAAACGCCCAATCTGGGCCGCCTCCTCCTCTCCACCATGGAGTAGCAGTGCAAACTCCGGCCTTCCCCACGCCTATATAAAGCTGTGGAAACGACCCTCGGGCCGCCACTTTTCTTCCTCCTCCTTCAATTTCTCCTCGTTTTCCCCCAAAGACCCCGACCGACCCGCTCTTCTTCTCCGGCAACCTCAAACCGCTGCTCGCAACTCCGGCCTCGTCATTCAAATTAGGCGCGCGGTGAGCTTCCTTGACTCCTGTTCTTCATTTCCGATGCATCTCTTCGCCTTGTGATGCCCCCTATCGTCGGGTCCTATAGACTGCCGGAAGCACCTCAGCAGTGCCATGCTTTCCTTGGCCCTGGTGCTCCTCCGCCCGCGACGATGCATTCATTCGACTCGCTTTGGATCCACGAAGCTTTTCCGACCCTGTATCTTGCGTTTTACAGAATCATGTGCGGGTTTCGGCTCTAGTTTTCCTCCCCTGCTCCTTGGTTGTTTCCAGCGAGTTTGGCGCTCCTGAGGTTCCCTCCTTGTGGCGTGGATTCCTCCGGCTTCGTCTGGTCTCACAGGACCATCCGCATCATCCCTTGTCTGAAGATTGGGTCTGGTGAGGTGAGGCAGTGCTGGAGTCGAGCTCCTGTAAGCCTGCTAGCGCCATGACCATGGCTGGAAGAAGCCAGGTCGTGGAATGACCAAGAGGGTCATCCATAGGCAAGGGAACGTTTTGCAAACGCAGGGGCAATATCGTATTTTCACAGCGAGTTATGTTTTCCCGATTGCAAAGGTTTTGTTACATGCAAATGACTGATCTGCCCTCGTAGTTTTAATTGCTTTGGTTTGGCGAGCAGGGGTAGTTTAGTCATTTCACTTGCTATTTACATCGAAATTCATTTTTATTTAAATACCTGTCACGCTATAGTTTTTCTGCATCCTGATTGGTCGATTTTACTTAATTCATAGTAAATCGATCTATTGTCAGAAAAATGCAAATAAATAGTCAATGGAAAGGATTTTTAGAGCAGAATCCAATTTTATGGTTTTTGAAGCCTGATTCTAAATGATTTTTCGAAGTTTGCTTTGAATACCTTTTAAGCATATAAAATGTTCTAAAATACCTAATTAATTCATTTTAACTCCAATTTGTAAAATAAAATATGTTTTCTTATTCAGGAGAATATGACCAATCTGTTGGGGGTAAGTTTTAAACCCTAAATCGTGGTTTTGTAAAATTAGGGGTTTTCCTATACTTTATGTCTTTATATATATTAATACATGTGTAATTATGTAACTAGGGAAAAAGGAGTGGTGATACAATCAACTTGGTGAATGTTATAGGTAATTAATTAAAACAGGTATGTGAGCCCTATTTCAGTATGTGGATCCTATTTGTGTATGTGAATCATAATTATATGAATCCAATGAAAGATGAATGTGAATGTTTATTGTGCAAACTACCTATCCTTCAGTTGGGACTTTTCCAACCCCACAATCATTATGGTGCTAGCCTTGTTATCCTTCTAATTGCATTTATTTGACTCTTTACTTTTTGATGCTTCTATTGCCATTGTGGCTCATCTATTTGAAATATGTGAATATTGCTATTGCCGATGTTGGATCATACTTTTGTAATATTTGGAAACATTGTATAATGTTGTTGCTTTGTTGGCTCCTTTATTTCTTGGAGTTCTTGGATATTGTTGTGGCCTATGGTGATCTATTTATTTATTCTTGGGTTTTATTCCCAATGCTATGTTGTTATCTTGATATACTTTTCACTCTATTGCCAAGTGAATGTTTATGCATGATATAGTTATTGGCCAATTGACAATGTAGTGTACATGAGTACAAACCACCCATAGGGCACTGGGGTTTTAGTCCCCCTGCCGGGCACTGGGGTTTTAGTCCCCCTGCCATTTTATATATTAGGCACTGGGGTTTTAGTCCCCCTGCCACTTTTTAGGCACTGGGGTTTTAGTCCCCCTGCCATTGGTGAGGTCCGGTAGGTGCCTCACCCTACATTGAGAGGATGTTGAGTCCTAATTTATATTCATGTAATTGTGATAATTGTTGATATTGGAATGTGGCAGTATTCTAGAATCTTATTCACTCATTTGCTTCACACTTCTTGAAATCCCTTAATGGAATATTTTTGCTTAGCTTATTGATTGCCTTTATCATATTTTTAACACATACCTTTTTATCTTTCTCTTGCTGGATGACCCCAACCATCCAGGCTAGGATCAGAGTGTGCATGGAAGCTTGGTGAAACTAAGACTAAGGATAGGAGAAGAAGAAGAGGAACACATAGTTTGCTTGATCATAGTTGTTTTTATGTTTTTAGTTGTTTTGTTTGGAGACAATGTGTATTAGTTTAAGTCTTCATCTACCTAGATACTATGCTTGTATAAAGTTGTACTCCCATTTGGGAAATTTTTATAATGTACTCTTTATACATTTTGAATAAAGTCAAAATTTAAAATTCCGCTGCTACACAATTGGTGTTTTTGTTTATCATGTTTATAGTAGAGACTTGGTCTTTACAGCATGGTATCAGAGCATCAAGGTAGTCGGATTCTTGACTAATTCAAAATTGTCTCCCTAGAGTATATAGTTTCCCTTTAGTTAGTTTTTCACCTTAGAGTTGACCTAGCATGAAAATTTGATTTAGTATCATAATAATAATCAATTAAAAATAAAATTTGTCAACTTTTTGGTGAATTGTCTATTGAGAAGCTACTAGAGCAAGAAGTTGAAAGTGATGGTGTCTAGAAAGGGTCAGATCTTGGGGGCTGGCAATATTTTCCTCCTCCCCACTAGCTTGGTAACGAGGACTCCTGAGCTCATATGACCTGGCCTGGCCTGATCTGATACAGATAGCTCGACATAGTCTATCTTTGGGCATGTTGCCTAATTGTTGAATACCTTAGGAAAACCTTAAGTGATGATTTGATCTCTTACACAAAAATCATCCTTAATACCTTATACTCCTATGGTTAGGGTTTAGTGTACCCTATGTTTCACCTTGAGGCTGGGTTAGTAAATCCTTATAGTGTTGAATATTATGTACCCTTAGCTTAGTTTGACTTAGTTAACCCTTTTAAGGGGTGGTGTGAGGGTAATGGTGTTAGTACCCTATTTGGTTTTGCAAATCTGATTTCGAGGACGAAATCCCTTTTTAGGGGGATGGAATCCCAATTAAAAGAAAAATCAAATACCTTTAGAGTTAGAAACCCTATCTATGTGGACATATGTACATAATAACTTATGTGAACAAGAAATTTACCAAACACATTATACTTGTAATTCAACTTGTTTGTTTATATACACGTTAAAATGTAGTAAGTCATATAGGAATAATTCATATGCTTGAACCTTCACATGTTCTTGATTCACATAATAATGAGTTACTAATGGTGAATATACATAACGTTGACTATGCCACCCTAATGGTAAAATGTGTATGGATAATGCACCCTAAGTATGCTTTAACATGTAATGATCATGTTGACCTAAACCCTAATATGTAATCATCTAGCCTTGACAACAAATACATATATACCCTTAATGCCTTTCATGATACATTAGTGACATTAGGTAACATCATCACATAATATACTTTAATGCATATAAATGGATTATAGCCACTAAGTTATCAATATATATATATATATATATATATAAGGTATATCACCTTGTTCTCTAATGAACACCACATCATAACTTGATATATTAATTAATCCATTAATATTTAATGGGTTACATCCTATTCACTAAAATGCATATAATGACTCAAATATGATAATGAATGATTGGATTCACATAAATATTCATAAATGCCTAATGTGTATTAAAATATGTATAATTTATAATACAAAGTGTAATGGACGAAAATGATTAATGATGTCATTCATATGAGTATGAAAGATGATATGAAAATGTGCAATATGAACATTATTTGGAATTATTATAGGCTTAATAACTTGTTGGATAATATTAACCTTTTCTACAAAATAATTTGTTATAATTCTACATGATAGTCTTAAGAGGATAATGGAAAATGAATTCATGTTATTAAGGGTTTTGACCTAATACATTAATAAATGTTGAAATGGCTAGTAAACCCTAATTGTGCTTAAAACCCTTGATGAGGGAAATACACATAATATAATGTTGGGATATAATTGTTTTGAATAAAATGTGGCACAAGTGATAGTATAATAAATGTGATACATCTTCATGATGTAGATTATATTAATAAAGCAAAAAAAATGTTAGTGTAAGTTTCATAAAAGGCTATAGGTTTTGTGGAAACCTTAGTAACACCTGACTTATGTAAATTTTGTGTTGTACCCTAGATTAAGGGCTATAACCTAGTGTTTAAGGTTGGGATGTTGCACACCCACCCTCTCTTGCCTCTTGTTGTGATTTTGGGGATGAAATCCTCTTTAAGGGGTGGTGTGCTGTAACATACTGAAATTCAGGGTTTTCCCTACAATTTACCCACTTTTTGAACTTTTCTTGGCCTTCTAGTCCATTTGGACCTTTTTCATAAATTTCCCTTCTTTTATATTCTTTTTGGACTCCTTATGCAATTTGAGCACAGTTCAATGTTTAAATCACCTTTTTCCCTCATTTATGATAATGGAGGAGTGTTTGCACAAATAACCCAATTAAGTAGATAAGTGAAGGTTAATAATGTAATTTGGTCATTAAGGATGGAGATAGGTAGATAATATTAATTTGGAGCTTTTTGGATAAATATATTAGTAATATTAAGCATTTGAATTAATTAATGAGAACATTAACCTCTTTACTTTCTCTCTCCTCCAATTTGATGATAAATGTGTGAAAACAGATTTAAAGGTTGATATTTTGCTCTTAATACTCATATATATCTATCACCTCGAATTTGACTCACTAATTGCATTAATATAGTTATTTCATAATAATTCACACCTTTTAATGTGTTAAAATACACATTAATGAGCAATGTATTTATTAAGGGCCAAATAATGAGTACAACGATAAAGTAATTGCATATAATGATGCTACACATTAATATGAGCATGTGGTTAAAATTTGGTGTCATTTGGACTTCATTTGACCCTTCAAATCCATTTTATGAGCTTTTAATAAAGTATAACTAGGGATTTTAATCGATTTCATTTATATCGATTTGTCACGCTATGGTTTCGGTTTTTTTTTCTTTTCACGCGAACCGGACCACCGTGGACCCTAATCTAATGGCTCCATTTCACGCGTGTGTTGATCCGACGACCAGGAGGTCATCTTCCTCCTAGAGACCTTTCGTGCAACTGAGCAGTCAGGGTCCCTCGACCCGGTTCTCCCTCGTCTGACCACCTTCTCGCGCGATTCCGCTTGCGGTGCATTTGGCTTCTCACGCTAGTTCTAATGAGCCCCCTGTTTTCGTCTCTTGCTCCGTGTGGATGAAATGCCCAACCTGGGCTGCCTCCTCCTCTCCACCATGGAGTAGCAGTGCAAACTCCGACCTTCCCCACGCCTATATAAAGCTGTGGAAACGACCCTCGGGCCGCCACTTTTCTTCCTCCTCCTTCAATTTCTCCTCATTTTTCCCCAAAGACCCCGACTAGCCCGCTCTTCTTCTCTGACGACCTCGAACCGCTGCTCGCAACTCCGGCCTCGTCATTCAAATTAGGTGCGCAGTGAGCTTCCTTGACTCCTGTTCTTCATTTCTGATGCATCTCTTCGCCTTGTGACGCCCCCTATCGCCGGGTCCTATAGACCGCCGGAAGCACCTCGGCAGCGCCATGCTTTCCTTAGCCCTGGTGCTCCTCCGCCCGCGGCGATGCGTTCATTCGACTCGCTTTGGATCCACGAAGCTTTTCTGACCTTGTATCTTGCGTTTTACGGACTCATGTGCAGGTTTCGGCTCCAGTTTTCCTCCCCTACTCCTTGGTTGTTTCCGGCGAGTTTGGCACTCCTGAGGTTCCCGCCTTGTGGCGTGGATTCCTCCGGCTTCGTCTGGTCTCAGAGGACCATCGACATCATCCCTTGTCTGAAGATTGGGTCTGGTGAGGCGAGGCAGTGCTGGAGTCGAGCTCCTGTAAGCCTGCTCGCGCCATGACCATGGTTGGAAGAAGCCAGGTCGTGGAATGACCAAGAGGGTCATCCACAGGCAAGGGAACGTTTTGCAAACGTAGGGGCAATATCATATTTTCACAGCGAGTTATGTTTTCCCGGTTGCAAAGGTTTTGTTACATGCAAATGACTGATCTTCCCTCGTAGTTTTAATTGCTTTGGTTTAGCGAGCATGGGTAGTTTAGTCATTTCACCTTCTATTTACATCGAAATATATTTTCATTTAAATACCTGTCACGCTATAGTTTTCCTGCATCCTGATTGGTCAATTTTACTTAATTCATAGTAAATCGATCTATTGTCAGAAAAATGCAAATAAATAGTCAATGGAAAGGATTTTTAGAGTAGAATCCAATTTTGTGGTTTTTGAATCCTGATTCTAAATGATTTTTCGAAGTTTGCTTTGAATACCTTTTAAGCATATAAAATGTTCTAAAATACCTAATTAATTCATTTTAACTCCAATTTGTAAAATAAAATATGTTTTCTTATTCAGGAGAATATGACCAATCTGTTGGGGGTAAGTTTTAAACCCTAAATCATGGTTTTGTAAAATTAGGGTTTTTCCTATACTTTATGTCTTTATATATATTAATACATGTGTAATTATGTAACTAGGGAAAAAGGAGTGGTTATACAATCAACTTGGTGAATGTTATAGGTAATTAATTAAAACATGTATGTGAGCCCTATTTCAGTATGTGGATCCTATTTGTTTATGTGAATCATATTTATATGAATCCAATCAAAGATGAATGTGAATGTTTATTGTGAAAACTACCTATCCTTCATTTGGGACTTTTCCAACCCCACAATCATTATGGTGCTAGCCTTGTTATCCTTCTAATTGCATTTATTTGACTCTTTACTTTTTGATGCTTCTATTGCCATTGTGGCTCATCTATTTGAAATATGTGAATATTGCTATTGCCAATGTTGGCTCATACTTTTGTAATATTTGGAAACATTGTATAATGTTGTTGCTTTGTTGGCTCCTTTATTTCTTGGAGTTCTTGGATATTGTTGTGGCCTATGATGGTCTATTTATTTATTCTTGGGTTTTATTCCCAATGCTATGTTGTTATCTTGATATACTTTTCACTCTACTGCCAAGTGAATGTTTATGCATGATATAGTTATTGGCCAATTGACAATGTAGTGTACATGAGTACAAACCACCCACAGGGCACTGGGGTTTTAGTCCCCCTGCCGGGCACTGGGGTTTTAGTCCCCCTGCCATTTTATATATTAGGCACTGGGGTTTTAGTCCCCCTGCCACTTTTTAGGAACTGGGGTTTTAGTCCCCTGCCATTGGTGAGGTCCGGTAGGTGCCTCACCCTACATTGAGAGGATGTTGAGTCATAATTTATATTCATGCAATTGTGATAATTGTTGATATTGGAATGTGACAGTTTTCTAGAATCTTATTCACTCATTTGCTTCATACTTCTTGAAATCCCTTAATGGAATATTTTTGCTTAGCTTATTGATTGCCTTTATCATATTTTTAACACATACCTTTTTATCTTTCTCTTGCTGGATGACCCCAACCATCCAGGCTAGGATCAAAGTGCGCATAAAAGCTTGGTGAACCTAAGACTAAGGATAGGAGAAGAAGAAGAGGAACACATAGTTTGCTTGATCATAGTTGTTTTTATGTTTTAAGTTGTTTTGTTTGGAGACAATGTGTATTAGTCTAAGTCTTCCTCTACCTAGATCCTATGCTTGTATAAAGTTGTACTCCCATTTGGGAAATTTTTATAATGTACTCTTCATACATTTTGAATAAAGTCAAGATTTAAATTTCTGCTGCTACACAATTGGTGTTTTTGTTTATCATGTTTATAGTAGAGACTTGGTTTTTACAGAAAATACTTTCTTTTTAGCAATACCACATAATCCTTTATTAATGTTTTCACATTATCTTCTTATTTTCTATTATTGGTATTTTCTCCTTATTTTTCTTCATTGGGACTCCTTGGATCCCAAGAAACTCAAATATTTCGAAATCCTTTTTAATGGATACTCATTATATATCCTTCTAGATGCATCTATATTCATTCTTTCTCATTATCTTGTTTATTTCTTATTAAAATATCTCTTTTGTAGAATTTCTCTTTATCTTCCTTTTTATTTTCCGCATTGGCATTCCATTTAACATTAGGAATCCTTTGGATATGAAATTCCACCAAGGACAACTCAATTATACCTCTTTTCACTTATTTCCCACATTTTATCATTGTTTTCAATTTCTTTCTTAATAAAGAAATATTTAATTGATCTTTTCTTTTCTTATTGCTTTCTTTTTGTAACTTTGGACTCCTTGGGACCCAAGGAACCCAAGAGGCACGAAATCCACCTTTGGATTACATTCTTTTTCCATCTAGAGATTTCCACATCTCTCTTTTCTCAAAAACTCAATTATTCTTTTATTAATTGAATTTCCTTGTTATTGGGCCCAATAGCCAATAAAGCCCACAACACAATCATCAAGGCTATTGTAAATGAAATCCATTTATTCAAAACAAATTGTATCATTATTTGTCCAAATATCTTTAATATGAGAAATTACATTTATCACCAAATGAACCAAAAAATTGGGGTTGTAACATCCTTCCCCTCTTATAGGAATTTTGTCCTCAAAATTCTATCAAGCAAACAAACAATTCAAAATAAGACTTTTCCATGTCCATCATTGGCCCCTATGTGGCTTTACCGTACTCATGGAGCTTCCAAAGAACCTTTATCATCACATATTCTTTTCTCTAAGTTCTTTCATCCTGGCGTCTATAAACTACACAAATGACTCAGGCCATTTCAGCCTCCCTTGGGGCTCACTAGGTTCATTGCTCCGCACATGGTTCGGGTACCTCACATAGTGCTCTCAATTGGACACATGAAACTCATCACTCATCACATTATCCCGAGGGGTAAGGGCAAACTTAACCTTCTCCACCAAACCATGTCAAAAGAACCCATGCATCGGGAACTCAGCTCTCTTAGCTATAACTTAGAGGGGTCGGATTTTCATGTCACATATTCCCCCACAATGAACTGCATGTCAGTCTACTTTGCATCAACTTACAACTCGTGTCGTCTCTGGGTTCCTTTCAGCCATTGCACGATCAAAGCAACTTCAGATGCACACACTGTGGTCCTTTCTTGACCTTCGTGTGGTCCCTTCACCAACATCATCTGAAGTGGTGACCGACACAACCTCCCTTACAAAGCTTCTTTCAATCCTGATACTGGCTATGGTAGTTATCATCACATCTTTCATAGGACAAGAACTGTCTCTAGATATCACCCTGAATGAGCACACATGCTCTCATCAGACCCTTTAGTCTGGATCATACTATCCATTAGTTATAGGTGATAAATTGTACTAACATAGAGTTCTTCATGTTTCTACTTCCATCTCACGGAAGTGAACCTTTAGCTTATACTCAAGAACTTTTGAACTCGCATCATGGTGTAGTTGAACCGTCTCTCTCATGTATAGTTCAACCAGATCTGTCCCTTGACAGAACTCTTTATTTCTCATGCCATCCAGGTAAGGCGATCTACCATAACCCACATTGCATCTTGACCTTCCTTGGTCTAGGGAACACTTACAACCTCCATAGTGATGAACTCTCTTTTCCCCTCTCGGGAACTCTTTATACACTATATCGATACACTGGGTTATTGGTGTTCGTCCTTCACCTCCTAGCTTGCATGGAAACTTACCCCATGCAACCTCATCTTAAACTTCCAAAGTACTATTGTCACTTATTATCTTGGTAGTACCACGGTATATGGTAATCATGATCTCCTATATGTCATGATTCCTTAAGATCGATTCCTCAGAAACCCTAAACCACTCTAATTGGGGTTTCATCACTTCCTTTTGAGGTTTACAAGCTTCCTTTTATTGCATCAAGGACCAAGCTGGCTAACCAGACAACCATTAACTTGATCAACCGTTATTGTTACATCTGAATGTTAGTCAAACTTATCTCTTTTCCAACTGAAGGTTAGCCTAACAACCTCTTCTAACCTCCATCTAAATTAGGCAGTTGTATCTTATCCAGAGCATCCATTACCACTGCACATCCTTAGGTGTTAGGTAATGTTGAAGACTTACACCTCTGTATATTCCACTTATCATCTCATCTCAAACTCTAAGTCTATCTTCATCAAGAAAACTCTAAACTCATCCTCTTGGTTTTTGAACTCAAACTTGTATAGCTCATGATAAAACATCCTCATAAGGTGACTACCTTATTTCTCTTAATGTATGTAAACCATCCATGTATCATTCACTCCACTAGGGTATGTTATCATCTCTATCCTCATACCTTATAGCAACGTTCCCACTTACATCATCTTTTATCCTTGGTGTATGGCATGCATATTGTCCTATCTCTCACTCCCATAACAAGAGGAAATAAGCATTTGGCGGCCGTCCAAACACAGAGTTCTTCCTATTCAAAGAGTAGAGATGGTACATCCCACATCGCCAGTACACCTATAAATCTAAGTTGAAACGTGCATCATGACCATTTCAATATCAAAGTTACTTCCATAGAAAATTGGTTTCAAATCTTCTTGGGTTACCACACAATCCTTAGTCATCTCCTCTAGGTCTATAGGGTGCCAACACTTTTGGGGTCATCCCTCTTCCCTTATGCATCCAAAGAGTTCCCTACTCATCTGCCCTTTGGGTCCCATGAGTTCATGAAGGTGATCAAAATTCTAACCCATGACCCTCAGACAATGATAGTTGTTACCTCCCGACCCTATGGTCATGTGCAACTAGGGAATTAGGCAACTCCTACTTCCATTGGTCTTATCCCTACCTTACCCTAGGATAGACTTAGGATTCTTTTACAGTACATGTCCAGCTTATAACCTTACCCAAGCCTTCAACATCTCTCTCTGCATTCATGGGCTGACTCCCATCCTTTCATAGGGTCTTGGCAACCTGCGTACCTTGGTCAGGCCCCATACTGGCTACCTCCATGGTAACACATCCACATGCACATAGAGATGGTTATTTATGGGTCTACATGTTCATTCTCATACCATGTACTTTTCACTTAGATTCTCACGATCTTATGAGACCTCTTTAGGTTTCCTCAAAACCCAAAAAGCTGGTATACACCCTACAAAAGATTCTTCTCCCAGGATGGGAGGAAACTACACTTCTTGATAACAAAGGTCACAAACACCCTTATGTCTTGGGTTTACATCTACATGAGCATGCTTATCCCTAGCAAGCTACTAAGGAACAAGCTGACCACCTACTAAACCGTGATGGGTCATATTGGTTCTCATCCTCAACACTGGATCATGATCATACCTTCCCATGTCATCCACTTAGTCGTGAGGGGTTCATCAAACATACCTTTAAACTTAAGGAGGTTCCCTCGCCTCTAACCATAAGGAGTTCCATGCTCAAATCTATAGAAACTCAAATCTCATCATGAGCATCAGATACACCACTTCCCCTCTTATACCTAGGAACCCTAGGTTCACTTCTCTGATGTCCACTATCTGCTCGACATCTTAACTATGATCCAAACATGTACAAGGCATGGCATGCACTTCCTGTCATTCTTCTACTCGAGCAACACTTCAAAGTGGAGTCCTCCTCAAGGACAAACATCAAGGTATAAGCCTTACAACCTATTACTAAACCTCTTCATGGTTTAAGAAACTCATCTTCCCCGTCTATACCATAGATACAGAGGTACCAGCAGACTCAACCTCTCTCTAGGGTTTGGTTCCTCTCATGGCAACCAGGACGTCATCAGCCTCCAGGGATCAAGCATGATGCAACCACAAACATCCACTTAGGTTGCATCATTCTCAACTTCCCACTTTTCCTCATATCTCAGAGTCTAGGATTCCAACCTTCTTGCTTGGTTCCTTCTCTCTCTCTAGAGCCAATCCTACAAACAACCTTACTATGTGAGGTTCTCTCTCCATGAAGGTGGGTCAAGCTTACAAGCATTCCCCTTAAGATTATGTCTGCTCAAGGTTATCCATAACCCTCAATGCTTGTCTCACAAGCTATCCATCCTACTTCCTTGGCCAGGGTTTTAACCTTCTGCTCGTATTAATGATGTACTCTGGGTGCCTACTATGCCATGCTCATATAAGCTCATGGGGTTTCCATATGTTCTTCTCTAACCTCATCAATGAAGGAGCTATCCTTCACTCTCCACTGCTCGACCCTTCCCAGGGTTGGGTCGCCAAAGGTACTAGGTCATCCAACCTCTCATGGCTCATACATCATCCAAGGCATGTCCATCCAACCACCTGGTCTACCATGACATCTAACTCATCATGTTATCTCTCTCTAGCCTTCACTTAGGGTTAGGGTTAACATCATCCTTAGAGGATGTTCTAGGTCTCTACTTGTAATGGAGATCTCTATCTCCAAGACTAACTCTCTTTATTTATCCTCCTGACAAGAAGGTCTAGTCTCATTTCTCTTCTGAGGTCATGACAACTTATGTCATACGACCTAAGCATGTATCTATCCTTTAGTTTACGCTTAATCTATTAATCTTATGTCCATGACATCTTATTTACATGTTTTTCATTAATTTGGTGGAGGATTCCTTAAACCTTATCAACCTTACCCATACATCAAGAGGGTGAGGAGAAGAGAGAAAACCCTAATGCTTAAGGTTCTTAATAGAATTTGTGTTGAGAAGGGATGAACAAGATGAGAGAGTCCTAAAGGTATTTTATTTTGAATCATACCCTAAGACTTTGGCCAGGCAGTCACACAGATCCAAGAGTCCTCGTATTCTGACTAGCAGTGCGGAGGAAAATATTGTCAGCCCCCAGTCGTGATCCTTTTCTAGACACCTCTGTCTTTCGTATAATCCTCTAATAACTCCCTTGGGTTCTATGGAGTTTGTAAAATTTAATAATTATTAATGGTTAAGTGAGGAACTTACGCTCTGATACCAAATGTTACGACCCCACCTTCTGGTAACCCCCAATTAAGGGAGACTGAGAGGTTGAAGCCGCACATATAATTTCCAGATCAAAGGTTCATCAATTAACCAAGAACAATTATTAAGTTTTAACAGACTAAACTGGAAAGTTGTAAGAAAATAAACTTTTGCATACCTTTTGAAAACTTAGATCTCTAAATTTCTATCCACATATAAATTCTACTCTAACTAATCCTCCTTTTATTTTAATTCATGTATTTCACAATATGATGATTTACTGTTTGTCCTTTTGGCTTTGTACCTCAAACGCTGACAAACAAAACGTCAGTCAACATAAAGCTGGTATGTGGGGGAACCAATAATCGTGCAATTATTCATAACAATGTATTGCATCCAATTACCATTTAACAAAGAATTTTATATTTTAAATATAACTGCGTGATCCATGCCTTCCCTATCCTCTGCGCTGTCCCTGCAGTGGACCTGTATACTACTTTCCTTACAGTAGCTCCCCATTAAACCCCTCATGGTCCCACCTATAGATGAACCAATTTCTAGGGTTGAGTCACATGACACTATCCGTAAGTAGCCCACTCCTTAACTCATGGAATGCTAAAGGGTCTCATGGCACTACACTTGGTAGCCCAATTTCTAACCCACAATAACCTAGACCTTACTCTAGGTTACCCCTTTTTAGCCTTTACAAGCCACAGAGGTAGATTCGGATCTAAGCCAATTATATATATATATATATATATATATATATATATATATATATATATATATATATATATATATATATATATATATATATATATATATAGAGAGAGAGAGAGAGAGTCAGGCTAGAATACACTCGAGTGTACGGATTGCACGAATACACTCAAGTGTGTTTGCATATCAAGACTATTTTTTGCAAAATGTAAACCGTTGATCTTCTACGTCATACTATAACTAGGCTACATACAAATTTTGAGCCCATTTGGATAAGTGTAAGTCACTCATCCAAGGGCAACAAAATCGACGCGCGAAACTAATTTGAAATGCATAATTTTTGCGGTCTTCATAACATGAGCTATACACATCCAAATGTGCTCAAATTTTGCGTATGAGTTGTTTACGAGATGTTTAAGAAGATCAATGGATTAGATTTTCAAAACAAATATTGCATCATGAAAAACTACTTGAGTGTATTCCGCTCCGGATACACTCAAGTGTATTCTAGCCTGACTCTCTCTCTCTCTCTATATATATATATTCATGGTGATAATCATAGTCACTTTATAGTTGCATGAAATAAAAGGAATCCAACAGTTATTTTTCAAGCAACCGATAAAACATTCGGGAATCACCGCAAAACTAGAGTGGTTATTCATAAGCGTAACCACATACATGTTCAATAGGTTTCTCAAGATAATATCAATTCCAACCAAGAAAGCCATCCAAGCATGTAGTTCAACCACACAATCAAGAATCCTGAAAAATGCATGTACTCTATTTACTACACACTTTATCAAGATTCTTTCTATTCAACTTGAAATCACTTCCTAAGGTTTCCGTATCCATTTTAGGGTTTCATTTTGCAATTAGGGTCTCACTTCATTTACTAGTTTAAACCCTAGTTCTATTCAATTACTCACAAACCCTAATTTTGGATTAAAGGCACACTTTAATATTTATGCCTCTTTTATATTAAAACTACCATTTTTTAATCATTTTAATCCATGACTAGATCATTATGCGCATTCATCATCAGTTCATAGTTCATTATGGTCTAATTCACATAGGAACTCTATTTGTCATTAATTCTACCTTTTATTCATTAGAAAACACTAATTACTACATGAAGGGCATTTATCCCTAAATTAGGAACTTTAATGCTTGAAATAGCTTAGAGTCATTGTATCTTAGCTTTATTCACGATTTTGAATAATTAAAACCATTAAAAGTCACATTTACCAATATTAGGGTTTCAAGGCCCATTAAAGTATATTCATGCACATGAAACTCCAATTAAACAAATTACGTGCAAATTTCATCCTTTTTTGTTCCTAAAGTTCCTTTTTATCATTAACAGGTTAATATCAACTTTAATCATTCATTAAACCCTACTAATTTCATTAATCATCTCAAGATAGGGTTTCTTAATCTTTAATTCATTAAAGTTGATAAGTTACACTACTTTTCTAACAAAAAGAGGAATTAGCCTCTAAAACCATTTTTAATGCATTCCTCTCATTTTCCTAATCAAAATTCATATATTATATGTACTAATCGGAGTTATCATTATGTAAATATGAATTTTGCAAAATAAACACATAAGGACCAATAACGAAGTGCCACGTAGGCAACTTACTCCGCACATACCTTGGATTTAAGTTATAATAAAATCTCGCTTATACCCCTGGGCCGTGGACCACTCCTTCACACCCATGAGGGGAAGAACCGTCCAAAACCATCGGTTCTTTTTCAACCTCCGCAGCCCTACACTGCCGTCGACCAGGACGATTTGCAGGGGTTTATCCCCTCTACTCTAGGGCCCGTGGGTGGCCAGGAATGGTCGCCCTACCTTCATCTCCCTCTTCCATACCCAGGGCACCTCCTCTTGGCGTCCCAAGTAACCATTTCCCAATGTGCCAAGACCTGCACTTCTCGGTCATGCTGCAGTGATCGTGGGGTCGATTCCCATCGCTCCAAGGCACACAACTGGCCGGAACTCGTCGCCCTGGATCCGGTGGACCCCTGTGCATGCGGGGAAGCTTCAGGTCGTGGCTGAGATGGCAATCCCTAGGTGTGCTAATTCCACAACCTACTGCCTGCGTACAGACCTCCGACAGGAGTTGCGGGACGACGAAGCTTTGTGAAAGATGACTGATTCTCCCCGGTGTGGTCGTAGGAGTTTAGTGCCTTCATCAAAACCCATTACAGCTCCTTGGGGCCTTTGGAATAGACCCACTCACATGGCTAGGGTTAATGGACGAAAACAAGAAGAAGGGAAGAGAAAGGTGCTTTGTAATTGTCTTAAACTTGGCCAAAAGGCTCTACCCCTTATATAGGGGTGGGTATCCACACCCCTAGACGCTCATCCAAGCAAAAACAAGTCCTTTCCTAATAGGAATGTGATTCCTTCATTAAGAAGCTAGTTTCTCTCTCTCTCTCTCATTTTTATTTAATATTCCTTCTTCTTTTGATATTAGGATTTTGAAAATCATCCCTCTTATTCTCTTTGTTCTTTCTTTTTAATCCGTTGGCACGAAATCCTATTTTCCTTTATTAGAAAATACTTTCTTTTTAGCAATACCACATAATCCTTTATTAATGTTTTCACATTATCTTCTTATTTTCTATTATTGTATTTTCTCCTTCTTTTTCTTCATTGGGACTCATTGGATCCCAAGAAACTCAAATATTTCAAAATCCTTTTTAATGGATACTCATTATCCTTCTAGATGCATCTATATTCATTCTTTCTCATTATCTTGTTTATTTCTTATTAAAATATCTCTTTTGCAGGATTTCTCTTTATCTTCCTTTTTATTTTCCTCATTGGCATTCCATTTAACATTAGGAATCCTTTGGATACGAAATTCCACCAAGGACAACTCAATTATACCTCTTTTCACTTATTTCCCACATTTTATCATTGTTTTCAATTTCTTTCTTAATAAAGAAATATTTAATTGATCTTTTCTTTTCTTATTGCTTTCTTTTTGCAACTTTGGACTCCTTGGGACCCAAGGAACCCAAGAGGCATGAAATCCACCTTTGGATTACATTCTTTTGCCATATAGAGGTTTCTACATCTCTCTTTTCTCAAAAACTCAATTATTCTTTTATTAATTGAATTTCCTTGTTATTGGGCCCAATAGCCAATAAAGCCCACAACACAATCATCAAGGCTATTGTAAACGAAATCCATTTATTCAAAACAAATTGTATCATTATTTGTCCAAATATCTTTAATATGAGAAATTACATTTCTCACCAAATGAACCCAAAAATTGGTGTTGTAACACATATGGTGCAGTGATAAACAACAACAAGGCGTCAAAGTCTTCATCACAGTCACTATTGTCGCAATCCAGAGAGTCCTGGTTCATAGTAGAAAAGGCCAGAGAGTGCTGGTTCACATTAGAATAGGCCAGAGAGTGCTGGTTTATAGTCACAGTAGTAGTCAACATGCAAAAAAGCACAGACAAGTAAAAAATCAACATGCACGAGGCACAAACAAACCAGAGTGTGTTGGTTCACAGTCACAGTAGTAATCGACGTGCAAAAAAGTACAAACAAGTAAAAAGTCAACATTCACAAGGCACAGACAAGCCAGAGAGTGCAGGGACACAAAAGTATAAAGTTAACGTGCGCAAGTCATAGACAAGTAAAGAGTCAACATATGCAAAAAAATGGACAATGTCAACGTGCAAATAAAATATGAACAAAAAGTAGATAGTAGAGTTGACGTAATCGGATAGAATACCATCAAAATGAAAAAGCCATCAGCATACATGAAGCTCCAAATAGTAAGTTCTTCAAGAAGCATATAATAGTCATTAATAGTAGAAGTCTACAAGTTCTTCAAGAAGTACATAAAGACCCACAAAAGTATAAGCAGACTATGATCTTCCTCTCCTTCATCTCTACTGTATTTCTCCCCCTCACAAAAACAACCATGGAAAGAACTAAGAGTGGTTGGGGTGGACAAGTTAGATACAATTAGTAGAGGAAATAAATATGTAGGAAAATATGTGGAGGATGTCAACTAATAACTCAAGTCAATGTGGAACATGACCCGATTAAAGTAGATATAGATAGAATAATAAATAGATCTTTGTGCAATCTGAATAAAAATAAAAATTATAGGGGATGTGAGAGATTCCAAGTTGAAGACTTGAAGACTAAAGTTAAAATAGGAAACATATGTCCATTGGCAATTGTATTCTAATTCATTACTGCAATTAATTAAATAACTTATTCTAATTAATATTGGATTACATTGACGACCACAATTGATTGTGTCATCTTCTCTTAAATCAATCTTACTTTTTTCTGGGAAGTCAGTTTTTTTTTCAATACGTTGACCACAATTTTTCCAGAATAAGGAATTCCGTAGTTACTGAATACTTCCAAACTCGTAAATAACACTACAAGTAATTAACCATTCATCATTGGTCTTTGCAAAATCAGATGATAGCAACAGTCGACGCGGACTTCGCAAAAGTTGGACTCGTGGTAGTTCATCCTCTCTGTTGTAGAAAAAATATATATTTAGTTAACTCTCATAATATAATAGATAATATTTGATTTGATTTCTCTCTTTAGTATCGTGGATGAGATGTTGAAAAAGTAAATATTTAGTATCAAAAGTAACTACTACTAAAAGTAATTATTTTTAGTAATTATGAAATACAAAAAGTAACTATTACATCAAAAATTAACAAAATTGAAATATGGTATTAGATATCAAATTACATGTCATAATTTGTCTTTGCAATTGTACAAGTAATGGAATATAACATAACTATTAAGAAGAATAAATATATTTTCTAATGTATATTGTAACTAATTGACAAAAATACATTATAATGGTGAATCATTATTAATGTGTGCGTCTGTCTATGTGTATTGCTTTTTTATGGACATTAAATATAGTTTTTAGGAGGATGTGCTAAGCAATCTTTTATCTAAGATATCAAATAACATCATAGACAACTTTTTTATCTATGATGTTGTATACCTAACTTTTCTCAATTAAAATTTACACTACAATTCCTTAAAGTTCAATAAACATGATCCTTTTCAACTTCTGCACCATCCTGGTCCATTATAAGGGATTTTAAATTCATACTTAAGCAATGCTAGACCAAAAGATACCCAAATCATACCCAATATGCATATTTTGGGAAACCTAACTGATCTAAAGGGCTTAGAATACGGATAAGACACCTTACCTTAATAAGGACCTTACAACCTCCCATTTTTAAACTAAAATTCACATTGAAGTGTTGTTGAATTCCATTTAAAATTATCCAAGGTTAGCACTCCCATTTCCTAGTTGAACTTACACTAGTAGTATGCTAATATAAATTATACAATCTTATATCAAACCATAAATGTCCCAAAAAGACTACTTCTAAATTCTGTGTACTCAAATTCTTAATAGTACCTAAATTCTCATTATTTCTATACTACACAAGAAAATGTTGAAATATAGATGACATAAGGATTCTGTTCCCAAACCTTGAATCCATTGTATTCTATATAATCTAGGTTATAAGTTGTAAAAGTATATTCAATAGTTTGTTAGCAAGGTTCAACATCTACAAATACTTTTTTAATACTTGACTGATGCCACAATAATGCCTAAAATTTTAGCCTCATTGCACATGATCAAACTAAGGAATATCTTCATAAAAAGAATGTCAAATGCTAAAGTAACATTCAAAAGACATACATTTTCCTTTATTTCCTAGATGTACCAAATTCGTTTAATCTTATACAAACCAAAAGTATGTCACAGTTTTAGCTCATGCCTTACATTCCAAATTTCTAATATGACTCTTGTCCAAATGATTCTAGAAAAAAGCTTCACCACACATATTCCGGAGGACCGATCCAAATTACCAATTTGTATAATCCAAGTTATCATCATGTAGACTAAACCCAATCTCCTCTACTAACAAAGATATAGTTTGATATTGGATGATCATAATACTTTGGTAAAAACACTATAAAATTTGTATGATATTGACTCATCAATAAAGCATCCCAATAATGAAGTGGAACTTCAACACCATCAAATTTCAAAAATATAATATCACAAACTAGAGAAAGAATAGACATATATTTAGTATCATGTAACATGCTAAAGAGTCCTAACTATGTATATATGTATATATATACCATAAATATATATGTTGATGGCCCTGCATGTAGAACTGGGTGTATATTTAGAGAAGAAAATTGAACATTTTCCTGGAGTCACTTTTTATCCTGAAGCCCTTTCAAACTTTCTCAGACATATAACTATATAGGTTGCTTGATGAGTGGATGCCTCTCCAAATAGGACTAGATCATATGCAAAACATAAATATGAGAATGCTATCTTCTTGTTAGTAAATAAATCAAGTTTCCATCTTTTTTGTTTGCATATGGCTAAAGTGATGGTGATATCTTCGGTCCTTCTTATCTTTGTTGTGTATATTCTGATAGGGTGTTGGATGTATGATCTAGATATGAGTTTTTTTGTTTCTGTGCTGGTACTGGAAAATGTCTGCTTTGCTCTTTTTCTTGTTGATTGCTCCCCTCGTACTGATCAGTGATGGTCATGATGGTCGATCTTTGCTCCCCTCAGTCTAGTATGGTTGAGTTTACTCCCCTCTCGCTATTTAGTGATGGTCGAGTTTTCAGCTTCATCTGCTTGGATTGCTTTTTGCTCATTTCAGTTGGGCTTGGTTTTTGGTTGTGAGCTGCTCCATAGATGGCTTTGACCTTTTATCACTGATGGATCCTTTGGATATGGTTTATGGCTATTGATCTGTTCCTTATCAAGTTGCTTGGTTTTGCTCCCCTCTCACATCTCAATGATGGTTGAGCTCTACTGAATGGTTTGACACAGACGATCCATACACAACACATAGTTGTATGGGGAAAATGGATCCCCTTATTTAACACCCCTTGTATATTTGATGGGAGGCAATTTCTCTCCATTCTAGATAATTGAAGAATGTCCTATGTTGATAATCTACATCAGAATAAGGATGATATTTGTTGATATTGCGGTTCCGCGCAAAGTGTCATGTATAAAGTCCCAGCTAAGCTTATCATAGGCTTTTGAAATATCGATCTTCAGCACCATTGTATGTTTCTTTGATGTTGTCTTCTCCATGGAGTGTATTATTTCTTGCATGAGGATGACATTATCATGAAGACTCCTTCTAGGGATGAAGCTAAGTTGTGTTGGTGAGATCCATTCATCCAAATAAGGTTTATACAGTTAACCAATAGGTTGTATAGAACTTTAACACATACATTATTCAATGAGATAGGCCTTAAATCATTGTAGGTATTTGGATGTATAACCTTTGGGATCAGAGCTATCGAAGATTCAGTGGCTACCGGGATAAGAGATTCTCCGAGAAAATGTTTTTGAATGAATAATGTCAGATTGTTTTTGATGAATCTTGGGTTGTGTTGAAGGAAACCTGCATCTATCCCATCTGGACCTAGAGCTTTCCCAAAAGGCATGGAGAAAATACTATGACTTATATCTTCTTCATATGGAACATCATATATGATGCAGCTCTCTTCCTATGATAGTGTTGGAAAGAAACCCTTATACCTTAGTGTAGTTCGTCTGTACAACCCTGGACTTAAATATGTAAATAGTAAAGGGAAGTGATCATTAACTAAATGACTGAGTTCACTAGTGTCCTCGATCTACATATCATCTTTATCTTTAAGTTTTTTGATCGTGTTCCTCCAGCATCATGCCTTTACCATGGTGTGGAAAATGCTATGGTTCCCATCTCCTAGTTGCAACCACTCACAATGAGATATTTTCTTAAGTTTGATCTTATCAATTCTCATTCCCTCCATAATTTCATTCTATAGATCTATTATTAGATTATCTACCTATGGATCATATTGTTCACTCAATTTCTTGTGTACAAGTAATAATCAAATATGAAGGGCTTTCATTCTGGTTTTTAAGCTTTCTGACATGGGTGTCCCATTTTGATGCTTCTTGAACAAAAAATTCATTTGTTTCCATGAAACCTTTACCACTCTTCTAGTGAGTGTTAATGATATTGGGGAAATATTTGTGTTCATGTCAGCATAAGTATGCTTTTGGTGTGTGAAGGATTTCCTTCCAGCATTATGTGATATTAGGATAGGAGAATAGTCTGACTTCATCCGCTCTATAATCTGAATAGAATAACTCTAACAGTTATTTAGCCAACTGGAATTACCCAAATCTCTATCCATCCTAATTTGGAGTAGTCCCCTTTCATGCCCAAGGACCGAGGGGAAAGGACTAAGAGACCTCTATCTAACTATGAACTACCTTCTAAGAGCCTGGGCGATAAGATCCTTCAGCTTCCTCGTGCTGATGCTGACCTGAAAAATGTTTTAGTAGGTCGGTGAGCTACTAGCTCAATGAATAGAATTTCACCCAACCATCGCAGATAACCCATTTATATTTATTAAACTGAAATAAAATACAAGAATGACTACACTGAGCAGATCTAAAAATTATAATTAAATACCACAGGGAATGTAAATATTACATTTAAAGAACAAATAATGTAAAACTATACCCGAATCTTTCTTGACCTTTCTTACTTATGAGAAACTCTTTAAACCTATATGAACATATTTTAGCTTATGCCCTGATCATATGTAGTGTACTCTACATATGAAGACTCGTAGAGAACTATGATCTCATCGTACAAGACTTAGCTGACACACCCAGGAATGGTAAGCTTGACTACGTCACTGGTCTGCAACAGGAAAATGGCTCTCTAGCCTCGGCACACCTATTATGTCGTAAAAACTGGACTCCTCCTCTAACCTGAGCACACATGCGGAGAGTCAAGCCACCTATTGGCTTTATTGTACTCTAGTGCCACCAGGATCTCTAGTTGATGTTGGACACTATATTCTATATTTTAAGGAGACTTCCACTAGGGCTTCATCCCCCGTACCACCTGTTAGTATTTCCAGGGTTAGGTTGTTTCATCCCTACGACACAGACCTCTCATAGGGAATCTATAGTGTTCAGGGCTCTTAAGTCTATTATTTTAATATTCTCGGAAAGCTCTTACTATATTGTATATTTTCCCTTACTTATACTTGACTCTGGTATCTCTATAGTACCATGTCTATTTATTTGAAGTTTATAAATACAACATGTATGCCATCCTTAACTTGACAGAGCAGTATATTCAAACACTGTATTATACTAAGAAATCAACATACTATACATGCAGACAGACTGAAATACTTAAATAAATCGAATACATGTCCATTTGGCACTTATACACTAGAATCATGTAATTAAACATCTTAATATACTTATAAGAGATAATTACTTGGCATATGAGTAATCATCATTTGCACCTATAAATTATTTGCACTTTCTTGGAAAACGTGCACCCTAACCCAAATCTTGAGTTGTGCATCACATAACTTAATTAAGATTTAATTGCTTAACATGGCAAGATTTATTAATAATAACTGGGAATTTCTATTGATGTCCTTGAGAAATGTGCCAATCTATGTTAATACTAAATCACACACATTAACATTAACAGAAAGCGTGCAACATATTTATATTGAGACATTATGAGTCATCATATATTTCTTTAAATCGTGCATCTAGTTAATTACTAAAATCATACAGCCTATGTTTATACCCAAACCGTAAAACTATTGGAAATCTGGGTCGTGTGCTAATGTCTTCAATCTCTAAACTGGGCAGTTTAGGATTTGATCAATCATATAGTTTCAGTAATCCAAATCATGCAAATTAGTTAATAAACTGAATCATACAAAACGTGAAGAAGAGAAACATGCAATGAGAAGTCGGGCGACGCCAAGTCTGCCCGACACTTGGGTAATCGATATTACCCGTGAAAACATAGATTTAATCTGAAATTTGTCCGTTTCATGGAGTTAGTACTGCTTAGTGAGTGAAATTCTACTCACAGTGGTTTGAGATGGCCGAAATTGACTGGAAACACATCCAAAGCCTGTTTCCGGGCATCAGTGGGGCTGTCTTCTACCTTGGGCACCCTAGATTTCAGACCTGCTTCATGTAACAGGTTCAATCGTGCATAGGAGAAGAAGGGAAACTAGGATAGGTCACTGTTTACGAGCTGGGAGCTGTAGATTTGGGTTTAGGCCTCAATGCCGAAGTCGATGGTTCTGTTTTGAGGTGTTGGCTGCGCCAAAATGGCCTATGGCCGATGTTGCAACTGTTGTGTGGCCGCTGCTGCTAGGGGCACCACCCTAGTAGGTCGGGGGGCAAGCTAGGCTGAGGATGAGGAGGAAGGAAGGAAGGAGAAGAAGAAAGGAGGACGACACCACTGGAAACGGAACTAGAAATCCCTAGAATCACCCTACCTTTCTCCTCTGCTGGTCGGGCAACAACACTGCTGTGCACCGCTCAAGTAGTGGTTTGCCTGATCGTAAGGAAGAGGATAAGGGAAAGGGGGCTAATATTAATCCACTAATGGGTAAATTGTAGATCTCAGCCCAAAAACTTCAAACTTTCATAACTTTCTTTCTATAAGTCTGAATTACATGATTTTTCTTGCATTCTTTTAATCAGGAGATTCCCTACCTTCTCAAGGCATAAAAACACAATAACTAAACCATATTAGCTAGGTTAATCATCTTAGGTAATTAGCTTAACGATTAATACTGCAATTAACATTAATTACATCAAATGAATCAATCTTGACTAATGATTCACATCTTAGCTTATATTGATTAACCATGACGTTTAGCAAGGTACTTAGCACTAATCAAGGTACTTCATGCAAATAGAGGTACTTACTAACTAACCTCAATGTGGGTTGTAACAATCTCCCTCCCTTATAAGAAGTTCATCTCGAAATTCCTAAAAGAGAAAAGGAAACTTGTTACACATCTCAGACTCAAGCTCCCATGTGGCTTCCTCTAAGTTGTGGTTCCTCCACAGAACTTTCACTAACGATATCTCTTGATTCTTTAGCTTCTTAATCCTCTGATCAACTATTGGTATTGGTCCTTCAACATATGACACATCTTTTCTGAGATGTGCATGTTCTGGGTCTACCATTTTCTCTGTACCAGGGTAACACTTCTTCAGAATCGATACATGAAACACATCATGTAAATTAGCCAACTCAGATGGCAAATCCAACCTGTAGGCTATAGGTCCAATCCTCTCAATGACATAATATGGTCCCATAAACCTAGGAGTCAGTTTGCCTCTCTTACCAAACCTCAACACTCCTTTCCATGGTGATACTTTCAGATACACTTCATCACCAACATCAAACTCAAGAGGTCTACACCTCTTCTCAACATAACTCTTTTGCCTATCCTGTGTACCTTTCAACTTTTCTCTGATCGCTGCAATCTTTTCTATAGTCAAATCCACCATCTATGGTCCAAGAATCTCTTTTTCACCCACCTCGTACCAACATATGGGTGATCTACACTTTCTGCCATATAGAGCTTCATACGGGGCCATACCAAGACTAGAATGGTGACTATTGTTGTATGCAAACTCTATAAGGCTCAAGTGTTCTTCCCAACTTCCACTGAAATGTAGGACACATGCTCTCAGCATGTCCTCAAGAGTCTGAATGGTCCTCTCTTACTGACCATCCGTATGCGGGTGAAAAGCTTTACTGAATCTCAACTTTGCGCCTAAAGAATGATACAGCTGATTCCAAAACATGGATGTGAACTTAGGATCTCTATCTGATATTATTGAAACTAGGATACCATGCAACCTGACTATCTCATTCACATATATCTTAGCCAATTTCGAGACATCAAAGGTTGACTTAACATGAAGAAAGTGAGAAAACTTAGTTAGTCTATCCAAAATCACCCATATCGAGTCAGAACCTCTAGATGTCCTGGGAAACCCTACCACAAAATCCATTGTGATATGTTCCCACTTCCACTCTGGTATAGGGAGAGATTGCAAGGTACCTGTAGGTTTCTGATGCTCAACCTTAACCTACTAGCACACACTATATCTAGCCACATACTCAGCTAAATACTTCTTCATACCTGACCACCAGTACAACTTTTTAAGATTCATGTACATCTTAGTGGTTCCTGGATGTATAGAGTACATCGATGCATGCACTTCCACAAGAATATGTTCTTTCAAATCATTGTCTCCAGGTACACATAACCTGTCATGCTGATATTACAAGCCATCATCTGAAAACTTAAACTCTGGTCTTTTCCCCCCTGTCATGTCCTCCATGATCTACTGTAACTCATTGTCTCTCTTCTGTAGTTCCTTGATCTGATCATAAAAGGTAGGCTTGACTTGCATCTATGCAATCAAACCACTATGTTCTGTCACCCCTAAGTCTAAGTTCAACTTCCGCATCTCTACTAGCATGTCTCTCCTGAAACATGCCATAGAGAATACATCAGTTTTTGAACTTGACTTCCTACTCAAAGCATCTGCTACCACATTCACCGTTCCAGGATGATAATCTATCACTACTTCATAATCCTTTATCAATTCTAACCATCTCCAATGTCTAAGATTCAAATCCTTCTGGGTGAAGATATATTTCAAGCTCTTATGATCTATAAACACCTGACACGCCTCACCATAAAGATAGTGGCACCATGTCTTAAGAGCATGAACTACTGCAGCTAACTCCAGATCATGTGTCGGGTAATTCTCCTCATTCTTCTTAAGCTGTCTAGATGCATAAGCTACTACTTTGCCTTCCTACATCAATACACAACCTAAACCTCTCCATGAAGCAACAAAAAACACTGTGTAGCCTTTATCTGCCTTGGGTAGGATCAACACTGGTGTTGTAGTCAACCTCTTCTTCAATATATAAAAACTCTTCTCACAGTTGTCTGACTAGATAAACGGTGCATTCTTTCTCGTTAAGCATGTCAGAGGTGACGCTACACCACTGAAGTTTTGGATGAACCTCCTGTAGTAACCTGCCAATGCTAAGAAGCTTCTGATCTCAGTAAGAGTTTTAGGCTGCTCCCATTGTAAAACAAACTCGACTTTCTTAGGGTCAAAACTTACTCCATCTCCTAAAGTGACATGTCTAAGAAAAGACACCTCAGTTAACCAAAAATCACACTTACTAAACTTAGCATATAGTTGGTGCTCTCTCAACAAATGTAATGCTATCCTCAGTTGCTGCTCATGCTTCTCATCATCTCTGGAATAAATCAGAATGTCATCAATAAAAACCACTATGAACTGATCCAAGAACGGATTGAAATTTCAGTTCATCATATCCATGAAAGATGTTGGGGCATTAGTTAGTCCAAACGACATGACCAAAAACTCATAATGCCTGTATCTTGTTATGAAAGATGACTTAGGAATATCTGAAGCCTTTATCCTCAACTGATTATATCTAGATCTCAAGTCTATCTTAGAAAATATCGTTGCTCCACACAATTGATCAAATAGATCATCTATCCTTGGCAACATGTACTTATTCTTGATGGTGATCTTATTCTACTGTCTGTAGTCTATACATAACCTCATAGTACCATCTTTCTTTTTCACAAACAAGACTGGAGCTCCTCATGGCAAAGAACTAGGTCGATTAAAACCCTTATCTTGTAACTCTTGTAACTAGATCTTCAGTTCCTTCAACTCTGTGGGTTCCATTCTGTAGGTTGGCATCGCTACATGGTGACTATCTATCAACACATGGATCTCAAAGTCTCTCTCTCTTTCAGGAGGTAGAATTGGAAACTCATCTGGGAAAACATCTAGGAACTCACAGACCACTAGCGCATCCCATAGGCTGACTGTGCTCTTCTCTACTCTGGTATCTACTACATGTGCCAAGAAAGCCTCACAACCTTTCTACAACATCTTATCATCTATAGCGGTTGATATGATACTCGTAGGCAAAACTTTCCTGTCTCCAAAAAAGACACTAGAAAGTCCACCCTGTTGAAAGATAGCCTCCTTCTTCCAACAATCGAGTTGAACTCGATACGTCTCTAGGCAATCCATACCCAAGATAACTTGAAAAGAGTTAATATCTAGGGGTATAAGATTAACTGTGATGGTGTAACCACCAAAGGTCAACAAACATCCAGGATAAAACTCTATCAACACTATCGGTTCACCTAATAGAACCCTCAACAACAACTCAAACGGTAACTCCTGGGTTAGCAGGTTAAGTTCACAAGCTAAAGAATTTTGTATAAATGAGTGAGTATCACCCTGATCTATCAAAACTATAACTGAAATGCTATTAATGAATTTCTCATGTAATTACTCGGAAAGAAACAATACCTTCTCGTTGTATTAGAGAGAAGAAGCGTCCTGAAGCTCTTCCTCTCCCACAATGTCCTCATTGTCCTTCCCTTACACTGGGTACTCCTCCTCCTCGGGAACCTGAAGCTACTAAAGAACTCACTCCTCCATTTAGAGCCTGTCTCGGAACATTCTGGTATTGTGACTGGGAACCCTGTGTTGCCACTTGCTGAAACTGGGGACATTGTCATCTAAAGTGTCCCACCTATCCGCAGATGTGACAACCCTGAAAATCTACACTCCAACACTGATTGAAGTGTGGCTTTCCATACATATCACATATGGATGCATCATGCCTTTGCGATCCTGTCATTGACACTAAAGATCCTGAAGACCTAGTTGGAGGTGTCCATGTAGATTGTGTATTCCATCTACTGGAATTGGGCCTTCCTCCACTTGGTGAAAACCTAGATCCTTGTCTACCAAAATAGCCAAGTCCTCATCCTATCTTTTAAAAGAAACCATCACCTGCTCTATATCCATCACTACTTTGTCCCCCTCTACTAAAGTCTCCAGATCTTTTCTTACTCTCAGTCTACTTATCAACATTAACTGATTCTTTTACACGTCTCGTTGCTTCCACAAATTCCCCAAAGTTTTCTCTATCTCTTTGACCAATGGCTGACACATTGTGTCTAATCTATGATCTTAATCATTGTTGAAATCTTCTACAATTTTCTACATCATCAGGTACAAGTTGCGGATAGAAATTTGATAATTTTGTGAAATGTGCCTCATATTCACCAATTGTCATATTTCCTTGTCTGATATTCTCCAACTATTTAATCTTATCACTTAGGAAGGTAGGAGGATAATATTTAAGGTGAAACTCATCCACAAAGTCTTTCCAGGTCATCTCTGCATTTCTCCTTTTATCGTCCACTCCTCGGCACCACAGCTCGGCATCTCCCTTGAGTAAATAGACTGCATGATTGATTTGCTTATTTTTTGATAACTCCATTAAATGAAAGACATTTTCCAGTTGTTGAAGCCACACCTCTGCCCCAGTTGGATCTGTTATTCCAGAAAATTCAGTTCCACCAAGCTTTTTCACCAACTCATAGGATCTCATCAGATCCTTACTGGAAGATGAAGACTTCCTCTCCATCTTGTATTTTTCTTTTGTCTCCAGAAAAATATGATACATCCTTTTTGCCTCATTATCCTCTTCACCTTGAGCCATTGCTTTAGGATTAGGGCCGTAATGGCTCTTAGCTTGCTCCTCACCATGTCCATGTCCTCTTCCTTCCATCTACATGTCCATAACAGAACACATATGTTAGAAAAATGCAGTTAGAAGGAAAACACCTAAGCCCTAATCCTATTGGTCTCTTATCGTCCCCTGACCTTGAGTTAGAGTAAGTACGTACTCGACCTAGGCTCTCATGACCTTGATCTGATACCAAAATCACTGTAACACCCCGATCCCCGTGCTATCTCTAATGACCCCGAAGATCAAAGAGTCAACCTCGGTAGACCACCCTTAACTTTTTCTTTTCTTAATCACTTAAAATTAACCTAAAGGAAAATCTTATAACTTGGAATAAACTAAAATCTTACTAAACTACAGAAGTAACTACTATGTACTTTACTAGATAGGTAACGTAGATTTATACAACATATTATATTTTTCATGCGGAATATAAAGCACAATAGATAACTCAAAGTTAAACTACATATTACATTACATTCTCTCTTTACCACACCACATGCCCAAGGACCAAGGGGAAAGGACCAATAGACCTTTATCTAACAATGAACGACCTTCTAAGAGACTGGGTGATAAGATCCTTTAGCTTCCTTGTGCTGACACTGACCTGAAAAATGTTTCAGTAGGTTGGTGAGCTATTGGCTCAGTGAATAGAATTTCACCCAACCATCGCAGATAACTCATTTATGTTTATTAAACTGAAATAAAATGCAAAAATTACTACATTGAGAAGATCTAACAATTATAATTAAATACCATAGGGAATGTGAATATTATATTTAAAGAACAACTGTTGTAAAACTGTACTCCAATCTTTCTTACTTATGAGAAACTCTTTAAATCTATATGAAACATATTTTATCTTATGCCCTAATCACATGTAGTGTAATCTATATATGAATACTCGTAGTGAACTATGATCTCACCGTACAAGACTTAGATGACACACCCAGGAATTCTAAGCCTGACTACATCGCTGGTTTGCAACATGAAAATGGCTCTCTGGCCTCGGCACACCTATTATGTCGTAAAAACTGGACTCCTCCTTGAATCTGAGCACACATGCGGAGAATCAAGCCACCTATTGGCCTTACTATACTCTAGTTCCACCAGGATCTCTGGTTGATGTTGGACACTACATTTTGTATTTTAAGGAGACTTTCACTAGGGCTTCGTCCCCCGTACCACCTATTAGTACGTTCCGACCCCCGTATGCTGGACATTTCCAGGGTTAGGTCGTTTCATCCCTATGGCGCAGACCTCTCATAGGGAATCTACGGTGTTCAGGGCTCTTAAGTCTATTATTTTATTATTCTTGGAAAGCTCTTACTATATTGTATCTTTTCCCTTACATATACTTGACTCGGGTATCTCTATGGTATCGTGTCTATTTATTTGAAGTTTATAAATATGACATGTATGTCATCCTTAACTTAGCAGAGCAGTATATTCAAACACTATATTATACTGAGAAATCAACATACTATACATGCAAGCAAACTGAAATACTTAAATAAATGGAATACATGTCCATTTGGCACTTATACACTAGAATCATGCAATTAAACATCTTAATATACTGATAAAACCTAATTACTTGGCATACAAGTAATCATCATTTGCACCTATAATTTATTTGTAGTTTCTTGGAAAACGTGCACCTTAACCCAAATCTTGAGTTGTGCATCACATAACTTAATTAAGAGTTAATTGCTTAACATGGCAAGATTTATTAATAATGACTGAGAAATTCTATTGATGTCCTTGAGAAACGTGCCAATCCGTGTTAATACTAAATCACACACATTAACATTAACAAAGAGCGTGCAACAGATTTATATTGAGACATTGCGAGTCATCGTCTGTTTCTTTAAATTATGCAACTAGTTAATTACTAAAATTGTACATCCTGGGTTTATACCCAAACCGTACAACTACTGGAAATTTGGGTCGTGTGCTAATGTCTTTAATCTCTAAATTAAGCAGTTTAGGATTTGATCAATCATATAGTTTCAGTAATCCAAATCGTACAAATCAGTTAATAAACTGAATCATACAAAATGTGAAGAAGCGAAATGTGCAACGAGAAGTCGGGCGATGCCAAGTCTGCCCAACACTTGGGTAATCATTGTTACCCGTGAAAACATAGATCTAATCCAAAGTTTGTCTGTTTCATGGAGTTAGTACTGCTTAGTGAGTGAAATTCTACTCACAGTGGTTCAAGATGGTTGAAATCGACTGGAAACACATCCAAAGCCTATTTTCGGGCGTCAGCAGGGTCATCTTCTACCTTGGGTGCCCTAGATGCAGTAGGTTCAATCGTGCACATGAGAAGAAGGAAATCTAGGCTAGGTTGCCGTTCATGAGCTGGGAGCTACGGATTCAGGTTTAGGCCTCAAGGCCAAAGTCGATGGCACCGTCTTAAGGTGCTGGCTACACCAAAACAGCCTCTGGGCGGCGCCGCAACTGCTATGTGGCCACTGCTACTAGGGGAGCTACCCTAGCAGGTCGGGGTGTGATCTAGGGCGAGGATGAGGAGGAAGGAAGGAAGGAGAAGAAGAAAGGAGGACGATGCCATTGGAAATAGAGCTAGAAAGCCCTAGAATCGCCCTACCTTTCTCCTCTACTGGTCGGGCAGCAGCGCTACTGTGCGCTGCTCAAGTGGTGGTTTACCCAATCATAAAGAAGGGGATATGGGAAAGGGGGCTAATATTAATCCACTAATGGGTAAATTGTAGATCTCATCCCAAAAACTTCAAACTTTCATAACTTTCTCTCTGTAAGTCCGAATTACACAATTTTTCTTTCATTCTTTTAAGAATGAGATTATCTACCTTCTCAAGGAATAAAAACACAATAAATAAACCATATTAGCTAGCTAGGTTAATCATATTAGGTAATTAACTTAACGATTAACACTACAATTAACATTAATTACATCAAATGAATCAATCTCGACTAATGATTCACATCTTAGCTTATCTTGATTCACCATGATGTTTAACAAGGTACTTAGCACTAATCAAGGTACTTCATGCTAATCGAGGTACTTTCTCACTAACCTCAATGTGGTTTGTAACAATCTCCCTCCCTTATAATAATTTCGTCCCAAAATTCCTAAAAGAAAAAAGGAAACTTGTTAAGCATCTGAGACTCAAGCTCCCACGTGGCTTCCTCTAAGTTATGGTTCCTCCACATAACTTTCACTAACAGTATCTCTCAATTTTTGAGCTTCTTAATCCTTTGATCAACTATTTGTATTGGTCCTTCAACATAGGACACATCTTTTTTGAGCTGTGTAGGTTCTGGGTCTGCCATTTTCTCTCTACCAAGGTAACACTTCTTCAACATCGATACATGAAACACATCATGTAAATTAGCCAACTCAGATGGCAAATCCAACCTGTAGGCTACAGGTCCAATCCTCTCAATGATAGGATATGGTCCCATAAACCTAGGAGTCAGTTTTCCTCTCTTACCAAACCTCAACACTCCTTTCTAGGGTGAAACATTCAGATGCACTTCATCACCAACATCAAACTTAAGAGGTCTATGCCTCTTCTCAACGTAACTCTTCTGCCTGTCATGTGCAACTTTCAACTGTTCTCTGATCGTTGTAATCTTTTCTGTAGTCAAATCCACTATCTCTGGTCCAAGAATCTCTTTTTCACCCACCTCATACCAACATACGGGTGATCTACATTTTCTGCCATACATAGCTTCATACAAGGCCATACTAAGACTGGAATGGTGACTATTGTTGTATGCAAACTCTATAAGGCTCAAGTGTTCTTCCCAACTTCCACTAAAATGTAGGACACATGCTCTCAGCATGTCCTCAAGAGTCTGAATGGTCCTCTCTGACTGACCATTAATCTGCGGGTGAAAAGCTGTACTGAATCTCAACTTTGTGCCTAAAGCATGATGCAACTGATTCCAAAACCTAGATGTGAACTTAGGATCTCTATCTGATATCATTGAAACTGGGATACCATGCAAATTGACTATCTCATTCATGTATATCTTAGTCAATTTTGGGACATCAAAGGTTGGCTTAACAGGAAGAAAGTGAGCAGACTTAGTTAGTCTATCCACAATCACCTATATCGAGTCATAACCTCTAGATGTCTTGGGAAACCCTACCACAAAATCCATTGTAATATGTTCCCACTTCCACTCTGGTATAGGGAGAGCTTGCGAGGTACCTGCAGGTTTCTGATGCTCATCCTTAACCTGCTGGCACACACTACACCTAGCCACATACCCAACTACATCCTTCTTCATACCTGACCACCAGTACAACTCTTTAAGATTCATGTACATATTAGTGTTGCCTGGATGCATATCATACATCAATGCATGCACATCCTCAAGAATCTATTCTTTCAAATCACTGTCTCTAGGTACACATAACCTATCATGCTGATACAACAAACCATCATCTAAAAACCTGAACTCTGGTCTTTTTCCCCCTCTCATGTCCTGCATGATCTGTTGTAACTCACTGTCACTGTGCTGAGTTCCTTGATCTGATCATAAAAGGTAGGCTTGACTTGCATCTGTGAAATAAAACCACTATGTTTTGTCACCCCTAAGTCTAAGTTCAACTTCCACATCTCTACTAGCATGTCTCTCCTAAAACATGCCATAGAGAATACATCAGCTGTTGAACTTGACTTCCCGCTCAGAGCATCTGCTACCACATTCACCTTTCCAGGATGATAATCTATCGTCACTTCATAATCCTTGATCAATTCTAACCATCTCCACTGTCTAAGATTCAGATCCTTCTGGGTGAAGATACATTTCAAGCTGTTATGGTTTGTAAACACCTGGCACGCCTCACCATAAAGATAGTGGTGCCATGTCTTAAGAGTATGAACTATTGCAGCTAACTCCAGATCATGTGTCAGGTAATTATCCTCATTCTTCTTAAGCTATCTAGATGCATAAGCTGCTACTTTTCCTTCCTGCATCAACACACAGCCTAAACCTCTCCTTGAAGCATCACAAAACACTGTGTAGACTTTATCTACCTCGGGCAGGATCAACACTGGTGTTGTAGTCAACCTCTTCTTTAAGATCTGAAAACTCTTCTCACAGTTGTCTGACTAGAGAAACAGTGCATTCTTTCTCGTTTAGCGTGTCAGAGGTGACACTACAACACTGAAATTTGGATGAACCTCTTATAGTAACCTACCAATCCTAAGAAGCTTCTAATCTCAGTAGGAGTTTTAGGCTGCTCCTATTATAGAACAAACTAGACTTTCTTAGGGTCAACACTTACTCCATCTCCTGAAATGACATGTCTAAGAAGAAACACCTCTGTTAACCAAAACTCACACTTATTGAACTTAGCATATAGCTGGTGCTGTCTCAACAACTGTAATGCTATCCTCAGATGTTTCTCATGCTGCTCATCATCTCTGGAATAAATCAAAATGTCATCAATGAAAACCACTATGAACTGATCCAAGAAGGGCTTGAAAATTTAGTTCATCATATCCATGAAAGATGCTGGGGCATTAGTCAGTCCAAATGACATGACCAAAAACTCATACTGCCAGTATCTTGTTCTGAAAGATGACTTAGGAATATCTGAAGCCTTTATCCTCAATTGATGATATCCATATCTCAAATATATCTTAGAAAAGATCATCGCTCCACACAATTGATCAAACAAATCATCTATCCTTGGCAACATGTACTTATTCTTGATGGTGATCTTATTCAATTGTCTGTAGTCTATACATAACCTCATAGTACCATCTTTCTTTTTCACAAACAAGACTGGAGCTCCCCATGGTGAAGAACTAGGTCGAATAAAACCCTTATCCAGTAACTCTTGTAATGGGATCTTCAGTTCCTTCAACTATGCAGGTGTCATTCTGTAGGCTGGCAGCGCTACAGGTGACTACCTGACGACACATAGATCTCAAAGTCTATCTCTCTTTTAGGAGGTAGACCTGGTAACTCATCTGGGAAAACATCTAGGAATTCATAGACCACTGGAACATCCCATAGGCTAACTGTGCTCTTATCTGCTATGGTATCTACTACATGTGCCAAGAATGCCTCACAACCTTTTTGCAACATCTTATCAACTACATCAGCTGATATGATACACATAGGAAAAACTTTCCTATCTCCAAACAAGACACAAGAAAGTCCACCCTATTGAAAGATAGCCTCCTTCTTCCAGCAATTGAGTTGAACTTGATACGTCTCTAGAAAATCCATACCCAAGATAACTTGAAAAGAGTTAATATCTAGAGGTATAAGATTAAACGTGATGGTGTAACCACCAAAGGTCAACAAACATCCGAGACAAAAATCTGTCAACATTGTCGGTTCACCTAATGGAACCCTCAACAACAACTCAAATGGTTACTCCTGGGTTAACATGTTAAGTTCACAAGCTAAAGAATTATGTATAAACAAGTGAGTAGCACCCGAATCTATCAAAACTGTATCTGAAATGCTATTAAAGAAAAGCATTTCTCCTATAATTACTTGGGAAGAAACAATACCTTCTTGTTGTGTTAGAAAGAAGAAGCGTCCTGAAGCTCTTCCTCTACCACGATGTCCTCATTGTCCTTTCCTTCCAATGGGTACTCCTCCTCCTCGGGTACCTGAAGCTACTGAAGAACTCGCTCCTCCAGCAGGAGCTTGTCTCAGAACATTCTGGTATTGTGACTGGGAACCCTGTGTTGCCACTTATTATAACAGGGGACATTGTCTTCTAAAGTGTCCCACCTGTCTGCAGATGTGACAACCCTGAAAATATGCACCCAAAATTGACTGAAGTGCGGCTTTCCATAGATATCACATATGGATGCATCATGTCTCTCCGGCCCTGTCACTAACACTGAAGATCCTGAAGACCTAGTTGGAGGTGTCCATGTAGATTGTGTATTCCATCTACTAGAATTGGGCCTTCCTCCACTTGGTAAAAACCTAGATCCTTGTCTACCAAAACAACCAAGTCCTCATTCTATCTTTGAAAAGAAACCACCACCTCCTCTGTATCCACCACTGCTTTGTCCCCCTCTACTAAAGTCTCCAGATCTTTTCTTACTCTCAATCTACTTATCATCATTAACTGACTCTTCTACACATCTCACTGCTTCCACAAATTCCCCAAAGTTTTCTCTATCTCTTCGACCAATGGCTGACACAGTGTTTCTAATCTCTCATCTTAATCCTTGTTGAAATCTTTTGCACTTTACTACATCATCAGGTACAAGTTGTGGACAGAAATTTTCCAACCTTGTGAAATGTGCCTCGTATTCACCAATTGTCATATTTCCTTGTCTAATATTCTCCAACTGTTTAAACTTATCACTTAGGAAGGTAGGAGGATAATACTTAAGGTGAAACTCATCCACAAAGTCCTTCTAGGTCATCTCTTCATTTCTCCTTTTATCTTCCACTCCTCGCCACCAATGCTCAGCATCTCCCTTGAGTAAATAGACTGCATGTTTGATTTGCTTATTTTTTGATAACTCTGTTAAACGAAAGAGCTTTTCTAATTGTCGAAGCCACACCTCTGACATAGTTGGATCTATTTTTCCAAAAAATTCAGTTCCACCAAGCTTTTTCACCAACTCATAGGACCTCATCAGATCCTTACCGGAAGATGAAGACTTTGTATCCATCTTGTATTTTTCTTTTGTCTCCAGAAAAATATGATACATCTTTGTTGCTTGATTATCCTCTTCACCTTGAGCCATTTCTCGAGGGTCAGGGCCGTAATGTCTCTCATCTTGCTCCTCACCATGTCCACGTCCTCTTCCTTCCATCTGCATGTCCATAATAGAACACATCTGTTATAAAATTGCAGTTAGAAGGAAAACACCAAAGTCCTAATCCTTTTGGTCTCTTATCATCCCCTGACCTTGACTTAGAGTGTAAAGACATAGTCTCTACTATAAATCATGGCAAACAAAAACACCAAATGTGTGGCAGCGGAAGAGATAAAACTTGACTTTATTCAAAATGTATAAAGAGTACATTACAAAATTTTCCCAAATGGGGTACATCTTTATACAAGAACACAGATCTAGGTAGAGGAAGACTTAGACTAATACAATATTGTCTCCCAACAAAACAACTTATAACATAAAAGCAACTATGATTATGCAAGCTATATGTTCTTTTTCTTCTTGTTCTACCCTTAGCCTTAGGTTCACCAAGCTTCCATGCGCACTCTGATCCTAGCCTAGATGGTTGGGGTCATCCAACAAGAGAAAGATAAAAGTATGTGTCAATAATAGGATAAAGGCAATCATAAAGCTAAGCATTTCATAACAAAAGATTCCACTAAGGAATTTCAAGAAGTGAGAGGCAAATGAGTAGATAAGATTTTAGAAAATTGCCACATTTCAATATCAACAAATATCACATTTGCATGAATATAAATTATGACTCAAAATCATCTCAATGTAGGGTGAGGCACCTACCGAACCTCACCAATGGCAGGGGAACTAAAACCCCGGTGCCTAGAAAGTGGCAGGGGGACTAAAACCCTAGTGCCTAATATATAAAATGGCAGGGGGACTAAAACCCCAGTGCCTACGGTAGGGGGACTAAAACCCCAGAGCCCTATGGGTGGTTTGTACTCATGTACACTACATTGTCAATTGGCCAATAACTATATCATGCATAAACATTCACTTGGCAGTAGAGTAAAACGTATAACAAGATTGCAACATAGGATTGGGAATAAAACCCAAGAAATAAAGGAGCCAACATAAGGAACAACAATATACAATGTTTCCAAGTATTTCAAAAAGATGAGCCAACATAGGCAATAACAAGATTAAATATTTCACATAAGTGAGCCACAAATGCAATTGATTCATCAAATAAGTAAAAGAGCCAAAAATGCATTTAGGAGAATAACAAGGCCAGCACAATAATGATTGTGGGGTTGGAAAAGACCCAACTGAGAGATTAGGATTGTTTGCACAATAATCATCCACATTCATCCATAGAGATCACATATATGAATGGGGTCCACATACTAAAATAGGCTTCACATACCTGTTTTAATTAATTACCATCACATTCACCAATCTGATGCATCCAATTCCATATTTCCCTAGTTATAAACATTATCATGTATTAGTATTTTTAAGGCTTAAAGGATATGAAAAACCCTAATTTTCTACCTTCAAAACCAAAACTCTATTTTTGACTCAAAACCTTGACCAAACGATTATTCATATTCTCCTTATTAATAAAACATATTTTATTTTACAAATTTGGAGTTAAAATGAATTAATTAGGTATTTTTGAACATTTTATACACTTAAAAAGGAATTCAAAGCAAACTTTGAAAAAGGAAACCAAATCATGACTCAAAAAGCATAAAATCAGGTTCTTCATGAAAAATTCTTTCCATTGACTATTTATTCGAATTTTTCTGACATGGGAATGATTTATTATGAATTAAATCATCTCAGCCAATCAGACTTCAGGAAAAATCCACATAGGCTAAAAAGGCTTGCGCCAAGGGCGATGAGCAGAGGGCAACATTACCAAAATACCCTTGTGGGTTAAATAGGTCTATCACAGTCGCAGGGGCATGCTAGTCATCTTTACATCTCGATTAATCGCAGCTGAGAAATCAAAACAGGATGGGAAAGGTCAGAACTGCCCATGACCTATTACTAGGTAGATCAACACTGCACGGAGGGTGTTAAGGTCATTTGCTGAACTGCGATGTTCCTCTCGCATCAATGGCGAGAGCTCCTAGCTTGAAAGATGACCTGCGATCCAAAACGCAAAGGCAAGGCTGACATAGGGAAAACTGAGGTTGCAGGGACCTTGCTCGCATCAACCCGAGGCAATGGAGCAAAAGTCTGATGTCGGGGGAGCTCAGGAGCAGAAGAAGTCCCTCCAGACTTGGCCAAAATAGGGGAAGGAGAACACGAACTCAAAGCCCCTTGAATCGAGGAGAAAAACCCAAGCTAGGGTCGTCAGTGCACTCACGGAGGCAGTGCGAGTCGAAAGCAAGAGTCAGTGGTGGCGGAGGAGCACCAGAGCACAAACTAGCAGGTGACAGCGGCTGTTCTACGGCGGCCCTATAGGACCAGGTGATCGGGGACATCGCGGGACAAAGCGAGGGTACGAACAAGAAGAGGGAGGATCGGAGAAGCTTACCCACTTGCCAATTGCTCGTGAGGATACCAGAGAATGCATGTACCGAACTGAGGTCGCCAGAACTAGAGATGGAGTAGGTCGGTGAGCTCCATAGTGAATGAGGAGAAATTGGGAATAGGTGTGAGTTCTATGCGGTGTGAGGGTGCTCTGTGAGTCTTTATATAGGTGGGAGAGGAGCTGTGGCTCCCTCTGCAACTCATCGGTGGAGAGGAGGGGAAAAGCCCTAATGGGCGTTTCACACTTAGGGAGACATAGGCAGCAAACTATGGCTCGTTGGAACCAACTCGTCAAGACGAAGCCAAAGGTAGTAAAATCGTCTGGAACGGTGTTGTGTAGAGGGAGGACTGAGTCGAGAAGCATACAACGACCTGTCTATTCAGTTACTAGAGGTAGAAGAAGGTACAAATGCCGTTAGATCATAGTGGGTCAGCTCACGGCCGTTGGATCGTGGAGAATCATTGTCCAGGTCGCGTGACAAGGAAAATAAATGGAACATTGGTGTTACACATCAAATAGATGAAATCGATTAAAATCCCATAGTTATACCTTATTAAAAGCTTATAAAATAGATTTGAAGGGTCAAACGAAGTCCAAAAGCCACCAAATTTTAACCACATGCAAATATTAAAGTCTAGAACAATGATATGCACTTAGATTCTCGTTTTACTCATTATTTGGCCCTTAATAAATATATTGCTCATTAAAGTGTTTATTAATATATTACAATGAATGAATTATATGAAAAGACTTCTTTCCATGAAACATGTGTGTAAATTTCGAGATATTAAGCACATTAAGATTTCAATGATCATTTATCAACAAAATAACATATTTTCATGAATTAAAATCATATTTTGAGGAGAGAGAAACAATTAAGGTTAATGTTCTCATTAATTAATTTAAATACACATTATTGCTAATATATTTATACAAAAAGTTCCAAATTAATATTATCTACTTATATCACTCATAAAACTTTATTTTGCATTATTAGTCCTCAATTATTACATTGTGTGGGTTATTTGTGCAAACACCCCTCCACTATCATAAATGAGGGAAAAAGGTGATTTCAACCTTGAATTGTGCTCAAATTGCACAAAGAGTCCAAAAAGAATATAAAAGAAGGGAAATTTATGAAAAAGGTCCAAATGGACTAGAAGGCAAAGAAAAGCTCAAAAGTGGGTAAATTACAGGAAATACCCTGAGATTTAGTATGTTACATCACACCACCCCTTAAAGAGGATTTCATCCCCGAAATCACAATAAGAGGAAAGAGAGGGTGAGTGTGCAACTTCCCAACCTTAAACACTAGGTTATAACCCTTAATCTAGGGTACAACACAAAATCTACATAAGTCAGGTGTTACTAAGGTTTCCACAAAACCTATAGCCTTTTATTAAACTCAAATTAACATTTTTGCCTTATTAGCATAATCTCCATTACGAAGAGGCATCATATTTATTATACCATCACTTGTGCCACATTCTATTCAAAACAATTACATTTCAACATTATATCATGTGTATTTCCCTCATCAGGGGTTTTAAGCACAATTAGGGTTTACTAAGCCATTTCAACATTAATTAATGTATTAGGTCAAACACCTTAATAACATGAATTCATTTTCCATTATCCTCTTAAAACTATCATGTAGAGTTATCACAAATTATTTTGTAGAAAAAAGTTAATATTATCCAACAAGTTATAAGCCTATAATAATTCCAAATAATGTTCATATTGCACATTTTCATATCATCTTTCATACTCATATTAATGACATCATTAATCATTTTCGTCCATTACACTTCATATTATAAATTATACATATTTTACTTCACATTAGGTTTTTATGAATATTTATGTGAATCCAATTATTCATTATCATATTTGAGTCATTATATGCATTTTAGTGAATAGGATGTAACACATTAAATATTAATGAATTAATTCATATATCAAGTTATGATGAGGTGTTCATTAGAGAACAAGGTGATATACCTTATATATATTGGTAACTTTGTGACTATAATCCATTTATATGCATTAAGGTATATTATGTTATGATGACACCTAACGTCACTAATGTATCATGAAAGGCATTAAGGGTATATATATGTATATATTGTCAAAACTAGATGATTACATATTAAGGTTTAGGTCAACATGATCATTACATGTTAAAGCATCCTTAGGGTGCATTATCCATACACATTTTACCGTTTGGTTGGCATAGTCAACATTATGTATATTCACCATTAGTAATGAGTAACTCATTATTATGCACATCAAGCCTATATTAAGGTTCAAACATATGAATTATTCCTATATGACTTACTACATATTCATGTGTGTATAAACAAACAAGTTGAATTACAAGTGTAATGTGTTTGGTAAATTCTTGTTCACATAAGTTATTATGTACATACGTCCACATAGATAGGGTTTCTAACTCTAAAGGTATTTTGATTTTGCTTTTAATTGGGATTCCATCCCCCTAAAAAGGGATTTCGTCCTCGAAATCAGCTTTGAAAAACCAAATAGGGTACTAACACCATTACCCTCATTCCACCCCTTAAAAGGGTCAACTAAGTCAAACTAAGATAACGGTAAAAGGGTACATAAAACTCAACACTAAAAGGATTTACTAACCAAGCTTTAGGGTGTAAAATAGGGTATACTAAACCCTAAACATAGGAGTATAAGGTATTTAAGGATGATTTTTGTGTAAGAGATCAAATCATCACTTATGGCTTTCCTAGGTTATTCAACAATTAGGCAACATGCCCAAAGATAGACTATTTCGAGCTGTCTGTATCAGATCAGGCCAGGCCAAGTCATATGAGCTCAGGAGTCCTCGTTACCAAGCTAGTGGGGCGGAGGAAAATATTGCCATCCCCCAAGCTCTGACCCTTTCTAGACACCATCACTTTCAACTTCTTGCTCTAGTAGCTTCTCAATTGACAATTCACCAAAAAGTTGACAAATTTTATTTTTAATTATGAATTTATTATGATCCTAAATTAAACTTTCATTCTAGGTCAACTCTAAGGTGAAGAACTAACTAAAGGGAAACTATATACTCTAGGGAGACAATTTTTGAATTTGTCAAGAATCCGACTACCTTGATGCTCTGATACCATGCTGTAAAGACATAGTCCCTACTATAAATCATGGCAAACAAAAACACCAAATGTGTGGCAGCGGAAGAGATAAAAATTGACTTTATTCAAAATGTATAAAGAGTACATTACAATTTTTCCCAAATGGGGTACATCTTTATACAAGAACACGGATCTAGGTAGAGGAAGACTTAGACTAATACAAATATTGTCTCCAAACAAAACAACTTATAACATAAAATAAACTATGATTATGCAAGCTATATGTTCTTTTTCTTCTTGTTCTACCCTTAGCCTTAGGTTCAACAAGCTTCCATGCACACTCTGATCCTACCCTGGATGGTTGGGGTCATCCATCACGAGAAAGATAAAAATATGTGTCAATAATAGGATAAAGGCAATCATAAAGCTAAGCATTTCATAACAAAAGATTCCACTAAGGAATTTCAAGAAGTGAGAGGCAAATGAGTAGATAAGATTTTGGAAAACTGCCACATTTCAATATCAAAAAATATCACATTTGCATGAATATAAATTATGACTTAAAATCATCTCAATGTAGGGTGAGGCACCTACCGGACCTCACCAATGGCAGGGGGACTAAAACCCCAGTGCCTAAAAAGTGGCAGGGGGACTAAAACCCCAGTGCCTAATATATAAAATGGCAGGGGGACTAAAAGCCCACTGCCTACAACAGGGGGACTAAAACCCCAGTGCCCTATGGGTGGTTTGTACTCATGTACACTACATTATCAATTGGCCAATAACTATATCATGCATAAGCATTCACTTGGCAGTAGAGTGAAAAGTATAACAATATTGCAACATAGAATTGGGAATAAAACCCAAGAAATAAAGGAGACAACATAAGCAACAACAATATACAATGTTTCCAAGTATTTCAAAAAGATGAGCCAACATAGGCAATAACAAGATTAAATATTTCACATAAGTGAGCCACAAATGCAATTGATTCATCAAATAAGTAAAAGAGCCAAAAATGCATTTAGGAGAATAACAAGGCCAACACAATAATGATTGTGGGGTTGGAAAAGACCCAACTGAGAGATTAGGATTGTTTGCACAATAATAATCCACATTCATCCATAGAGATCACATATATGAATAGGGTCCATGTACTAAAATAGGCTTCACATACCTATTTTAATCAATTACCATCACATTCACCAATCTGATGCATCCAATTCCATATTTCCCTAGTTATAATCATTATCATGTATTAGTATTTTTAAGGCTTAAAGGATATGAAAAACCCTAATTTTCTACCTTCAAAACCAAAACTCGATTTGTGACTCAAAACCTTGACCAAACGATTATTCATATTCTCCTGATTAATAAAACATATTTTATTTTACAAATTTGGAGTTAAAATGAATTATTTAGGTATTTTAGAACATTTTATACACTTAAAAAGGAATTCAAAGCAAACTTTGAAAAAGGAAACCAAATCATGACTCAAAAACCATAAAATCACGTTCTTCATGAAAAATCCATTCCATTGACTATTTATTCGAATTTTTCTGACATGAGAATGATTTATTATGAATTAAATCATCTCAGCCAATCAGAATTCAGGAAAAATCCACGTAGGCTAAAAAGGCTTGCGCCAAGGGCGATGAGCAGAGGGTAAAATTACCAAAATACCCTTGTGGGTTAAAAAGGTCTATCACAGTCGCAGGGGCATGCTAGTCATCTTTACATCTCGATTAATCGTAGCTGAGAAATCAAAACAAGATGGGAAAGGTCAGAACTGCCCATGACCTGTTACTAGGTAGATCAACAATGCGCGGGGGGTGTTAAGGTCATTTACTGAACTGGGATGTTCCTCTCGCATCAATGGCGAGAGCTCCTAGCTTCAGAGATGACCTGTGATCCAAAACGCGAAGGCAAGGGTGACATAGGGAAAACTGAGGTTGTAGGGACATTGCTCGCATCAACCCGAGGCAATGGAGCAAAAGTCTGATGTCAGGGGAGCTCAGGAGCAGAAGAAGTCACTCCAGACTTGGCCGGAATAGGGGAAGGAGAACATGAACTCGAAGCCCCTTGAATCGAGGAGAAAAACCCAAGCTAGGGTCGTCAGTGCACTCGCGGAGGCAATGCGAGTCGAAAGCAAGAGTCAGCGGTGGTGGAGGAGCACCAGAGCACAAACTAGCAGGTGGCGGCAGCTATTCTACGGTATCCCTATAGGACCAGGCGATCAGGGGCATCGCGGGACAAAGCGATGGTATGAACAAGAAGAGGGAGGATCGGAGAAGCTTACCCACTTGCCAATTGCTCGTGAGGATACCATAGAATGCAGGTACCAAACTGAGGTCGCCAGAACTAGAGATGGAGTAGGTCGGTGAGCTCCATGGAGAATGAGGAGAAATTGGGAATAGGGGTGAGTTTTATGCGGTGCGAGGGTGCTTTGTGAGTCTTTATATAGGTGGGAGAGGAGCTGTGGCTCCCTCTACAACTCATCTGTGGAGAGGAGGGGAAAACCCCTAATGGGCATTTCACACTTAGGGAGACGTAGGAAGCAAACTATGGCTCGTTGGAACCGGCTCGTCAGACGAACTATGTTGGATCCTAGATGGGTGATTAGATGCTCTAGAGGGGGGGTGAATAGAGCTGAAAGCACTTAAACAAAACTCATTAAACATTCAAGATATATGAAAAGATAAGGTTTCTAAATAGGAAATTTGTGTGCAACTAAAACATGCATAGCAAGGATGAGAGAGATTGAACATGCACCAATTAGACAAGCTATTTAGAGTTGTTCCACACTTCAAACTAGAAGTGTGTCAGTCCACTTGCCTTGAGAGGTCAACCTCTAGGACTTCCAAACTATTGCATTCTTATATTCACTTATAAGGCATACAATGCATGACCAAACAAAAGACTTACCTATCCAATACAAAGAGTCTTTAACCTTACCAAGGACTTACCCACTTTGCAAGAGTCTTCGGACTTCTCCAAGGACTTACCCACTCTTGCACAAGTCTTCAACCTTGCAAGAATTACCCACTCTTCTTGGATCTTCTGCCTTTGACTTCACCTTCACTCGAAGAAGCTTCCACCAAGGTCTTACCCACTTGAGCTTGAGTCTTCTTCCTTCTCCAAGGACTTACCAACTCTAGCTCCAAGTCTTCAGCCTTGATCTTCACCAAGGGACTCCTTCCCTTGTTCTTCTTCACCTCTCTTGGACAAGAGAGAGAACCTTCATCTTCATGATTGAAATGAGAGATAAGGAGGTGGTGGAAGTGAGAGCCTCACAAGATGTACATGTATGACTAGCTCTCTTATAGATTTCCTACTCACTCTAATGGATGTAGCAAGTGATTAATCTTAGAGAGAGAGGAGGCTGTAGGAAGCACCCATCTATGGAATAGGAACCTCACAAAGAGTTTTCAATGAATGCTCAACCTTGGAATGAAGCCCAAGGGGTCCTATTTATAGCTGGGGATGCCTCTTAGCCTTTGGGAACACTTGAGAACAAAAACTAGCCATTTTGTGGCTTGCAACGGATATATTTTCACTTGTTGCAATTCCACAACGGCTAGAAGCATTTTTCTGTACTTTTTCGTACAGTGCAATCGGTCGAGTTTCTATAAGGGTAACTCGACCGATAGAGTAAAAGACAAAGCCGATATTTATACCATCGGTCGAGTTTGTCCTGAGGAAATTCGACCGACCAATGAAAATCGATTTGGTTAGTTACTCCATCGGTCGAGTTCTGTGAAAACATAACTCGACCGATGCAATCTCCAGAAAATTGATCAAGGATGATCGGTCGAGTTTTTAGGCTGGGAAACTCGACTGACAAAGTGCCTGTAATCAATTTTCAAAGTTGCATCTAAAGTGCTCTAATATTCGATCTAAGTGTTCCTGATATTTTTCTAAGCTTAATTACAAGTCATACAATCATTACAAGTGATTTACAACATGATTCTAATGGATATACATCATATTACAGAAACGTGCACTTGTATAACTTTGACTTATCTTTTCTCCAATTTGAGATGCGCAAGTTAGGGAATTTGGAGTGTGTCTATACCTAATCTGAAATCACTCAAGTAGAGACATTAGACACCAATATGTGGAATGGTTGGTCATCATAAAAACACGGGTTTAGTCAATTTAGATGTGAGTCAACATTGACCTAATTGACCTTGAGTCAACAATCTCCCCCTTTTGAAGATGAAAAACCATTCCATAAATGTATTGAAAGCTTTTAAGTAAAATCATACCTTTGGAGAAACCTAGGGGTTTCAATAGGACTGAGCTCATATGCTCCCCCTCAATTGATGTGCATGGAGTTCTCATACTCCCCCTCAATTGATGCTATTTCTCCTGCATGGTTAGCTTTCATAACATTTATAGAAACCATGTCTTCTACTCATATATGTTATACACATATATGTCTTCTCCCATTTACCTTCTCCCCTTTACATGAACATGCTTCTCCTTTTCATGAAAGACATGCCTTCTTCCTCTTTTAAAAGAAGACATACCTTTCTCCCCCTTTGTCATTTCAAAAAGCGGGGTTATGAAGAAATAAGAAACATCACTTGTTAAAGAGAAAGGAGATAACACAAATATATATAACGATAGTAGAAGAGCACAAATAGGGGCTTGTCCAAGCATAGAAAGAAAAGCAAGTTAAAGCATATACTTGAACATCCCAAAAAGCAAGATAAAGTGTTGCAGAAAAACAATAAAGAATAATTTTGACCCTCAAGATGACGGATTTTGACCAAAAACTATCAGAGCTCATTGCAAAGCAATGAGTCTTGCTCAGAAGGTTGTTTCTGCATGAAAAACACTAGTCTTGCACCAAAAACTGAAACTGGAGCAAAAGCTGCATAAAAATAAAAAATACTCCAATTTCTACATACAATGTAGATCTATGTACCCTACATCACAATGTTATGCAAGCAACTCAAGATAGTAGATATGCAATTCAAGTAACATGCTTGAGCATGTATGAAACAAGATACAAGCATAGCATATAGATGAGCAAAGATGCCAATTATAAACAAGGTTAGAACTACATGTATATGAACTACTAGTAGATGATATCACAAGTTAGGACTACTAGTAGGATCTAGATCATAGCAAGAGATACCAAAAGATACACAAGTTAAAGAGCAAGCTATGAGTAGATGTAGAGATATATCCAAACAAAGAGATATGCAATTTTTGAAGCATGAGAGGATATAACTCACTAGATATGCATCCTTACCATAAGATGATTACCACTAAGAACCTCAAGGTTGTATCGAAACAAGATATACACCTAGATAGATGTAGCAAGTTAGAGTACAACGGAAGCAATTTTTAGACACAACCAAGAGATCCAAAGAGATCATCATCAAAACCTGCAAAACAACTCAAAGCAAGTAATTGCAAGATATAGATATACCAATTTAGAGCAATTTGAGAGATAGAGTTGTAAGCAACATAGGCAATTTAGAACATGGCAATGTGCATATATAACGGTAGAAAATGAGAGTGCCAAAGAATAAGGCTATTGGTTGAGAAAATCTAGTTGAGAGGGAAATTCTCACTCAATAAGCCAAATTTATATATAGTGCACAGTGCTATCGGTCGAGTTCTATGCATTGTCAACTCGACCGATGACAGCTGTTGGCAACACCCATTGGTGCCTATCGGTCGAGTTTTAATAGGGAAAACTCGACTGACAGACCAGCTGTCAAAAAGCACATATATTTCATGAAAACATATTTAAAGGAATGCTAAATATACAAACCATATCCAAACATGTCTAAGCAAGTTAGTAATGCACTATAGAAGCACTAGAAACAATTTTTGAGCAAGAGTGTGAAGAGAATCACAAAATGCCACTTTTGACTCAAAAACCATATGTATAGTGCACACTAACTTGACAAAACAAGTTAGGATAGGTTATAAGCAAGAAAAATTACCTTTGTGCTTACCATTACTTTTTCCACTTATTGTCACCCTCTGCACATCTCACCTTTCTTCTTTCATGTGGATTGAGAAGTCAATTTACAATTTAATAGCTCAAATCAATCCATTTGTAAGTACCTACAAGAAGAAAGATGAAATGGTCCCCAATCATGTTTTTGGGTCTGGAGGGGTTAGTTTAGCAACCCAAGTCCTATTTCTCTTGGGTGCTTTCCTAAAAGAACAACAAGTAGAATAATGACCAAAATCATTGCAATAGTTGCATGTGCCCATAGTCTTGGAACTAGAGGATTCTCCATGGAATATTGGAGGTCCTTTATATTTGTTGTTCCCTTGACTACTATCATACCCTAAACCATGTCTACCAATTTGTTTAGTAGTATGGTGTAGGATGTCATTAAGACTCTTTTTACCAACTAAGAATCTTTGCAAGGATGATTTCAAACTGTCATTATCATGCTTAAGAGAAGCAATAGTAGAAGACAAATTATTGAGAAAAATTGAGATTTCTTGATGATGTTGGTAGTATGTGCTCCACTACACCTGAGATCTAGAATAGAAAGAACAGTGGCCTTATATTTTTGTATCAAATTCTACAACATGATTTGGGTATCCTCCTCATAGATACCTTGTATGTTCCATGTTACAATATTCATGGGATAACCAAATCTTGAGTACCTCCCTCTTCATCATCCACATTTGCTTCCTCCTCCAATTCCTTTTGATGTGTTTGTTTTCCCTATTTTCTTGAGTTCAATCTGATGAGGTCTGGTGGTATCACCTTTTTCCTATTCCTCAGGTGTACCCTACTGACAAGTTTCCTGATCAGAATCTCACATTTGATGTTTCCTCCTTAGCACTAAATATCACATTTTGGAAATGACTTGGAGGTATTTCACCCCCTACGGATATGTCATCCCCATTCAACACTAATGCAACATGGTTTTTATTAGCTTCCTCTTATTGTGTCTTTTCTCTCTCTTTGTTATTGATTTTTTCCATCTTGTCTGCACGGGTGTTGATTTGCTGTTGGTTATTTGTTCGTTCATGATTTCTCTGATTGGCATTAGTTTTCTAGTTCATTTTTTGAGCTCTCTAGTCTATGTGTGGTTCCTAAACTCCTCACGGTGCGTATATGTCCTTTACTATCTCCTCCACTTCATAATCGTCCTCATGATTATACAAGTCCTGGAAGTGATTCATGTGGGCCATATCTACATCTTCAACATGTGTTTCAAATCTTCTTGGTTCCTGAAGAAAGGTTTCACACAGATGTTCTGTGAAAACTTCTGCTGGGGTGAAGCTAATGTGTGTTGTTATTGTTGAGTTGCGTTTGACTCCTCGTTACATGATGGATCAATGTTTCTCAATGGACACTCATTGTCCATGTGACCTATCTTGCCACACTTCAGACATATATGGGGTATATTCTCATACTGGATCTAGTATTTCTTGCATTGTATTGAAACAAAAGGTGTCAGAGGTGTTCCACATACACTTAAACTGTCGTTCTTGCAAATTTTCCTCTTTGTTGCATTGATGTATTAATATCCACCTTGATAGTTTTTCCAGTCTGATTGCCCATAATAGTAATGAAGGTGCCATGGTAAAGATGAATCAGTAGGTTTGGTATCCTTACCCACACAATCATCTTTTTTGGATGAGTGTTATTTGTAGAGAAGAGAGTGCTCCATCTCTGGACCAATAGATAGGAACCAAATAATGTCCAGGGTCCTCCAGTAAGAGCATGTATGTAATCCTCCTCCATCTGTAGTTGAACTAATAAATAGTCATTATCCAGGTCAATTAGATTGAAGAGGCCCATCAATTTCCAGAGTAGACATATCTTATCTTTGCGAGTCAAGTATCCTATGTCCCTTGAGATCAACCTGACCATGATGATGTATTTCATTAGTTTTAACAGGCCCTATGATGGCATCCCATCTCTGGTTGAGACAAGGATATCTTCTGATTTCAACTATTCTCCTATGACATCAAACAAATCTTCAAGTTGCATGTTATCCACCACATCCTGATATGAGATCTGCGGTCTAGTGTGTTGTGTGCCACTATTTCCATTTTTATGATTGGTTCCTCTGTTTGAATCACAATTATCATGAGCCTATTGACGAAGGTCAGTCATAGGAAAGAATATTTCAAGAGATGTTGGGATGTGCTCGACATCCATGGTATCATCATGGAAGATTTCAGTATTACTCGATGCATTATCTGTATTCCTTAAATTGTTTAGGCTAATTTTGACACTCCTTAGGATCGTACTGGTTCCTCCGCATGAATGGTCGTGCGTATCTGGGGGCCTTCTTTCCTTCCTTACATTGTTGTCAATGTTGTCACCACCTATCTATCCCATGCCTTAACCTAGCATCACCGTGTTGTGGTTTTTGAAACCATCCTTTCCATTATATAGTTGTTGACATGATCTACTATTATAAGGGGAATATGGTAATTACATTTTTGTTTCTTCTTCCTATTTTATAGTCATATTTTCCTACACTGGTATCAAAGTCACGTCAATGTACTATATTTTGGGATAATCAATATGATCACATTTTTGGTTTTTTATTTATTACCTACGATGTGAATACTTAAAATGATTAATGTGCATACCCGATTAAATACCACATAAAATACCAAACTAATGTATATATGTTATATATATGCAATTCACACACGTCATCCTAAATGCTGGTTTTGATGGTTGATGTGTAGCATGGTTATGGCCAATAATCCTAAATATTTGTGTATGGTGGTTGTGTTTGTTTATTCCTATTTTATCTCATTTTGCATACTGAGCCTCTACCTTATGTTCCAATTGTAAAATATTGTTCTCTCCTAACTTTGTTCCCCTCAAATGTAACTTGAGGTTTCTCTATTATCATGTAATATGTAATAGAATTAGGATAATTTAATTTCTTGTTATGATGAAGAGACGAGCCGCCTGTTTTAGAAGATGAGTCACTGGCTAGAGGGCCATGTAGGATAGACATTAGGAGACAAGCCAATCGACTAGAGGTCCAACCGATCCATTGGAGGATCCAGAAGATGGTGGACCAGAGAAAAGATGACCAGGGAGACGACCAACCAACTAACAAGGAGGTGAGCCGATTGGTTCAAGGGTTGAACCAATCAACCCAGATTGGCAAGCAAAAATCTTCATCAACAACATGTTTCTGCATGATATTTCGACCTTAGGTGGTGGTAACTCATTGTGGATCCAAGGAATTACATTAGAATGGTCACAACTATAGCTTTTAATTTATTTCATGTTTTCATTTGTAGGATTAGCATGTATAACATACAAACTATATGTATGTGGTGATTAGATATGTATATATATTTATAAATACAAACCCCTTAATATGATATTAATCCTACGATGCTTTCCATAAGAAGCACACATGAAAAACTTAGTCAACCAAGCGTAGGTTACGCCAAAGTGTGGTGCACCATCTATCTCATGGATGTGTGATGGTAGATATGTAGATATGCCAAAGTAGGGTACACATTCTATCATGTTGGCTTTTGGTTTAGGATTAACTAGGTGATCTTAATGAGATTAAGTGCCTAGAATCATAGAGGTGGACTATGACAAAGAGTTGTCCACACCGTCTATCCAAGAGTTGCATTTAGCTGCAATTGGGAAAAGTTGCCTACCGAAATAGTCAAGTTGTGGGCGATCAATCAAAGATGACTTATGATTTAATAAAATATGGATCTTAGCTCACTAGAAGATTGTACGGTGCAAGCTTCCAAATTGGCAACGAGGGCTGTAAATTGAATGAAATAGTGGGAGTGATAATAATTAAAGGCTTAATTGAATATCATCAAATTTTATTCAAATCAAATCAACAGAGGTTTTGACAAATGCAAATTTTTCTCTTGTATAATCAAATGACAATCAAATCATCTTTGCAATCAGTCCTTGTGAAGGACAATCTAAATGAGAAATACTTCCATAACTGGTTCAGGGCTTTGAGAAGTGTTCCCTATGTTTTTGAAACACCAGTACCAGTGGAATCCTCTCCATGTGCGCCTAAGGCTGAAATGGATTCTTACTAGAAACATGCCAATGACACCATAGACATCAAAAACCTTATGTTGAGATATATGAACTATGAGTTGTATGATCAATATGAAAGGTATAATGTCTCCAAGGAATTGTTTGAGTGCAAACTGATAGAGGGAGGCCCAATAGAGTACCATGTGCTCAATATGATCGGGAATGTGGAATATCTAGAGAGAGGTTGGATTTCCTCGAGGTCAAGAGTTGGCCACATATATGATTATGCAATCATTTTCTAAATCATATAGACAATTTACCGAGTATTATCACTTGAGTAACATTTCTAAACTTTTGTCTAAATTGCTTGACATGTGTCAAAGAAAAAATGAAGAAGGACAAATCCATGATGGGGATCAATGGAATAGTATCCAAGGACAAAGGCAAGGACAAGAAGTGTTATGAGGATATGCTAAAGTCCAAGTCTTCTGCACTCAAAATAAGGAGAAGGATAAGGAAACCTAGGAAGATGAAGCAAGGGATATAGATCTCTACTTCAGTTATATACGTAATTGAGATTAACTTCACTATTTCTTCATCTTGAGTACTAGATACTGGATGTGGATCACACATTTTCTCAAATACGAAGGATCTAAAAAGAAGTAGACCTTTAGAGAAAGCTGAGGTTGAATTGCACGTTGCTAATGGAGCAAGAGTTGTTGCCAGTGTATTTGGAACCTATGACTTATCTCTACCAAGTGGGATTATAATAGTTGGAGAACTTATATGATGTACCTACCATTAATAGGAACATCATATATGTAACTTTTTTTGACAATAATGGTTTCAAATTTCTTATAAAGAATGGTCGATGTTTTATTAGTAAAGATAAGATCTTTTATGGCAGTTCCCCAATGTCATATGGTCTATACTTGATAGATCTGAAGACAAGTGTGTACAATGTAAATACCAAAAGATAAAAACTCAATAACTCAAACCTAACATACCTTTGGCATTGTCGTCTAAGGCACATAAATGAGAAATGCATATCTAGACTTTATAAAAATGGCTATCTAGACTCTTTTGATTTCAAATCAATGGAGACATATGAATCTTGTTTATTGGGCAAGATGATAAATACTCCCTTCACTGAAAACAATGAGAGGGAAGTGATCTATTAGGACTCATACATATTTATGTATGTGACCCTTTTAGAACAAATGCTAGAGGTAGTTATCAATACTTTATTACCTTTACTGATGATTTCAGTGTTCTCAAATTCCTCAAGTAACAAAGGTACCTTGTAGATCTAGTAGGACACGCCTTGAACCTGAAAGATTTGGTTATCTTGTGACTCAAGAAGGTGGTGAGTTGGTCATAAATGATGAGCCAACAACCTATATGGAATCTACTAAGGGACTAGAGTCTGAGAAATGGCTTGATGCTATGAGATCTGAGATGGAATCCATGTAAACTAACAAGGGATGGACCTTGGTGGATCCACCTAAAGGTGTAAAACCAATAGGGTGCAAGTGGGACTTCAAGAAGAAGATCGAAATGGATGGTAATTTACAAACCTATAAGGACATTTTCGTTGCAAAAGGTTTCAAATAAGTTCAAGGTGTTGACTATAAAGAAACTTGTTCACCAATTTCCATGTTTAAGTCCATCAAGATCATGCTTGCCATTGCATCTTATTATGACTATGAGATTTTGTATATGGATGTTAAAACCATATTCCTTAACCAGAGTCTTCTTGAGGATGTGTACATGATACAACCTAAAGGATTTATAAATCCAAAGGATGCAAATAAAGTTTGTAAGCCACAAAGGGTCAATCTATGGATGGAAGCAAGCATCTTGGAGCTGGAATCTTCAATTTGACAAAACAATCAAAGAGTTTGGCTTTAGTCAAAATGAAGACGAACCTTGTTTGTACAATAAGGTTAGTGGAAGCATAATAATATTCCTCATATTGTATGTAGGTGAAAAACTATTAATGGAGAATGACATTCCTTCTTTAGAGAAGGTAAAGACCTGAATGGGAAGTAAATTATCTATGAAAGACTTAGGTGAAGCATCCTATATTCTAGGAATCAAGATATATAGAGATAGATCCAAAAGGCTTCTTGGACTAAATTGGATCACATACATTGACAAAGTGTTGAAGAGGTTCAACATGGAGAACTCAAAGAGAGGAAACCTACCCATGTGTCATGGTGTCAACATCTCTAGATCTCAATGTCCCAGTTCTTGTGAAGAAAGGGAGAACATAAGTAAGATTCTATATGCATCATTAATAAGATCTATCATGTATGCAATGTTATGTACTCATCCAAAAGTTTTGTGTGCCTTGAGCGTGATGAGAAAATTTCAGTAATATCTAGGTGATGCTCACTAGACAGCCATGAAGAACATCCTTAAGTACTTGAGAAGAATTAAGGATCATTTCCTTATTTATGGCAGAGAGGAAGAGTTTGTGGTAAAGGGTTACACCCATGCAAGCTCCCAAACTAACAAATATGATTATCGACCGCAATCAGGATTTGTGCTTTTACCTCAACAACAGAGTTGTGAGCTGGAATAAATCCAAGAAAAAGAGAGTTGTGGATTCTACAATAGAGGTTGAGATATTGTTGCATTGAATGTGGCAAAGGAGGCTGTATGGATCAAGAAGTTTGTCTCAGAACTTGGGCTTGTTCCAAGCATTAGCAATGCAATTGAGCTATATCACGACAACAATGAAGCTATTGCACAAGTTAAAGAACTCAAATCAAATCAACATTCCAAGCATAAAGGTGGTTCCATCTCATACAAGAGATCATATAGTGAGGAGATGTGAAGATTTGCAGCATACCAACTGCAAGGAATGTGGCTTGACCCCTTGACAAAATCTCTTTTATAGTAGAAGCATGATAGTAATGTTAGATCATTGGGATGAGATTTATGGGTGATTGGCTCTATGTTCAAGTGGGAGTATGTTGCTATGTATGTCTAGAGAGCCAATCATATGATGATTATAATGGCATAACTTGTAAATGTTTTGATTAATAATAAAGGCAATCTTCCAATTTATTCAGTTCTATTCAGTTATGAGGTAATGATGTAACATAATAAATATCTAAAGGATGATATTACTCAATGACGTATGTCTTAGGGTTGAGGACCTGGACAATGAGACCATAGTCAAGAGTATATATACATTCTTGTTATGTCCCTAGTCAGTTAGCACTATGGAAGCATATTAGAAAACAATAATACATAAGACTACAGTGTGTATTAGTTGATGACAAAATCTTATTAGTCATGATATGTGATATCAAACTCAACACATAGGTACTTATTAGAGAATAATGTATCATACAAACCCACCTTAAGAGTGATACATGGAAACCATGATCGGTAATCAGGAATCATCTCTTATAGTGATGGTGGTGATTGTGGTTCTTAGATCTAAAGTCACTGCACCCATTACATGTCGTTCAGTGTACTTAGACATCATCCAACATCACCTTGAATAATGGTTACCATAAAGGTGATTCTTGGATGCAGTGTGACACATGGGGATGACTCTAAGTGATGTAGATTGAATTTTCCCTCTATAAGAGTATGATATCCTAACCACTTGATTAGAGAGATTGAGAAATGCATGACCATGCACAAGTGAGTCAATATGTGATATTGAAATTACATATATCTTAGACAGCCTTCTCTGGTTCAAGGAACATAGATTGAATGTTGAAGAGGATGACTATTACATGCCTCAAGTTTAATCCAGATATCAACACAAAAGGAACTTTACAAACACTCTAACACCAATCAAAGATTGTAGGTTGAGGCTGTTCTCCAACTTTCTATTTAATTTGGTCACAATGATGTGCTTCTAGATACTGATCTTTGCTTGTGATGCCATAAACGGGTTATGAACATTCACTGCCAACATAAATTGGAACCTATAGGATCATACACATAGGGTACACTTGAAATAGGATTTTGTTCATGAATGATGTTTAATTTGATTTCTAAAAGTGTTTAGGTATTCAATTTAAACAAAAATTGACTGACTAGAATATAAACCGACTAGTTCAAGTATTGAACCGATTGGTTGGGGTGTTAGGTTGATTGGAAATTGCATTGGCTGAGCAATGGATAGACTAGGGCATGAACCAACCAGTTCACTAAGTGAACCGATTGGCTCAGTGTTGTGAGACGACTGACTCATGAGATGAGACACCCACTTCATAGAGTAATTCAATTGCATCAAGGATTAGTGTTGACGTCATGTTGTGCATTAATTGGATTAGAATAGACAATGTAATTATGATTGTGAAACATGACAAAATGACCGATTCAAGGGTCAAATCGATTAGATTGCATGCCAACCAATTGGTTCACCCGTGAACTGACCGTTTTGTAGCTTGTAGGTTGAGAAAGGCTGTGAAATTATGGTCCCTTCCACTCCTACATAGATTGGGAACCTTGACCCTAACCCTCCTATAAATAGAGGGGTATTGGGTTCTTCCTAGAGAGACAACTCCATTGCCTCTAACACTTATTGTCTTCTCTAGTTGTGGTAATCGAGAGTACCTAAGCAAGTCCTACTTGATAAAGGGATGGATAGAAAGGGAGAACAATTGTGAGAGAGCAAGTTGGTACTAGTACACCAACATGGAGGGACAACTTCTTCCTATCTTCTCTTATAGAATGACAGGAGTTCTAGATGGTCCGTGTGGACTACCATAGAGGCAAGGAGGCTGTTGCATGTTGCTAGGAGGACAACGTTAGGTTGTTGTCCATGGTGATCAAGTAGGAGATGACATAGACAATATTCAAGTGCGATTTGAAGAAAGGAACACAATATGATGAGGAGATTGTCTTTGGACTTTCTCTAGGACCATGTATATCCTCAAAATCATCCTTTCCATTATATAGTTGTTTATGTTATCTATTGATATAAGGGGAATATGACAGCTAAATTGTTTCCACTTCCTATTCAATAGCCATATTTCCCTACAATAAGAAGGACAAACTATGTCTATAGTAGAAGTGAAATGATATAGCTAATACATGAAATGTAAATCCCCAAATAAATTGTGTTGATTAGTAACTCATTGCTATTTAAAATTATGCTACAATTCTAGTGAATTTGGGAAATAATATATTACATTGATTATCTACACAAAAAATTCTATTTGTTTCCTTTCACTTTTTCATACCTAATTATTTTAGATAGAAACCTTCAACCTATGCCATGAGAAGGAAGGGAGAGAATAAGAAAGAGCATAAACAAAAAGAGGAAGAAGATAAGAAAGTGAATTCAAGTGTTAGAAGAAAAATCTCCATGATGTGATGAATTGAAGGCGGATTTCTCCTTCACCAACAATTTTTCTCCATGTATCCCTTCATGTATATGTTTATTACAAAAGTATTGTTATTTTGTGGAAGAAATAAGTTCTTCTCCACAAAACCATACATGTTCATCATCAAATTGGGATAAACGATGATTTATTTTTGTCGGGTCTTCGGAAGACATGATTAATTCTTTTGATATATCAATTTTTAAAGTTTCTCCTTTTCTATCTCTTATAATTTATGTTATATCTGTTACTTTTTAGACTAGTATTTCCATTTAGAAAAATTGAATATCCTATATTATGAACTAAAACTAGTTTTTTTTCTTAACAAGAGAATGGAAGGGACATCTAAGATTTATATACCTAATTTTTTAATTGGATGAAAATCATGTTGTTTCATGTAATGTCATTTTCTTTTGGTCAAAAGACATTACACATTTCTTGTTGAATCTCTTAGATAGTAATTGTTTGAATAATGGAAGTTTCTATGATTAAACCATTTATTATTGTAATTGTTTGAATAATGGAAGTTTCTATGATTAAACCATTTATTATTGTTCTTAGGTGTTATTTTTTGGTGAATAGTTGTGTTATTTCTCATTGAGTCACTATCCTCATCCTTTTTTACTTGGATAGTTAATTTAGGACTTTATCTCTAATGAAATCATCAGAACCATGAAATCCAATTTGATCATGTACCTGATCGCATCTCTCGAGAGGGTGATTGGACTTTAAATTTATAACCTAAAATCTTCAAGGACCCCCGCAACTTTATTACGGGGTCAAAGTAGATATATGTGGTAAAAAACAAGGACGTGGGAATGTTTAGGACGCTTAAGATATGCCAATCTGGTAGTTGATAAAAGTATGGAACTAGAACGACTCTATCAAAATGTCATGAAATTTAAAAAAACAAAGAAAAGAAAACAAAATAGAGTCTGTCAGATTCTACTAATAAGAGAGAAGGAGTTCTTGGCTATGTAACAATAAGTTGGGCAGTCTATGCACCCGTTCTCGGGCGCAGACAACCCTCAAACACCCCAACAAGCAACCTACATCCAAACATAACACGTATTGTGGTATATGTTCCTGTGGGGTCATCCCACTCGCTTTCACATAGCATGACTAAAACCCATCAATGACATGAAACCTCTCTCAAGGATGACAAATCAGCACCCTAGAATATTCTAGATACCCTCTCAGGTCTAGAATGCTCTGAGGTGCTTGGAACAGGTGTGATCTGGGTAGAACCAGGTAGTGGGCCCGACCATGCTGGGCTGGGCCCGGCCGTGCCCAGGTCTATGGTTCTACATAGTTCACCTTGAACCTTCCTCCTTTTAGATTTCGATCCAAACTATCTTCTCTTATCAATTTCTACAATGAATCTCTCGATATAGGCAGAAAAAAAAAGTTCAAGCAAGAAAGAGATCAACCAAACTAGCAATCATAACCAGAAAGAGAAGATTGAACAGAAACATACTAGATCTGAGATAAAACTACTTGCTTAAGGTAAAAGTACATAAACATGCCCAAAATGGGTTGCATAGCTAAGAAGGAGCTCAACTAGCCATGGACAAGCATAGTTGGCACCGAACAAAGATGGAAGAACATAATTTGAATAGAAACAAAGGAGAATAGTAGAAGAAAGAAGAAGAAGAAGAGATGTAGCCCGTAGAGGAGAGGTGTCTCTCGCTCCTTAGCTTCTGTATAGGCTGGATCTCATCTTTGGGTCGTCCTCCTTGGTCTTCTGGACTCCTTGGCCTCCTTTCTCTTTGATTCCACCCCAAACAGTAGCTTGATGGGTGTATGGTGGTGGAAGATGGTAGGGAATAGTAGGATATGGGTGAATGGTGGTGGAAAATGGTGGTATATGGAAGCAAACTAGAGGTATGGATGTAGGATGATCACTTTAGCCTATTCAAACCTCAGAACTCTCCCACGAGGCTCTAGGAACCAAAATGGGTCGACACAAAAAATGTGGAACCTCCCATAATCTAGAACTTGGAACCTCTCTTTAGGTAGCGAGGGGTGAATATTTATAGGTGAAGGCAGAAGATGGTCGCAACACCTACCTTGGTCATGGACCTGGTCTCAGCCCGACCATTTTGAGATGGGCACGATTGTGCCGAGGGCCACAGTTGATGCAGACGCCGCAGTTGAGGTAGAACCCATGGTCGAGACTAATGCCTCAGTCGAGGCAGGTCGTGCCGCGGTCACGGTCGTGCTGCGGTCGAGGTTGACGTGCCTCGGTCACGTCCGTGCCGCAGTCGAGGTGGTCATGCCACAGTCGTGGTGGTTAGGCCGCAGTAGAGGTAGACCCCATGTTCGTGGTCATGTCACGGTTGTGGTCTTGTCCTTTGCTTGACCACATGCTGAGCCTCGGTTCGACCGTGCTGAGTGTCGTCGACATAACATCTTGGCACAGTCGTGGCATTGCCTTCGTGGCCACAGTCACGCCATCCTTCTTGGTCGCAGTCATTGTGTCATGGAGCGAACCCACCACCAGGGGGTATTACTGGTGGTCGAGGGGCCCACGTCGAAGAACCTTCTAATTGGCGAGGATGCATTCTGATAAAGGACTGGCTATCGAAAATAGGGTCCAAGATATCAAAAGTTTCTTGGGCCTACTAGTCAGTTAGTGGGACCACCATCTCCTAAGATGGTGCACATTGTGCTATGCTTAGTTCGATGAATGGACGCCTAGCTACTGCAAAAACAATGTTTTGGGGAGAGATCTTGGAAAACATATGTCTTTTTAGGTTCGGTGCCTACAAGTCCCAAAACTAGATAGCGTCGTCATGATGAATGGAAGCCTAGCTGCTGCAAAAACAATGTGTTAGGGAGAAATCTTGGAGAACAGATGTCTTTTCAGGTTCGGTGCCTACAAGTCCCAAAACTAGATAGTTAAACAACTTTATCTAAGAAAAGATATAAATTACTAAAAGATAAAGATATAGGGTTATTTTAGGCATATTATGGCTATAATGACACAAAACCATAAATAAATGCTTAGCATAAATGCCTGCTTTTGGGTGTTATCAGTATCCTAATTGCTTAAATGAATAAACTAACTATAGTCTAACACTATATTTGGTACATGGTGAATGAAGGGGAGGGAAAGGAAAGGGCAGGGAGGGGAAGGGAAGGGAAGGGAGGGGAGGGGGAGGGGACACTTGTGTTAGTGTGTTTTATTAAAAATGGGGAGGGGAAGGGAAGGAAATATAAAAATAATGTAAACATAAAATACTTTATAGTGACACGAAATGTTGGTGATACAAAAATATTTTTATACATAATATTTATGTTTAGATATTTGTTCACATACATTATTTTAAAAAATATCATCACAAAGGTGCAGACAAAAAATAAGATCATCGACATTTTCTGGATGAGAAATCCTATAGATGTAAAATTAAAATCATAAAATATAGATGAAGGCAACTTTTCTTATTTGTTGTGTTGTAAAGGTCACATAGAGATCTTTTTATACAAATTATAATTGATTTTGTATTCATTGTGGTTATACAAGTAGTTTCCTACATATTTTTGTATTTACAACAAATTTTCTCTCTATGTATTTAATTACTTCCCGTCATAGTCCACATACATTTTCTTCAATTATATGTCTTTTTATTTTTATGATTGTGTAACAATCTCAAACTTTTCAACTTTCTTAACAAACAAATAAACTTTTAACTTTTTTAACAATATCAAACTTTTCAACTTTCTTAACAAAGAAATTAACTTTTAACTTTTGTAACAATATCAAACTTTTCAACTTTCTTAACAAAGATATTAACTTTTAAGTTTCTTCTAAATTATGTATAAGAATTAATTTTAGTTTTCTTTTATATTTTTTTTATTTTTTTTAAACTTCCAAAATTTTCAAATACTTTTCAATACTTTGAGCTTTCCTCCAAGTAACATAACACATATGTGACATACTAATTCATTATTCACATCAGTTGTGAACTATACAATTTTTTCTCGTCATGTTATCTATATTTTTTCTCTTACATTTTATATTTTTCTCTGATCTTTCTATTATGTTTTCCTCAAAGTCTTTCCACTTCATCTTGTCTCGACTCCAATTTTATGTGAAAAAATAGTAAATAAGTGTATGAAAATACACTTGATTTGTTCTCCTCCATTCTTGTAACATACTAGATCTCGGACCCTACCCTAGAAGTTGACATTTTAGACTTAGCCAAACGAGGTTGAAGGTCATACCTAAATATATGTTTAGTATAACCCCAATGAGCTAATGCATGTATAGATCACCTTAATGTAACCTCATGTTCTAACATTAACCTTAGGTTTATAATGGATACATAAAATATGCCACATAACTCATTTTGGTGGTAATATGAAGTTAAGAAACTTAATTGGATGAATAATTTAGATAATGGGCCATTAATGGACCATATGACATATCTCATAAAAAGAAGTCTCAAAAGTGAAAAAAAAACTTCAAATTCGAAAAATACATATCAAAATTAGCCTACATGTCAAATTTCATCTAATTTGGACAACCTTGAAATATTAGGATAAGTTTAGAAGAGAGAAAATGAGTAAAAGGCAGAAGTAATGAATAATGTGATTATATGAATTCAAAATATGGAAATCATGTCAAATTCATATTCAACACATCAAAGATAACTTGTGGATGAAGTTTGGTCCAATTTGAATGTTGTTTGTGCAAGTTATGTAATTTTAGATACATTTTGAACTTTTCTATAATTTACTCAATTGGGAGGTTTTCTTTGAAAATTTTCATATGCATTATAATCCTTATACATTCCTTTACAATTATCTAGTTTTTGAACCATAGGGCGCCTAGTTGCACCTTGGTTTGAATGTGCTTATTTCCAAGGGCATTTTAGGGATTACTCTCTTTATAAATGATCTTATATTTAGAAGCTATCAACCAATGGGATTATTTCTTTGAATTGGAGGTCTGTTGGGATGGCCTATAAGTGTCCATAAACTTACATTTGATATTCAAGAAGCCTCTATGCGCTGTCCTCTTGCATGGCCATGAAATTGCTAGGCTAAGGACACATGGAAAGCTTCATGGACACCTCATGCTTGACTTCTTCCTTATACATAAATGTTTGCATGTCCATAGGCACCCTTAGCATTGGACACATGGAAAGTAACTTGACACCTCGTTCTTGACTTCTTCCTTATCCATAAAGGCATGCATGTCCATGGACACCCTTATACATGACAAATGGAAAGTCTCATAGACACCTCATACTTGACCTCTTTCTTTATATAGCCATATCTACCCCTTCCCAACTACCAATTCGAAAACTCTTTCTCTTCTTTATTTCTTCTAGCTTAGAGCATCATTCCTACTCTATTTTTCCACGAAGGTGCTGTCCCAAGGTAAAGGGAGGTGCCTACCATGGTGAAGAAGGCTCCTAGGGTTCCAAATTTCTCTATTTAGGATTTCTTAAGCTCCTCCTTAGTTATTTCAAACAAAACTAGTAAGTTTTCTCCTTTCCTTCCCTATTTTCATGTTTTTAGTCTTCCTTACACATTCCTCTAGGTCAAAACCTTGGTCTTCCATGGTGAAACCCCACCTAGAACCCATAAACACCTCATCTCCATGTTCTTTTGTTAGGATTTTTCACCTCTAAAGTGGAGAAGGTGCTTCTTGTTCTAGATAGGAGCTTTACCAACCTCTCTAAGATTGGGAACCTTACTTATTAGACCTTTCCACCTCCCCTAAAGGTTGTTTGGAGGCCTACGCTTGGATCTAGGACTAACTTGGACTGTTTAGACTTTGAAATTGAGGTATGATGTATACCCTATTCTTCTATGTTGAGCAATTCACATATTCTTATTCATTCTCTTTATCCTATGGACATTAGCCTATACACAATGTCTTTTCTTTTGAAAATCATGGTTCATGTGAACTACCTTATTTGATATTGATCATGTGATCATGGATATTCTTTTGAACTCTTATATTATGCTTTGTTCATGATGGAAATCTAAAAGATGACATGTGATGTCTTTTGCCCACTTATGAGGTGGATGTATATGTTGGTCACTTATGTGGTGAATAGTTTATATATTCTGACTATTCTTTCTACTTGCCTCTACATTTAACATGCTATGTGATTCAGTAGCACTAGAGTAGTGTGATTGCATTGGTTTTTATGGTAGATGTGTTATTTCTTGCTGAGCAGATGTGATATTTCCTGCTTTTTTGGGATGGAAAGGAACCTCATACCCAGGGCAAGATGTGTGATTCTTGGCCCATATTTTTATGTATTTGGGAGATTGACAATATTCCTTTCTCTACCAGGTTTCAAGTTTATGAGACTTAGCCTCCTTTGTGTTTATATTGTTCTAGGGATATGATTATCTCACATGCATGCAGGTTAATGATATGGGGTGTGTGCCCTAATTCTTTATGTGTGCTTGTGTGGCACAATCTTTATTTTTTATTAATGGCAAGTATTCTTTTATTATCATATGATTTTAATTCCTTTTCTTTTGATACCCATTTGGGTGGTCCTTATCTTTTCTATGGGAAGCCTTTTATATTTGATGTCCTTTATTCCATATATTGCTCAATTTCCTATTTAGTATGCACATACCAACCTTTGCTAATGCCATCTATTTTCTCTTCTTATTGGGGTATGCTTCGATCCCTAGGTGAAGGACTTGGATGATAAGGCATGAAGTTTTGGACTATCTTAAGGAGTTAAAGCTTGGAGACAAAGTTGTTATGGTTTAGATTTCCCTCTACTTAGATCCTTATGTTGTATCATACATGTAAACCCTTATGGGATATTATGATGTACTTTTGTAATCTTTTGTGAAAATTGAATATAGTCATTATCTTTATTCCGTTGCTATACTTTGGTTGTTTTGAATACCATTTATTGAAGTTTGAAAATTTTGTACCTATTCTAGCATACCTTTGATTGTATTTGGAATGTATGTTTTATTCTTCATATTGTTAGTAAGGGGGTGATCCCACCTCTTTACAACATGGTATCAGAGCCCATAGTAGTCAAAATCTGACTATTTCAATTTTGTCTCCCTAGTTAGAATCCTTACCTTACCTTTAAGTGATATGTTTGCCCTAGAGTTGATCAATAGATGATGAAGGGTTGATTTAGGATCCTATAGTTTCACATTATAATAATGAAAAATAGATCCCTAAAATACTTACAACTAAAATATGCATAAGTAACCATAGTAACTTGAGGTTGTTTAGCTTGGCCTTTAGGCATCTACTAGAACATGAAGTTGAAAGCAAAGGTGTCTAGAAAGGATCAGGGTTTGGGGGCTGGCAAGATTTTCCTCGACACCACTAGCTTGGTTTACAAGGACTCCCGAAGCCATATGATATCGTCCTGTCATGAGATGATATGAATTGTTCAAAATAGCATGCTTTTAGGCAATAGTAGCGTTAGATATCTATATGATTTATTATTAGGGACCCTAATATGTTGAACTAGTCTCCCAGGTGTAAAGACTTGTTTGAGGATAGACAAGAGCAAGTTAACCCATAGTTCGTAGTTAGTCTTTGCAAGTTATGTTTCTTTTTTTTGCATGATGCTTATGTAGTTGGATGTCAGGAAGTGTAGTTGAACCTTCTGTACCTAAGGAATAGTTTTGACTTAATAAGATGAATCCTTTAAGGGGTGGTGAATAAGTTGTTTTATTATATGTGGATGTTTTGATTTCGAGGATGAAATCCCTTTAAGGGGTGGTGTGTTGTAACATACTAGATCTCAGAACCTACACTGGAAGTTGACATTTTGGACTTAGCCAAACAAGGTTGAAGGTTAGACCTAAATGGATGTTTTGTATAACCCCAAAGAGCTAATGCATGTATATATCACCTTAATGTAACCTAATTTTCTAACATTAATCTTAGTTTTATAATGGATACATAAAAATATGCCACATAACTCATTTTGGTGGTAATATGAAGATAATAAACTTAATCAGATGAATAATTTAGATAATGAGCCGTTAATGGGACATATGACATATCTCATAAAAATAAGTCTCAAAAGTGGAAACAAACTTCAAATTCTAAATCTACATATCAAAATTAGCCTACACGTCAAATTTCATCTAATTTGGACCACCTTGAAATATTAGGATAAGTTTAGGAGAGAGAAAATGAGTAAAAGGTATAAGTAATGAATAATGTGATTATACAACTACAAAAGATGGAAATAGTGGTAAATTCATATTCAACACATGAAAGATAACTTGTGGATGAAGTTTGGTCCAATTTGAATGTTGTTTGTGCAAGTTATGCAATTGTAGGTACATTCTGGACTTTTCTGCAATATACCCTATTGGGAGGTTTTCTTTGCAAATTGTCACATGCATTATAATCCTTATATATTCCCTTACCATTCTTGAGTTTTGAACCATAGGGTGCCTAGTTTCACTTTGGTTTGAAGGTGTTTCTTTCTAAGGGCATTTTAGGGATTACTCTCTTTATAAATGAGCTTATCTTTAGAAGCTATCAACCAATGAGGTTATTTCTTTGAACTGGAGGTCGATTGGGATGGAATATAAGTGTCCATAAACTGACATTTGATATTCAATAAGCCTCTATGAGCTGTCCTCTTGCATGCATGGCCATGAAATCCCTAGGCTAAGGACACATGGAAAGCTCAATGGACACCTCATGCTTGACTTCTTCCTTATCCATAAAGGTTTGCATGTCAATAGGCACCCTTAGCATTGGACACATGGAAAGTAACTTGAAACCTCATGCTTGACTTAATCCTTATCCATATAGGCTTTCATGTCCATGGATACCCATATACATCACACATGGAAAGTCTAATAGACACCTCATACTTGACCTCTTTCTTTATATAGCCATACCTACCCCTTCCCAAGTCCTAATTCAAAAAATCTTGCTCTCCTTTATTTCCTCTAGCTTTGAGCATCATTCCTGCTCTATTTTTCCAAGAAGGTTTTGTCCCAAGGTAAAAGGAGGTGCTACCTTGGTGAAGAAGGCTCCTAGGGTTCCAAATTTCTCTATTTAGGATTTCTTAAGCTCCTCCTTGGTTATTTCAAACAAAACTAGTAAGGTTTCTCCTTTCCTTCCCTATTTTCATGTTGTTAGTCTTACTTCCACCTTCCTATTGGTCAGAACCCTGGTCTTCCATGGTGAAACCCCATATAGAACCCATAAACACCTCATATCCATGTTCTTTTGTTAGGGTTATTCACCTCTAAAGTGGAGAAGGTGCTTCTTGCTCAAGATAGGAGCTTTGTTGGAGAAATTGGCCTCTCTAAGCTCGGGAACCTTACTTATTGGACTTTTCCACCTTCCATAGAGATTCTTTGGAGGCCTAGGCTTGGATCTAGGACTGACTTGGACTGTTTAGACTCTGAAGTTGAGGTATGATGTATCCCCTATTCTTCTATGCTGAGCAATTCACCTATGCTTATTCATTCTCTTTATCCTGAGTGGTGACCCCAGGCACCAAGCTCAGGAATGAGAAGGTGGCCTATGATATTGCATGACTAGTGGGCACCATGAGTGGTGACCCCCAGGCACCAAGCTCGGGATTGAGAAGGTGGCCTTAAGTCATTGGCAAAAGAAACCCTAAGGTGGGTAGGCCAGGGTTAGGGCAAAAGCGGTGGAGAATGTCATACTAAAAAGTGTAAATTGACTTATTAATTAACTTAGTTGTGATAATTAGATTGTTATCCATACGTGCAAACTTTTGGTTGTCCCCACATACCAGTATATTTTGATATTGTGACCGATGTTTTGTTTTTCGACATTTTAGGTACAAGCTTGATAAAGACAAATAGTAAAGTGGCATATGTGAAATTACTTAAGAGTTAAAGTACAAAGGAGGATTAGTTAGAGTTGGCTCCTGATGCAGATAGATGTAAATATCCCAGTTTTGAAAAAGGTATGCAAAGTTTTATTTTATACCAGATTCAATTTAGTTGGCAAAATTTGTTAATTATTATTGATTATTTGTTGAACCTTGGATCCGGGTTATTAGATAATGGCTTTGACCTTTCGGTCTCCCTTAAATGGGGGTTACCGGGAGGCGGGGTTGCTACAAAAGCCCATAATGCTAGGAAAGCCCATAATGACCCTTTCAGGTTAATAAACAAGGCACATATAAAAACTTATCCAATTCCTTAATTTGCATCATTAACTTAGTTCTTGACTTAAACATTTATTCTACTTAATCTTCACCATGATGGGATTACTCCCTCTTAATGCCATGATGGGATTTCTCTCTCTTAAACATAAAAGGGTTTCCCCTTCTTGAAGATTCATTAAATCTTAATGCATAATCAAAATTATAATTAGAGCCATAACATAGACTATAATTAAGCAAACAATCAATCAATGATAATTATACATGATGCATTCTTGAAGAAGACATTCATAATTCATGAATTCAACTAAGGTGCATAGTCATAAATAAACAATCAAACAACCAAAATTTACTTGTGCTAACTATGCATGGCCCGCTTACCTGGAACGAAGCACATCCTTGGGTTAAGCCTTCTTAATCATGGTCAACTCCTAAACCACCTATTAATTATTTCAGGCCAGCCAGGTCTTGTAGACAGACCTAGCGGCCTGTAGTCTGCCACCCAACAAACAGGGCACAATTCCCTTTCTTCTCCAGTGGCACCCGAGATAGGAGACACATTCCCCTATTATGCGTGATTGGAAAACAGCACCACTCTCTAGAAGGCTGACGTGTGTATCGACCACTCCATGCCATGAAAATGGTGACACCCTCCAAATAACTTGTTGAAGTCCCAATGCATGTTCAGGATTTCAGATGCCACCTCAGAGAAGATGGAATATAGTGTTATGCAGGAGATATGTTTAAGAGTTTGAGTTTATTGTTGTTAGCATTTTCTTTTGCCATCTCATGCACATTTGGTTATATATATAGATGGAGGAATAGATGTATAGGAAAGTCTGGTGGTGATAAAAGCTATGAGTCGGGCAAGGACTCCCGATTCATTGAAAGAAAAAAAATGAAAGAATGGAAACCCAGATCAATAGTGATTCCCAGATCTAACAAATCGTGGTATTACTGAAGTGGAGAGTCTCATTCGTCTGAGTTCATACAAGTGATCAAAGAGAAGATATTTTATCTTTTATTTTCAATAGGCCCTTTTCTTTCCCTGAGTTGCATTTGTTGACCTAGGAGTCGCACATTGCCCATATTTTGATAATGACTTAACCATTCCATTCATATGTATCTAACAAATCTATTTGAGATTGTTTCAGACATTAGGTACAAGAAAAGAATCACATTCAACTCCAAAGCTACTCATCCAGCACATGCAAAACATGTGACTTTTGATCGTTTTGTAATATAGCCCTTAGAGGCTTAGAACAATTGATGTAATCACTTATACTCATGTTTTGTATTGTAACTAAGATGGATAAATTGATTGGGACTCAAAAATCCATCGTTTGTACAGTTTATGAAAATTCCAAAATACCCATAACAGGGATTTTGTCGGCCGAATTCCAAACTCGGCCGATCCATATATTCTGGAATTTTCTGGGCGGTCGGCCGAGTTACCAACTCAGCCGATCCCTGTTCGGTCGAGTTTCTATGGTGGGAAACTCGGCCGATCCACTGATCGGTCCAAGTTGAAAGTCGACCGATCGGTCGAGTTTCCCCAAGGGAACTCGGCCGACAGTCTATCTTTCAGACTTGTCGTTTAGTGGGTCGGCCGAGTTGCCTTTATTGAAACTTGGCCGATCGGACTGTACTGGAATGCAGAAAAAGCAATTCCAACCGTTGGAGGAGTAGGTGGGACTCAAAATAGATCAGTTGCAAGTTGTAAAATGGCTAGTTTGTGCCACTTAACTCTCCCAACCTCAAAGGGACACCCTCAACTATAAATAGGACCTCTTGGACTTCATTCCAAGGTTGCTCATTCACATATGCTTGGTCCTAGCCTTAGTTGAGTGGTTTCTAATACTTTGAGCCCCTTTCTCTCTCTACCTTCAAAGCAAATTTGTGAGTATGAGTGAGTTAGGATCCCATGTATGAGAGCTATCATTTGTAATCTTGTAAAGCTCTCCTTTCCACTTATCCCATCTCCATTCTCTATGAAGATTGATTGAAGTTTCTTCTCCGAGTGAAAGAGAAGAAGGTTGCTGTTCTTCCCCGAGTGAAGGAGAAGAAGGCTAGCTGCTCCAGGCCTCCGAGTGAAGGAGGAAGGTGCTAAAGCTCTCCAAGTGAAGGAGAGGTGCAAGGCAAAGCTCAAGCAAGATAGGCAAATCCTGCAAGGCCGAAGACTAGAGCAAGAGTGGGTAAGTCCTTTGAAGAAGGCGGAAGACTACTTGCTTGGTGGGTAAGTCCTTGGTGAGGTAGAAGATCTTGGCTTGATATATATAAGTCCTTGGATGGTTGGTAGTTGTAGCTTGTAATCTTATTGTGTGATATATATAAGAGAACCAAGTTACAAATCCTAGAGCCTAACCAACTCTAGGTAGTGGACTGACATTGCTCCTAAGTTTAGGACATGGAACCACTCTAAACCACCTGTCCAAGTGCATGCTATTCCTTGTCTCTTATCCTTGCTTTGTATGCTAGTTTAGGACATCAAATTGCTGTTTTGAATTAAGTTTTGCACTTAATATAATTTGGTGGTCTAATCACTTTTGTGAAGTTTGTGAAGCTCTATTCAACCCCCCCCCTTCTAGAGCCCATTGATCCAACAAGTGGTATCAGAGCAGGTCTTCTCCAAGCTACTTCAACAAGTAGGAGAAGATGGGCGATTCAGCTCTTGGGTCACTCAATCTTGAAGGAAGCTTCTCCATGAGAGCCCCGGTCTTCGACGGCACAAACTTCCTATTTTGGAAGAGAAGGATGCAATTCTACATCCAAGGTGTGAGCTACGAGATGTGGAAGATAGTCCATCTCAAGTATGAAGAGCCGAAGGGGAACATCACCACATGGACGGAAGATGAGATGAAGCGTGCTCAACTCAATGCTAAAGCTGTGAGCATCATCTACGCCGCCCTTTCACCATCGGAGTTCAACCACATCTCTTCTTGGGACACGGCGCATGAGATTTGGCATAAGTTGTGTGTCACCTATGAAGGGACGGAGCAAGTCAAAGAGGCCAAGGTCTATATGCTCGGCGGCCTACTTGAGAACTTCAAGATGGGGAAGAATGAAAGAGTTGCAGACATGTACAAAAGGTTGAATGTCATCTTGAACATCCTTGCAGCCCTTGGGAGTGTCATGGATAGAGGTACCATCAATGCAAAGATCTTGAGATCTCTTCCAAAGAGATGGGAGCCAAAGGTCACTTCAATTGAAGAAGTCTACAAGCTGAGCGAGTTGTCAACCGAGGAGCTGGTTGGTAATCTACAAGCACATGAACCAAGGCTCGACAAGCAAGAGGAAGAGGAGAAAAGAGAAGAGAAGGAGTCCAAGAAGATGAAGGACACAACCTTCAAAGCTCAAGTTGAAGAAATGATGCGGCAACAACAACTTGCCATGAAGTCTCCCTGCCCTTCCTCAAGCTAAGATGAAGGTGCAAATGATCATGAAGCCAACTATTCAAAAGGAAGACACTTCAAGGGCAAGCCATCCTCCTCCACTCCTAGGTGCTACGAGTGTGGTCAAAAGGGCCACTACAAGAATGACTGCCCAAAAGCCAAGAAGGGCTATCATAAGAGCAGCCACAAGAAGGATGACAAATACAAAAGAGAAGCCAAGCACAAGAAGAAGGACAAGAAGGAAAGACGATCCAAAGATGCAGCTCATGCGGCATGGGAGGAGTCTTATACTTCAAGTTCCTCAAGCTCCAAGGATGGAGAATGTCACCTTGCACTCATGGCTTCTACTAGTGAAGAAGTAATTGAGGTAAGTGAGGTAAGCAAGGTAAGTGATGAAAGTTTACTTGAGTTATCTAAGGAAACCCTCATTGAAATGCTTAATGATTGTCAATCATCTTTTTCTAAATGTAAAGCTAAAAGAAAAAGATTAGGAAAGATAGTTGATGATCTCTATGCCAAGATTGATATTCTAGATCAAAATGAGAAATTACATCTTGATAGCATAGATTCCTTGCAAGGGCAATTTCTAGACCTTGAACTTCAATATAATGGAGTAGAGGTTGAGAATGGTACTTATCTTAAAACTATTGAAAATCTTAAGATAGAGAACCAAAATTGCCTAGATGAGCTAGATGTTCTAAAAACTGAAAATGTTGAACTTAAGCTTATTGATGATGCTAGGAGAGATGAAGTGTATTCTTATCAAAGAGAAATTGTTGTCCTTAAATCTAAAAATGCTAAACTTCTTGCACAAACAAATGATTTATCTTCTAGACCTATCTTGCCTAGAAATGAAGTTGCAAACTTAACTCTTGAAAAAGATTCTCTTCTTACTAAAGCCCTCTGTCTTGAGGCCGACCTTTTGCATGCTAGAGAAGATCTTTCTAGTTTATCTACTACCATTACAAATCTTAGTGATGATAATGCTAAATTAAGATCTACTTTGCAAAGGTTTCTTTCGGGTAAGAAGTCTCTAAATGATGTTCTAGAGCACTCTACCAAACAAGTTGGTACTAGTGGTCTAGGATACAATGCGACTACTCCAAAAGGTAAGAAGAAGAAGAAGGGTAAGAAAAAGAGTGTGGAAACTCCAATTTTCAATGGAGAGTCTTCCGGCTCTAAAAACCCCATGGTATGTATGCATTGCAAATGTGATGATCATTATTCTACCTATTGTCCTTACAAGCCTAAGGGGACCAACCCAAATATGAAATGGGTCCCCAAGCTAACCCCGGACCCCAAAGTTTGAGTTGGGTTCCGACATCCTCTTTTCTTGCAGGTCACAAAGAAATGGATTGTTGATAGTGGCTGCTCTAAGCACATGACTGGAGAAATCAGCCATTTCAACAAATTTGTGAAGAAGAAAGGAGGATCGGTAACCTTTGGGGACAACAAAAAGGGTAAGGTTATAGGTGAGGGTGATGTAGGTAATGAATTGTGCATTAAAAATGTTTTGCTTGTTGATGGCCTACATCACAACTTAATTAGTGTTAGCCAATTATGTGATAATGGTTATCTTGTGCTCTTTACTTCCTTAGAATGCTTGCTTCTAGATTCCCTGTCCTATAATGTTATATATAAGGGAACTAGAAATGGTAATCTATATGTGATTGTTCTCGATGCTTTAAAGCCCATACTAAATAGATGCTTAGTCGTGGATAAAAACGATCTTTCGCTTTGGCATCGACGTTTGGGTCATGTGAACTTGCATCAAATGAAGAAACTGAACAAAAACGACTTGGTTCGAGGACTTCCTAAATTGGATTTTGAAAAGGATGAGGAATGTCAACCTTGTACACAAGGGAAACAAACCAAATCCTCCTTCAAATCCAAAGGAGTCATGAGTACCAAGAGAGTTCTAGAGCTTCTTCATATTGATCTCTTCGGACCTATGAGAACACAAACGCTTCGCGGCTCCAAGTATTGTCTTGTTATTGTCGATGATTTTTCTAGATATACTTGGACTTTCTTTCTCATTTCTAAAAGCGATACACTCGATGTTTTCTCGAGATTTTGTAAACGAGTTGAAAACGAAGCTTCTTGTCATGTTGTTTCCATCCGTAGTGATCATGGGGGAGAGTTTGAAAATGATCTTTTTGAACGTTTTTGTGAAAAATTGGGTTATTCGCACAATTTCTCTTCTCCTCGCACACCCCAACAAAATGGAGTTGTTGAGAGGAAGAATAGATCGCTACAAGAGATGGCTAGAACCATGCTTCTTGAGTATGACACTCCTAAGAAGTTTTGGGCTGAAGCCGTTAGCACCTCATGTTTTGTGCAAAACCGAGTTTTCACTCATCCGACTTTTAAGAAAACCCCCTATGAACTATGGCATGGTAGGAAGCCGTCAATTGATTTCTTTCATGTGTTTGGATGTCCTTGTTTTGTTTTGAACACCAAGGATTCTCTCGACAAGTTTGATCCGAAATCGTACAAGGCTTTCTTCCTAGGCTATAGCACTACTAGCAGGGCTTTTAGAGTATTTAACATTGAACTATCTAAAATAGAAGAATCTATAAATGTTAAATTTATTGAAACTAACCCTGTTATTGGCAAGCATATTGGTTATGATGATGTTGCAGATGAAATCATTCCTATCTTAAAAGAGCTCAACATCAAAGACAAAGGTAAGCAGGTTGAAGAAGAAGAAAAAGAAGAAGAAAGGAAGGATCCCACTCCCCGCTTTGCAAAGAATCACCCCAAGGAGTTGATCATTGGCAATCCATTTGAAAGAGTGAGGACACGAGCTGCACACAACAAAGAACAAGCAGACAGTGCCTTCATCTCTCAACTGGAGCCAAAGAACATCAAAGAGGCCCTTGGCGATGATGAGTGGATCCTTGCCATGCAAGAAGAGCTTGAGCAGTTTGAGAAGAACCGTGTGTGGACCTTAGTGCCAAGACCAAATGATAGAAAGATCATTGGTCCCAAATGGGTCTACCGCAACAAGCTTGATGAGCAAGGAAAAGTGGTAAGGAACAAAGCAAGGTTAGTAGCACAAGGTTACAATCAACAAGAAGGTATTGATTTTGATGAAACCTATGCTCCTGTTGCTAGATTAGAATCTATTCGTATGCTACTTGCCTTTGCTAGTTATAAAAATTTCTTGCTTTATCAAATGGATGTTAAAAGTGCGTTTTTAAATGGTACAATCGAGGAGGAAGTATATGTTGCTCAACCTCCAGGCTTTGAAAATAATAAGTTACCCAATCATGTATATTTCTTGCAAAAAGCTCTCTACGGACTCAAACAAGCACCTCGAGCTTGGTACGAGAAACTAAAGAACTTTTTGTTAGATAATGGGTATATCATGGGCAAAGTTGATTGTACTTTATTTCTAAAACACACTTCTACCCATTTTCTCATAATTCAAATATATGTTGATGATATTATTTTTGGCGGAACTGACCTTGATCTTTGCAAAGAGTTTAGTTCTCTTATGCAGAGTGAATTCGAGATGAGCATGATGGGTGAGCTGACCTTCTTCCTCGGCTTTCAAATCAAACAAACAAAGGAAGGAAACTTCATCAACCAAGGCAAATACACAACTGAACTACTCAAACGCTTTGGGATGGAGAACATGAAGCCGATGGATACACCCATGTCAAACACTGCCAAACTTGACAAGGATGAAGAAGGTGAGAAGGTAGATGAGAAGCTCTATAGAGGTATGATCGGAAGTTTACTTTATTTAACTGTCTCTAGACCTGATATAATGTTTAGTGTTGGCCTGTGTGCTCACTTTCAATCAAGCCCTAGGAAATCACATCTTATTGCTGTCAAGAGGATTTTGAGGTACTTAGCCAAAACTCCAAATTTTGGACTATGGTACCCTAAGTCAAGGGACTTTACTCTTGTGGCATATAGTGATGCTGACTACGCAGGTTGCTTGATTGATAGAAAGTGCACAAGTGGCACTTGCTTCCTCTTGGGACCATGCTTGGTGTCTTGGTTCTCCAAGAAACAGAGCACAGTGGCATTATCAATTACCGAAGCTGAATACATTGCAGCCGGAAGTTGTTGTGCCCAGGTCCTATGGATGAAGCAAATGCTCCAAGACTTTAACATTCATTTTGATGCTTCTCCTATTTTCTGTGATAATACTAGTGCAATCAATCTTTCTTATAATCCAATATTGCATAGTAGAGCTAAACACATAGAAGTTCGCCATCATTTTCTCCGTGACCACATTGTCAAAAAGGATATTTATATCACACATGTGGATACGGAAAATCAGTTGGCCGACATTTTCACTAAACCGCTTGCTAGAGAACAATTTAATTTTATTAGATCAAAATTGCTCATAATTTCTCTTGATGATGTTGAATTGCTCTCTAATTAGTTGGTTACATCTTATATGTGTTGCTCTTGCTTATAAATGCTTTGTTTGCTAAAAAATGCTTGTTTTTGCATATTTTTCTCTAGTTTTTATCTCTTTTTCGGGCTTTTCTCACAAATCGGGTTTTAATCGACAAATAGTACCCTATGATGATGGGAATGTGCCTAAATATGCTTAATATACAATCTAGACCAAAAAGAAAAATTGCATTCGGTCATTTGAGGCCAGGGCTAGATTTTAGGTTTTTCCACATCAGGGTTTTGGTCGGTCGAGTTTCCAACTCGGCCGAATGGTCGGGTACAGGGCACCTGTGCGCTTGATCGGTCGAGTTTCCATTTACCAAACTCGACCGATCGGCGGCAGATTGGTTTTATATTAATAGGAATCGGCCGACTTGCTCCCTCTCAACTAGAGCAAAGTCGACCGAACCCTAGCCGCAAACCCCGACCCTTCCTAACCCTGGTCCTCTCCTCCCTCATTCCGGCCGTTTTCTCCTCCAATCGACCTTGTGTTTTGGTTCTTGCTATTCTAGGAGCGTCTCCTGCTCTCTCTCTCCGCGCGGATCGGCTCTTTTCCTTCTTTCTCCTCTCCATGAGGTCACAATGCCGGAAACGCGCCGTTCCTGCCCCTGCCATGGCGACTCCTCTTGCTCCTAGGTATATGACGTTCGATAATCTCTCGTTTGTTGACAATGCTGCTGTTTCTCGTTACAAAGAGCTCCTTCCTCGCTCTCCCTTCGCTTTTCGAGCTCTACATCAACCCAATAGCTTTCACGCTGACCTCTTGGAAGCTTATCAAATCTTTCGTACCCATCATCTTGAGGCGTTTTGCATAGAGGATGCCCACTTCTATAACTTGAAATACAGTTCCAAAGCCGTCCGTGAGTTCTACGCAAATTTGTGGTGGAACTATGACTCTTTGGTTCCCTCCGCGGACACCTCTATTGTATTGACGTCCATGATCGCCGGACAACCTTTCCATATTACTGAATGCTCGTTCAATCTCTATCTCAATGGCAATGTTGGCACGGCTTCTTGGATCACCGACTACCCTCTCTATCTTGATCTTTTGTCTCCCAAGGATGTCTATAAGACAATTGAGGTTGACTTGACCGATATCCACAAGTTTCTCAAGCAACCCAACTTTCCTTATAGAAAAAAGGGTACTTTGCCTTCCTCCGCCCTTTCCTCTCCTCGCCGCGTTTTGGCGTTTATTCTCAGTTGCAATGTCCATCCAAAGAAGAATCAAACGGACATTGCCGAGAATACGGCTATGATGATGTATCTTCTGTTGAAAAACCAAGGAGTCAAATGGGCCCGTTACATCCTTCACCATATGACCTGTTTTGACTCGGGAAAGAACACAAAGGGCACACATCTTCCATATCCTGCCCTAATTTGTGGTCTTTTCCAGCATGCCACTGGAAAATCTCTCTTTACCGATTTTCTCTACCACCCTGATCGTAAAGGAGTTTATATCAGTGAGACCACTCTTCAAAAGAGTGTGCCTACCCCTGGTGCATCATCTTCCTCAGCTGCACCTCCACCTCCACCTCCATCTTCCTCAGCTGCACCTCCTCCTCCACCCTCCACAGCTGCCCCTCCTCCTCCTGAGCCATCCTTCCAGCCTCCTCCACAGCCTGCCTTTGCTGACTTCCACGTTTCAAATGAGGCCCTCATGGGGTATCTCATGCACCAGCATGCTTACAACATGCAGGTCCAGCAACATCACCATCAGGATCTGTTCCACATCATGTCTTCCATGTCGTTATCTTGCCCTCAGCCCTACCCCACCTACGAGCCCTACCCCGGTGGTGACTACGCTTCTTACGCGTATAGCCAGTTTTACCTTGCTCCACCCTTTACTGCTTCCGCTGAACCCTCTGTAGGTGGATGCCCTTCTCCGGTTCTGGCGCTCCCAGGTGGTCGTCTGTCCGAGCTCCTGGCCCAGTACACTTCTTCTGCCCCCCCCATTGAGGTTGCCTATGAGTTACATGCTCTAGGCATGTCTTGGGCCGAGCAGAGTGCGAGGTGGCCCGGGCGTGCTTCTGGTCCTCCAGACGAGGATATGCCTGACCAAGAGGATGCTGAGACTGACGCTGATGAGGCTACTGCGACGGATGCTGAAGACGAGGATGAGGATGACGATGCTGATCATGATGCCGAGGCTACACCAGCTGCTGCTCCTCCTTCTGATGATGGCGATGAGGACTACCAGCCCGACGAGGACATGGATGCTGCTGTTGATGATATCGACATAGAGTAGTTTAGCTTAGAAATTGATGTGTCTAGTTTTAGTCTCAGATGACCATGTTATATCTCTTTGGACTATGATTGTATTATCTACATTAGGCACATCATCTGAGTTGTACTATTTCTACTCTATGATATCCGTGTAGTTTTTGTTTTATGGTTTATGGAAACGCTTTGTATGGTTTATCTTGTAGTGTTTTCCATATTTTGATTAATGACAATGCATTGCTTTCATGGTTTATCTTGATGTTAATCTGTCTTTCTGTGGAAATGTTTGATTGAGTGTTTTTTGTTGGAGAAGACCTTGCTTTTATGCTCTTCTACCCCCCTGCCTTTTTTAGATGACAAAGGGGGAGAAATAGCTCAATCATATTGTTTTTATTGCTTGTATTTTTTCTTGTCTAATTAACTGAAATACATCTAGACTTGCTTAGAATCATATAATATACATATGTGCTGTGGTTGCTTGTTTTTTAACTAACCATGCAGGGATGAGTAAGCATAAATTGAGGGGGAGCATTACAAATTGATCATCTTTGCATCCCCTTGCAATTCCCTAAGAAAAGGTATCATTTTCACATTCTTTTCAATATGTTGAGGAATGGTTTGTCATTGTCAAAAAGGGGGAGAATGTTGACCTAGGAGTCGCACATTGCCCATATTTTGATAATGACTTAACCATTCCATTCATATGTATCTAACAAATCTATTTGAGATTGTTTCAGACATTAGGTACAAGAAAAGAATCACATTCAACTCCAAAGCTACTCATCCAGCACATGCAAAACATGTGACTTTTGATCGTTTTGTAATATAGCCCTTAGAGGCTTAGAACAATTGATGTAATCACTTATACTCATGTTTTGTATTGTAACTAAGATGGATAAATTGATTGGGACTCAAAAATCCATCGTTTGTACAGTTTATGAAAATTCCAAAATACCCATAACAGGGATTTTGTCGGCCGAATTCCAAACTCGGCCGATCCATATATTCTGGAATTTTCTGGGCGGTCGGCCGAGTTACCAACTCAGCCGATCCCTGTTCGGTCGAGTTTCTATGGTGGGAAACTCGGCCGATCCACTGATCGGTCCAAGTTGAAAGTCGACCGATCGGTCGAGTTTCCCCAAGGGAACTCGGCCGACAGTCTATCTTTCAGACTTGTCGTTTAGTGGGTCGGCCGAGTTGCCTTTATTGAAACTCGGCCGATCGGACTGTACTGGAATGCAGAAAAAGCAATTCCAACCGTTGGAGGAGTAGGTGGGACTCAAAATAGATCCGTTGCAAGTTGTAAAATGGCTAGTTTGTGCCACTTAACTCTCCCAACCTCAAAGGGACACCCTCAACTATAAATAGGACCTCTTGGACTTCATTCCAAGGTTGCTCATTCACATATGCTTGGTCCTAGCCTTAGTTGAGTGGTTTCTAATACTTTGAGCCCCTTTCTCTCTCTACCTTCAAAGCAAATTCGTGAGTATGAGTGAGTTAGGATCCCATGTATGAGAGATATCATTTGTAATCTTGTAAAGCTCTCCTTTCCACTTCTCCCATCTCCATTCTCTATGAAGATTGATTGAAGTTTCTTCTCCGAGTGAAAGAGAAGAAGGTTGCTGTTCTTCCCCGAGTGAAGGAGAAGAAGGCTAGCTGCTCCAGGCCTCCGAGTGAAGGAGGAAGGTGCTAAAGCTCTCCAAGTGAAGGAGAGGTGCAAGGCAAAGCTCAAGCAAGATAGGTAAATCCTGCAAGGCCGAAGACTAGAGCAAGAGTGGGTAAGTCCTTTGAAGAAGGCGGAAGACTACTTGCTTGGTGGGTAAGTCCTTGGTGAGGTAGAAGATCTTGGCTTGATATATATAAGTCCTTGGATGGTTGGTAGTTGTAGCTTGTAATCTTATTGTGTGATATATATAAGAGAACCAAGTTACAAATCCTAGAGCCTAACCAACTCTAGGTAGTGGACTGACATTGCTCCTAAGTTTAGGACATGGAACCACTCTAAACCACCTGTCCAAGTGCATGCTATTCCTTGTCTCTTATCCTTGCTTTGTATTCTAGTTTAGGACATCAAATTGCTGTTTTGAATTAAGTTCTGCACTTAATATAATTTGGTGGTCTAATCACTTTTGTGAAGTTTGTGAAGCTCTATTCAACCCCCCCTTCTAGATCCCATTGATCCAACAACATTTTCCTAATGCTAAGAAGGGATGACTCCTTACCTTTATGTCTTTATCATTACTATCAATATCTATTTAATATGTTATCCACCATAAAGAAACATACTGCTCTTTGTAGTGATCCGTTGGCAATTAAGTTATTTGGCAAAAGCAATTAGAACCAACACCTCTCTATTAAATTTATTTTACCCTTAAATGTTTATAGGTCACATCCTTTGTCTGATTGTCCCAAAACTTGAACAAGAAATTATATATTATCTATCTTTGGGAAATTCTTAAGATCCTAACTTATTTCTCATCATTTTGTAAATGATCCAAGATACTCCTAACGTATGTAAATGCGGTCACATAGGTTAAACATCACTATATGCTGAAATATAATGATTGACTAAAAACAAGCATCACAAAACATTATACATGATCTTTTCATATCCTAATAAACATCTAAAATATTTTAAAATTTAAAACATAGGCTAATAACATAGTCTAGATTGTTCCTAACCAATTTGATTTAAGTTTTACAAATGTTTCGTCCATAATTTTCATATATGTCATTTAACTTTAATTAAATACAGTAATAGACTATATATGTAAAAGGGACTTTCCTTTGTGATCCTTTGAGTCAATTCAAGATAGACATTAATTATTCCCTCAAAATATCATGTCCCCTATATTTCTATGCCTTTTTGAGCAGCTTTGTCAGAGGAGAGAGAAAAAGATAACTTATTACTATTTTCTTCATATGAATACAAAAAGTAGAAAGGAAGTCATTTATTATTTTTCCAAGTGATTAAATTATAACATATATTCAAAATTAGTACATAACAATTTTTTTTTGTAATCTAAGGAGGAGGAGAGAGAAAGAGTCTATTGATATTTTCTTTTTGTGTCAAAAGTTATAAAAAGGAAAAATGGAGATTTCTTTCCCAAGTTATCATATTTCATATTTTTTAATTCTACTCTTTTTTTATCTTTCTCATTATTACCTTTAACAATTTTTAAGAATAAGATAGAAAAAATGAAAAGAGAAACTAATGTTAATCAAATTGCGTTAATTAAAACACAAAATGCATTTATTAAAGAGAAAATGCATTATGAGTCCTATTTTAATTTCCTTCATTATCTATCCAATTTCCTGGTATTTTTTCATTAAGACCGTAAACTTATTTTATTTAGGAAAAATCATATTTCAAGGTTAAAATTTCTCTTGAAATTTGGGATGTTACAATTCTACCCACCTCAAATAAATTTCGTCCACAAAATTTTTCTTAGGCTACTCCCACCTTAGTGTTATGCTTACTTCTTCATTTACTGATAGTTAGCTTATTAAAGTCCATTTATGTTCCAAATTTTGAATGAAAAGGTTATGTGACATATGAATCTTAAATTTCATTAATTATCTATGTGAGCATTTACTATTTCCTTAGACCTCATTTTCTCAACTTGTACTTAGGGTTTAAGAAACCAAACTTGTCTTTATACTTAGGTCACCTTCTTTTAACCTTGAAAAGATATTCTATTACTAGGATTACGTGACTAGCTACCCGTATGTCCTTTAGGTAACTCTTACATTCCTAGATATGTGGGGAACATGCACATACCCAGAGATGTGGGATCATGAAATGCTACTTATCACTAACCCACTAATACACGTGTCCCATACCACGTGGATTTGTAAGAAAGGAAAAGTGTATGAAAAGTCTAATGCTTATGACATCCCTCTTCAATTCTCAATTGGCTAGCAATGACCATTGAGAATGGAGAGGCTATCTCATTATCTAGGTTTATACTTGAGATCTACTAGGTAACCATATATCCTTATCTAATCTATCTTTCTCTAGTCTTTCTAGGGCATGTATCTTTTCTTGGGAGTCAATTTCTAAACCCTAATTTTGCACCTTCACTCTAGGATGACTATGAGAATCATGTTTGCCTAGTGTCCATTTACCAAAATTGCTATGATACCATAATGTAACACCCCACTTTTCATATCACATGAGTGGAAGCATTCTTACTCAAGGGGGTGTCACAAAATGCTAATCATGCAATTAAAGTAAACAAACACCTTGCATTGATTTGAAAATGATTCATACATAGTTCTTGACATTAAGGAAACTACATAATAAACATCTATGCGGTCTAATTTACTTGGTGATATGACTAAACATGACATATGTATCTATGGATCATCTAGGTAAACGGCACCCCACCAGGAAAAGCTTGAAGATCTCCTAATCCTGATTTCCCTTCTCATCCTTCACTTGCTCCAAGTCCTACAGACATCTCATCCCCAACCATGCAAAACAAACAACACATTAGTAAGTGGTATTTGTCATGTTATAACACTAAAATATTAACTTAAAATAAATAAACATGACATGAAATAACTTGACATAACAATAAACATGGATTTTCTTAAGCATTCATGATTCATAAATTACATGAAGAATTGAACAGTAAGTATATGCCTCCCTCTATAACACCCCTTAGGAGCACATGATTGCTAGGAAAGACCTTGATGACCCCTTGAGGTCCATGATTCATGATCATATAAAAACTAATTCAATTCCATATATCTTAACATTAACATTAACATGATCTTTGAACACTTAACATGATGAATTGGAAAGTAGTTATATGTCACCTCTCTTAATGCCCCATATGAGCTCATGATTGCTAGGAAAGCCCATAATGCTTGGAAAGCCCATAACGACCCTTTCAGGTCCATAAATGAGGCACATATAAAAACTTATCCAATTCCTTAATTTGAATCATTAACTTAGTTCTTGACTTAAACATCTATTCTTCTTAATCTTAACCATGATGGGATTACTCCCTCTTAATGCCATGATGGGATTTCTCCCTCTTAAACATAATAGGGTTTCCCCTTCTTGAAGATTCCTTAAATCTTAATGCATAATCAAAATTATAATTAGAGCCATAACATAGACTATAATTAAGCAAACAATCAATCAATGATAATTATACATGATGCATTCTTGAAGAAGACATTCATAATTCATGAATTCAACTAAGGTGCATAATCATAAATAAACAATCAAACAACCAAAATTTACTTGTGCCAAATATGCATGGCCCGCTTTCCTGGAACGGAGCACATCCTTCGGTTAAGCCTTCTTAATCATGGTCAACTCCTAAACCACCTGTTAATTATTTTAGGCCAACCAGGCCTTGTAGACAGACCTAGCAGCCTGCTGTCTGCCACCCAACAAATAAGGCACAATGCCCTTTCTTCTCCAGTGGCATCCGATATAGGAGACACATTCCCCTATTATGCATGATCGGAAAAGAGCATCACTCTCTAGGAGGCTGACGTGTGTATCGACCACCCCATGCCACGGAAATGGCGACGCCCTCCAAATAAGTCGTTGAAGTCCCAATGCATGTTCAGGACTTCAGATGCCACCTCAGAGAAGATGGAATATAGGGTTATGCAGGAGATATGTTTAAGAGTTTGAGGTTATTGTTGTGAGCTTTTTCTTTTTCTGTCTTGTAAATTGTTGGTTATATATATAGATGGAGGCATGGATGTATAGGAAAGTCTGGCAGTGATAAAAGCTATGAGTCAGGCAAGGACTCCAGATTCGTTGAAAGAAAAAAATGAAAGAATGGAAACCCAGATCAATAGTGATTCCCAGATCTAACAAATCGTGGTATTATTGAATTGGAGAGTCTCATTCATCAGAGTTCATACAAGCGGTCAAAGAGAAGATATTTTATCTTTTATTTTCAATCGACCTTTTTCTCTCCCCGAGTTGCATTTTCCTAATACTAAGAAGGGATGGCTCCTTACCTTTATGTCTTTATCATTACTATTAATATCTATTTAATATGTTAGCCACCAGAAAGAAACATACCGCTCTTCATAGTGATCCATTGGCAATTAAGTTATTTGGCAAAAGAAATTAGAACCAATACCTCTCTATTAAATTTATTTTTCTCTTAAATGTTTATAGGTTACATCCTTTATCTGATTGCCCCAAAACTTGAACATGAAATTATATATTATCTGTCGTTGGGAAATTATTAAGATCCTAACTTATTTCTCATCTTTTTGTAAATGATCCAAGATACTCCTAACATATGTAAATGCGGTTACATAGGTTAAACATCAATGTATGCCAAAATATAATGATTGACAAAAAACAAGCATCACTAAACATTATACATGATCTTGTCATATCCTAATAAACATCTAAAATATCAAATTTAGAACATAGGCTAATTACGTAGTCTAGATTGTTCGTAACCAATTTGATTTAAGTTTTACACATGTTTCATCCATAATTTTCATATATGTCATTTAACTTTAATTAAATGCAGTAATAGACTAGATATGTAAAAGGGACTTTCCTTTGTGAACTTTTGAGTCAATTCGAGATAGACATTAATTATTCCCTCAAAATATCATGTCCCCTATATTTCTATGCCTTTTTGAGCAACTTTGTCAGAGGAGAGAGAAAATGATAACTTATTACTATTTTCTTCATATGAATACAAAGGTAGAAAGGAAGTCATTTATTATTTGTCTAAGTGATTAAATTATAACATATATTCGAAATTAGTACATAAGGATTTTTTTTGTAATCTAAGGAGGAGGAGAGAGAAAGAGTCTAATGATATTTTCTTTTTGTGTCGAAAGTTATAAAAAGGAAAAAGGGATATTTCTTTCCCAAGCTATCATATTTCATATTTTTGAATTCTACTCTTTTTTTTATCTTTCTCATTATTACCTTTAACAATTTTTAAGAACAAGATAGAGAAAATGAAAAGAGAAACTAGTGTTCATCAAATTGTGTTAATTAAAACACAAAATGCATTGATTAAAGAGAAAATCCATTATGAGTCCTATTTTAATTTCCTTCATTATCTATCCAATTTTCATGGCCTTTTTGCATTAAGACCGTAAACTTATGTTATTTAGGAAAAACCATATTTCAAGGTTAAAATTGCTCTTGAAATTTGGGATGTTATAGAAACAATCATCAATGGATCTTATTTCAAGATGAAGCATGAAACTTTTCCTACAATCTATCATATTTGTGGGATGATGAGACACAATGATGATAACTGCAACACATTAACTCAAGGGACTAACACATGAGAACTATCTCAACCATCTAACTAGGAGTTGTTTGGGACCTGGAAGGAGAAGAAGACAAAGCTACTTTTGTAGAACTATACAAAGTAGATGTCCTAGTAGGCATAACATCTACGGTTCTAATCATAAGTAGAAGTCCATGAAAAATAATATATATGTGGTGCTTGAAGAAGAGGAAGAACTCTAGGAGAATCACAAGCTACTAACACTGTCACTGCCTCTAAAACTGTGATTACATCTAGCCAAGATTAGAAAGTATGAACATGTAGAAGGAAGCAAAATACAAATGAAACCTCAAAGATACAACATATTTATGTTGATATGGAAGTACATTAAATAGCACTAGAGAAATTGACAACTGAACATATGGATACTATAACCCATTCCATAGATCAACAATAAGTGAAGAATAGTGATGAAGTACTTACAATTGTAGACCCTGAAGTCGATGAAGGGTGATGATACATCTGGTTGATAGTGATTCTCTTTGTCATTTCAAATTCGATGCATGTGACTAAATGGGATCATCAAAACTTGTCAATCATGTAGTCCCAAACACACAAAAAAGACATAAATCAAGAAAGATGTGTACAGAAACAAAAAGTATTTTGGGAAAGATGAAATGTAGACCCTATATAAATCACATCCAGTCTAGGAAATTAGCAGAGTTGTTGGCTGTTGTAGATACTATAGGGGAGTAGGGTTGTTGGACGTGTTCAAAATTTGGAGCTCGATAATTCTTATCCTTTTGAGGATCACATTCAAGTAAGAAATTATCATCTTAATAGATATGCATACGAATTATGAATGATATATGGTGTCCCGAAGCCTTTCCAGTGCTCTTTATTTCAAATTGAGAATCATGTATAAGCACACGTTTTAGTCAGATGTTGCTTGTTGTTTCATATGTTGATACCTTAATTTAGTTTTATACTTTGTAAAAGGCGCATATGCTAGTACCTTTTGATGAATATGTAACTATATTGATGTCTACTCATTCTGTAGGTTTTAGTAGAAGATTTGACCTTTTCTAAAAGACATATCTAGCCTTTTCATGCTACAAAAACTCTGATAATTCGTCCAACTAAGGAAAAATATGTTAAGTTTTATAAGGTACTTAAAGTAACTAGTACAATCAAAGAGGTAAACCTCACTTTGCCAAATCAGAGAGTAAAACTACATCTAGGCCAAGCTATGAACTATTGAGCCTTCTTTGGTGTAACAAAGTAAAATTTGTTACTAGTTCATGAAGAGAACTATTATGTCTTTGAGTAAGCAATATAGCTTATGTACTTACCTACTCAATTTACTTGGGGGGGGGGGACACGACACCTCTGCTTGCTCCTCTGATCAACCTTTTGTTATGGACCCATGGAATCTTTTCACACAAGGTTGCAACAATAAACAATCAGTAAAAATATTGCAAAACTACTCAACTTTTTGTTTCACCTCAATTTTCTAGAAGAGGGATGGCTTGGCTTCATGTTGTTTGTAAGTGTTGCATAGCTTCCTATTAATTTGTTCAATCTACATGTTAAAAAAAAACCCATACGTAAATCATATCTAAGGAGTGGTGGTATAAATATATAACATGCCTTGCTTATTTCAATAACCGTTGTGAGGTTGGCGACTCGTGCAAGATATGTTTCCATCTCATATACATATTTCTTGTTGTCCAAAGCAAAAACGACGTATTCGAAAAGAAGTACAATGGACTATGCCTATCAGTTTGACACGTGAGACACATTATCATAACACTATGCATCATTTTAAAGAAAGACCTGTACGACTTCTACGCATCCCAAATAAATAGTTTATCCACATGCCAAGTTGCGTTCGTTAGAAACCATCTATTATAGCCATATCGTTGTTAGATTAACCAACGGCTACGTACGGCACCCAATTGAGAGCACACTGTGAGCTCGCAAGAATGGCAATTACCGGGACATGCTGCATGGGCTCGGTGGTGTGTGATATGATTTGGACTACTGTAACACGTTAACAGCCATTTTGAAGTAAAACAAGCCCGGTGGACGCTTGGCATCCTTTGACAACCATGGGCTGAAGAAATCCATACCAGGCTTATAAAAATTTGTATGTCGTCCGAATTGAAGTATGTTTCGGATGTGACTACGCTTCACGTGTCTGGGCCAAGCTGTTTCGGAAGATTGGCGGTGCGGCCTAACTTGTCCAGAGCTATGGCGACATGAGTTCAGGACCTATTCGGCTCCTGGGTGGGGACTGAGGACAGCGCGTGCGTGCCACATTCGCGTTATCACGATGACAATATTTGACACGTGAGCAGAAATAAATATAACGAACTAGCTAGTAACTGACAATTCTCCTACAGATTATTTTATTTCCCCCATTGTCATTGATTAACAATTATTATTGATGATAATTTTATTTCCCCCAAGAGGTCAATCCCCAACTACGGCGTTAATTTCGGTGCTTTACATGAAAGGAATGTCACATCTCCGTGCTCAATAAAGTGACGAAGACCATGTAAAATGGATAGACGATAAATTATGCTCGACAGAATTTATCGCTTGAAGAAGTCATTGAAGAGCATACAAATCAGGGTGCGGAAAATAATGGATTTGATGACACTGAGTTAAGAACATCGGTGCGGAGCATTATCCAAACGAGTGAATCTATGCCCCAAGACAATGAGATGTAGACCGAGTGCAAGACGGCCACGGCTACCCAAGTCAGGGATTTTGGAAGTGTGCATAAGCAATCATGATAGATAAGGGTTGAAAGTAGTTCATATTTATGAAGTTACAACTACCGATTATTTGATCATATTCTATGTTTAATTGCAGCTAGAGCAACAATGGAGTTATTAAATATTTCTACAAGGAACAACACTAAACTCAAATATGTTAATTATTGCATGGATGAGTGACAACACATATTTAACATGATACTCCATGATGTATGCTATTTGTTGAAGACATTGTGCCCATTGATGGTATAAAGAAAGTATTGTATCCGGCCTGAAAAATTCTCTCAGCACGGATGATCCTATGATAGTATGAAACAATGGAGAAATGGAGGAAAACGACGGTGCGATAAAAGCTCTTGGACTCGCCACCCATTTATATATATAAAATGAGGAAAAGCAGAGTTGGGTGTTTAAATCATCAGGAAAATACATAAGATTTGATTTTGACTCCACCCAAAGATAGATAAAAAATATATGTATGATTTCAGATATCAAATGCGACGTACCTGTCACGAGGTGGGGCGGTGTTATCATCCAATCTCGTCTCATAATTGTATTGCATCACTTTCACACATCTTGAACTAAAACAACATGGATCGATGTTGTAATTAAGGAGAATTAGTGAACACACACTAATACAGATCCGTTCTTTGGCGTCGGTTATTTAAGTCCTTTTCTCGACGCCTATGTGGGCGCCGCTAAAAGTCGAACCCTTTCGACGTCGGTTTTCCAACCAACGCCAAAACGCTTCGCACTACCAAAAACGCGCCAGTAGGCCCCCATCAGCGTCGATTATAAGTAACTAAACCGACGCTATAATCATCCGCGCCACAAAAAGAGCGCCATCTAGGACGCTATCAGCGTCGGTTTTCTACTAATAACTGACGTCATATCATCTGCCGCCACGGCCGTGCTGGCCAGCACGACGGTGATTTTCTACTAATAACCGACGCCATATCACCTGCCGCCACGGCCATGCTGTCCAACACGACCGTGCTGGCCAGGCTATCCGGCAACATTAGGCGGCAGTTTTTTGTTATTAACCGACGCTCTAAGCCTTTGTTGTCGGTTGTAGACAAATAATCGATGCCTATGGTTCGATTTTTTTTTCTTATCAGTTTGCAGGCCTGCTGTGGCTGGTCGCAGGATGAGAACCTGTAGTTCAGTGGAACTGAACTGTAGGTTTATGACATCCATTGATATCAGCCAACAAACAGGCTACAAACCTACAAAATCAACAAATATTCTTTTCACACATTCACACATAGGTAGATACATTCAGACATCAATTCAGTTTTCACATTCACACATGTAGAAACATTCAAATACATGTAGAAACATTCAGACATATAGAAACACATGTATAAATATTCATTTACAAAATATCATTCATCATCACTATCAGCATCCCAATTATATCTTACAGTCCCCACTGCTTGTATGACTCTTTCCCATTCTTCTTTTACGTCATTTAATACTTCCATCGTATATGGAGCATATACATCTTTTAAGGCTTTACCTATAGTGGGGTCAGTTTTAAACACCTGCAAAGAGAATGATGTATATATATAAGTAATAATATATAAATAAGATCGATATATTTCATACTATCTAATGAGACTATATATAATACCTTAGGTATGGTATTGATTTCATCTGCATGTTTGATAATCATGTACATAAACCGCATCACATAGTATGCACATGCCCATCCGTTGTCTTGTGTAGCACACTATAAAATAGATACAAAATATTAAAAAATACAAATAAGCACAATTCACATAAATAACATATACATTGGATCGAGAACTTACTTTTACGTTCTCCCAAATTATTGGCTGGTTCTTTTTACTGGGGACCTTTCCTCCAGCCTTTTTGAACGCAACTAAACCCCTACATGTTAATGTAACACAGTAAATTACATAATTAAATAGTAATGTAATAACAAATGTTAACGTATATAAAAATAAAATATTTCTCACTAGAATAATGCCATTCTCATTACATGTCCAATTTTTAGATTCAATGTACTCCCCGCATGATCTAGATAATAGACAGTGAATGTCCTGGGAAGAATAATTAGTAACTCCTAATGCTTAGCGCTAGAGGTAAAAAAGTTAAAAATTAATAACTCAAAATCCACAATAAAAATGTAATTTTCGTAAGTCTAAATTATAAACAAAGTAAACTTACTTCACATTGAATGGGGCTATTATTATCGTCTTCTTTTTTTGACTGAAAATTGTAAAAGCATCACAACAATATTGTTGAACGCTATCAGGGTCTTTAACTACCAGACTAATCAATGATGGAATAAAAAATCCCACATGTTCAAATCCAAATTGTTTACATTGAATTTCGACTAAGTAGTTGCAAAACATGTATTACGTATGCATTAATATATAAGAAACCAGATCACCGGATCCTACACAAGGTATATGGATGTATAAACAAGATCTCACCTTATCCATGCCTCTATCATTGATGTTCAACCGATCATAGTTAAACAACTCAATAATATCTTGTATAAATAGAGAACTTTCGTATGATTGACCTGCATAATCCGCTTCTAAAGAAAACAACTATAGGGCAATGTATATTATGTGCGTGTAGCCATACTGCCATTCCCTTACAAGCAGGACCTGACGGGAATTTTAGGTCAGTTGGAACCCAACTTGGTAATGCAGGAAGTGGAGGTGAAGGCCTAGATGCTCCGGGTATCTTCTTTTTAACCTGCATATATAATTTCAGATCAATTGACCTCATATATACACATTAACAATTTAACGTAATATAAATTTATCTTATAATTTCTGTAGTGTAGACGACATCCGCTTTGGGCCACAATATCACCCCGCCTTCTGCCTCAACAAGTGTATCAATATTCAGGTGGACATATGGCAATGCAACTTCCCTCCAATCAGGGATTATACGTATCAGGCTCACACAAACATAACCCTGTGGTATTGGAGTCCTGTGAATCGTTCCCCCAGGAAGGGATGGGTAAGCCTGCACCTCTATAACAACATAATCTTCAATTTTTAAGCGGCATGGCTTCAACGCCTACAAATTTATGTAAAGAATATTATACATATATACATATCATCTTGAAAACATATCATCTTGAAAAGACTAGCTACTATGTCATAAAAAATACTTACAACAGACGTGCTAGGTGGTGGGTCTACATGATTACTCTCAGCATGTGCATCAGGAGAAGAGCGGGTCGCCATAGACTGATTGGAAGCCTGAGATGCCTGCCACCGCAACATTTCTTCCTTGACCTTCTTAGCAACTATATCATCGACTCTCTTATTCTCCTATACATGGATAAAAGAAACATTAGCTTCTTATTATTGAATTCCCTTTTGCAGTAACATTCTAAAAAAAGAATAGGTTACCTCTTCTTGTGAAAGTCCCACTCTTGCGACATGTTTGTGCTAGGATGGCCCAAAGAACACTTTGATGTCCACACCAACACCTGCACCCCTAACACGTCCAGCATGCTCTGGGTTATCCAAAGTAATTGTCAATTCATCCCTTATGCCCTGAGGGATGAACATGCCCTGTTTCCTCTGCTCGTGTAGATCCCGCTAATCACCATCAACAAAAATTGGTAAGTAAACACCACAAATAATCAATATTTGAACGACATGCATTGTTGAGTTGTATTTTATCATTTTCGCAGCCTCCTCAATAGTTACATGCTTCTTTATTTCACCCTTCTTGTTTTTCCTCCCAGCTATCCAGACATCATGGTGATGCATGTGTGTGGTACATGTAGTAGAGGACTCCTGAGTAGCAGTAGACTCCACCTATAGTCTTTGGCGAATGCCTCCATAGCCCTTTTGACCCATTGTGTGGTCATGCACATTCAATACATGCCTTGCTCTTTGCGCCTCACTGAACGCCTAGTTAGTATGAACATTGATTTGGTTAGTAACACTAAAGGTTAATCTTGAATAGGTGAATACAATGTATATTAATTAAATTGGGAGTGATGCTTAATACCTTGAATTCTTCAGTTTGTCTTGAAGCAACAAATGTGTCCCAATCTTCTTTGTCCAGGAAGTTCCACTTTTCAAGGGATGACTTCTTCTTCTTATCACAATCTTTTATGTATTCTCTGTTGAGATTTTTCCTATAGTTTCTTAGCATCTTTCCAACGCGTTGCAACACACTTTTATGATGCAACCTATCATCCAATGCAAATAGATTCTATAAAATATAATTTCTATTAACTAGTATCCAAAAATAAAATTGCAAATAATAGAATTTGTAATCTATAAAATAGAATTGCAAATAATAATAACTCACACATAAATCCTTCCATATCAAGTCTTTCTTCTCCTGAGGAGCTTTATGCTAATTATCATACTTAACACCACAATGGTTTCGAGTGACAAACCCAAGATATTTTACAAAATTATTGCGGTTCACTCCAATTACATTTCCTACATTATCAAACTCCACAACCAATCTGGATCCACTGCCCCTTAGCATTATTAACTTCTTCAGCAGAGTGATGCCCCTTTTCTTGTTAACTTTTTGGTGATGCGCATTAAGTGCCTCCAGTGCTTCAGAGGCTACATGTGCATCATCAACCTAAAATTTGACAAAATAAACACACTAAATTAGCCCAATATAGAAATATAGGATATATGACATAACTAGAAGATAATGAATTTCTATAGAAATATAGGATATGTTTTTAAAACTTACATTGGTATCCTCGCCATGCTCATCATGGACATTGTCCTCATCATGGACATCATGCTCATCACAGACATCACGATCATCATGCCCATGGTCAGCCATCTGAAAATATCATTAAAAAGGCAAACATTTAGCATTTGTATTAACTAGAAGATAATGAAACATTATATCTGAAAATGATATTGATATTAAAAAAGAAAACATTTAGCATTTTATATAGTTCACATATAAAAAGGAAACATTGAAAAATGAAACATATAAAAAAATATAAACATGCATTCCTCTAAAATTGTGATCTTTTATCAATTAACAATCCTTCATTGTGATCTCCGCACACATATAAGTCATCATTAGCTTCAATATTTTGTGGAGTTGGCAACCCAACTGAGAATGGACTAGAGTCATCATACTTATCATAGTACTCTTCTTCATCTATAGGATCTTCAATGAACTATCTTTTACCATGAAGAACAACCGACCATTTATCATTTGTTGGATCATCGATATAAAATACTTGTTTCGCCTGTGATGCCAATATGAATGGTTCACCCTTCTCGCCAATCTTTTCAAAGTTAACTAAAGTGAAACGCAATTCATCCACTATAACTCCTTTGGTGTTATCAACCCAATCACATTTGAAGAGCGGAATTCTGAAATCTATGTAGTCAAACTCCCATATGTCTTCAATGACACCGTAATATGAAATTTTAGCTTCACATGGACTCTTATCCTTTGCACTTGCAAAATACATAGTCGACGCTTGAAGGGTGACCCCACTATTTTGGACGACACTCTTATCATCTTGGTGCTTTGTGTAATATGTGAACCCATTAATGTCAAACCCTTCATAAGACATAACATTCGATTTTGGTTTAAAGGTGAGGCATTTGATAGTTTTCGTAATATCATCTGGTATTTGAGATAGTTGATGTAAAACTTTATCTTCAAACCACTTAGTAAAAGTCTTGCTATGCTCTCTAGAAAGCCACATTGAACTAGCTCGAGGATGTTGTCTCTTGATGAAATTGGTATGTTCCTCGATATAAACACTCACTTCATCCATATTGTGTAAAATATACAAGTGACCTTATTCCAACTACTCACAGCTGATTACTTTCACCTGTGATCCCAAAATTCCTTTGCCCTCCTTAATATTCTTGTCGTTAACGGGAGTGTCATTACCACTCAGAAAGTCATTGCAAAAATCCATAACCTCTCTTGCCACATAACCCTCAATAATACTCCCTTCAGGCCGATAACGGTTTCAAACATCACCTTTAAAAATGCTCATGAATCGTTCCAAGGGATACATCCAATGCAAGAAAACTGGTCCCAACATTTTCACTTCCCTAGTCAAGTGGACAACAAGATGTACCATGATATCAAAGAACGAAGGATGGAAATACATCTCAAGATATCATAGGGTAACAACCACCTCTCTTTGCAAATTATCGAGAGTATCAGGGTCAATAACTTTGCTGCATAGACTGTTGAAAAAGAAACAAAGTCTGGTGATTGCAAACCTTACATGCTTTGACAATATAGATCGAATTTCCACTGACAATATTTGTTGCATTAGAGTGTGATAATCTTGAGATTTAAGACCTATCAACTTCAGATCTTTCATTGATACCAATCTATGGATGTTGGATGAGTAACCCTGTGGCACCTTAACATTTACCAAGCATTCACAAAAATCTTTCTTCTCCTTTCTAGACAATGTGTAATAAGCGGGAGGTAAGTATGCTCTTTTATTATCCATTTCATGTAATTTTGTTAATTCTGACCTTATTCCCATTTCACATAGGTCCAATCTGGATTTTATCCCATCTTTAGTCTTACCTAGTATATTCAACAGAGTACCAATGATGCTATCATAGACATTTTTCTCAACGTGCATGGCATCAATACAATGCCTGACTGTCAAAGAACTCCAATAAGGAAGATCCCAAAATATTGACTTCTTCTTGAATGAAGAATTTTCACCCCGTGTGGCCATAGTACATTGTGATCTCTTACCAAATTCATTGACAATGTCTTTTATTCTTTCATAAACAACATCCCCTGGTATAGGTTTAGGTGCACTCCGTTCCTCATTCCATCCATTGAATGCTTTGCGCTTCCTACGATACAGATGGAATTTTGAAAGAAACCTTTGATGACCAAGATATACAGTCTTGCCGCCATGTTTTAGTCTTATTGAATCAGTGTTCTCTTCACATATAGGACACACTTTAGCTCCTTTGACACTATATCCATACAAATTCCCGTATGATGGAAAGTCATTAATAGTGCAAAACAACATAGCATGCAAACAAAATGTCTATCTTCGTGAAGCATCATAGGTCATCACACCTTCACCCCAGAGTTTCTTTAAGTCATCAATCAGAGGTTCAAGATAAACATCGATATCATTTCCAGGTTGTTTAGGGCCCCGATATCAACAACGACAACATAACATACTTATTTTTCATACACAGCCATGGAGGAAGATTGTATATAACAAGCATGACTGGCCAAGTTCTATGTTGGCTGCTCAATGTCCCGTATGGATTCATCACATCTGTACAAAGCCCAAGTCTTAGATTCCTATCTTCTTCACCAAATTTGGGGTACAATAGATCAATCTTCTTCCACTGTGGGGAATCAAACGCATGTCGTAGGATCCCATCATTATTTTTCTTAACATCTGCATGCCACCTCAAATTCTTCGCATCTATCAGATTTGCAAACATGTGTTGAAACTGTGATATTATAGGTAGATACCACATCACCTTGGCTGGAGAACCAGTTTTGGACTCCCCCGAAGTCGTCAATTAATACCGTCACACACCACATTTTAGACAATCTTTCAAATCCACATAGTCCTTTTGAAACAATACACAATCATTTGGGCATGCATGTATCTTCTTGGCCTCCATTCCCATTGGGCACAATAATTTCTTTACCCGATATGTTGAGATTGGCAGCTCGTTTCCTTCAGGAAGCATTTCTTTCAACAAAGTCAACAATGAAGTGAAGCTTTTGTCGCTCCATCTATTGTTAGCTTTCAACGTATATAATCTCAACACAATGCTAAGCTTTGTAAACTTAGTACAACCTGTGTATAACGGTATCTCAACATCATGCACAATGTTTCTAAATATGGGAGGTGGATCGGTGTGCTCTACCCCACAACTATCCAGCATCGCATCAATGATGTCTACTGGTACTGGTTCATTCACATCTATGTCATCGGAGACAATTTCTTCTTCCACCCAAGCACTGCTATCGACATCCACTAGTTTCGGGTTTGAAATCTCTCCATGCCAATGCCATTCTGTATAGCCTTGTACAATCCCGTTGCACATGACATGACTTTTGATTTCATCACCAGTGTTGACTTTCAAGTTGTTATCACAATGCCTACATGGACAGTAGAACCTATCTCCATGTTGTTTCCCATGTTCCTCGACAAATCTAATAAACTGATCAAGACCAGATATAAACTCTGGGGTGCAACGATTGTGAATGGACATCCATGATCTATCCATTCTATGATCAAAGAGAAAACAAGTATATATTAGGACAAGATTAGGGTCTAGGGTTAACAAATATATGTGATGTCATTCTTATATATAATAAATGTACATGTACCACCTATCCCGTCCTTGTACACCTAATCTCACTAGTAAGTGTATAATGTGTATTGGGTTTTTAAGAAAATTTCGGTAGCATTTCCCCGTTGTTCTCCAAGTACATATGTACTTAGAGAACAAATGGGGAAATGCTACCGAAAGTTTATTGAAAACCCAATACGCATTATACACTTACATCCTAAGTGAGATTAGGTATTCAAGAATAGTCCCAAACCAGGGACTATCCAAGATTTACTCCTAATGAGTAAATCTTGGACGTGTTTCTAGGCCAACAAATACATGTATGTTGTCATTCCAATATCTACAATCCTAGTTTCATCTTATATATAATAAATGTGTACCACCTATCCCATCCTTGAACACCTAATCTCACTAGTAAGTGTATAACGTGTATTGGGTTTTCAAGAAAATTTTGGCAGCATTTCCCCACTGTTCTCCAAGTACATATGTACTTAGAGAAGAAATGGGGAAATGCTATCAAAAGTTTCTTGAAAACCCAATACACATTATATACTTACATCCTAAGTGAGATTAGGTGTTCAAGAATAGTCCCAAACTGGGGACTATCCAAGATTTACTCCTAATGAGTAAATTTTAGACGAGTTTCTAGGCCAACAAATACATGTATGTTGTCATTCCAATACTTGCAATCCTAGTTTCATCATTCATATCTTAGGTTTTATGTAACATCTTTTAATCTAGGTATCATATTCTATAACATTGATTTCAACATTTTGAGTGTCCATGCATGTTCATCATCTTGGATACATATGTAAATGTTAGGGTTTCATCACAATTGATGTTAGGGTTTCATCACAATTTTAGGTATCATATAGAGTATGTAGATGTTAGGGTTTCATCATGAAATAGGGATTCATGTATATGTTAGGGTTTCATCATAATTGATTTCATCATAATTGATTTCATCACAAGATTTGAACATAATTGATTTCATCATATAATTGAACATAATTGATTTGAACATAATTGATTTCATCATATAATTGAACATAATTAATTTGAACATAATTGATTTCATCACAAATTCATATTTGATTTCCTTTGAATATATACCCTCTTTTCTTCCTTCTCCCTCCTTACCAACAGCAAGCACGACCGTGTGGGCTGGCCACAACCATGGCTGTGTTGGTAGAGCGTGGCCGTGCTGGGAAACATGGCCGTGGCCAGCCCACACGACCCTGCTTGCTGTTGGTAAGGAGAGAGCTAGAAGGAAGAAAAAGGGACAAGGAGCAAGAAGAGGAGGAAGAAGGGTACCTACAGGAGTAGCGAGAGGGTGGCTGGAGTAGAAAGGAGGTGGTGATTGGGCGGCAGCCAAGAGGTGAGCGGGTGGCGACCAAGAGCAGGAGATCACCGACGAGTAGGAAGTGACCAGGGAAACTGGTGGCGGCGTCGGCGAGGAGAGAAGAAATGAGAAGCGGTGGCACGGGGGAGCAACGACGGCAAGATCGACCAATGAAGCAGGCGTGGTGGTGGCGTCGTCGGGAGCAGAAAGATCAGGCACAGTCGTTTTCACGATGAAACAGAAGAAAGGGGAAGAGTCTCCTTCTCACGGGGACTATTAAGTTAATAAAAGGCATCAATTATCTTAAAAACCGATACCTAAACAGAATAAGTGTCGGGTGAATATAACAACTGACGTCAATTGGACAATCCTTTACCCTAAAATTTTTGGTGGGCAGGGTGCGCGAACCCTTATCAACGTTCGTTATCCCACGACAACCGACGCCTATATGGTAAAAATTGCACGCAATTTTTATCTCCTTTAGGCGTCAATTATTAGGTAAAACACCGACGTTGTATGTTACACTTTGGGGGCAATTTTTTCCACTCGAAAAAATTGGATTTTGCTGGCTATTTTAGGCGTCAGTTTCTTTTCTTCAACCGACGCTAAATAAAAATCGATACCCATGTCTGGATGGTCTTCAAATATAGACGTCAGTTTTCTTCAATAGCCGACATGTAATGTTTATCAACATTGGTTTCTTTAAATAACCGACGCCTCAAAAAGTGACGTTGAACGCTATTTCTGTAGCAGTGACATAAAAAGTGTTCTTTTTTGTTGGTGAACCTTCTGGAATGAATACGACTGTAGCTTTTCCATCATTACCCTGAAGGTCCTAGTTTTTAATATGTTGGGGTCTTAATCGCCTCCAAACCTCCCATGACAGAGATCCACCCCTGGTGGTTGGGACAAATGCATAGGAAGAGAGAGAGGGAAAGAAATATAGTAGAAAAAGATCTAGATCTTTGGAAATGGTTTATAAATACCAACAGTTATGAGTATAGTAAAGAAAGAAGAAGTCGTTGAATAGCCTCAGTGGTGTTCAGAGAGTAGGTGGTGTTAGAGGGAGGATCATCTAATAACGAATACTATAGAAAGTAAAGTGGAAGGTAGTTGTTCCTCTGACTTCAAAAGGGTCAAAAGGGGCCCAAATTTCTATGGATACATGGCTCTATTTATAGGATAAAATTTGGATTCAAAGTTTCAAACTAGAAGGTTCTAGAAGTGGCTGTAGATCGCGGAAATGCACATCAAGGCATGACCTATAGATCTAGGCATTCTGTCATGTGGCACATGGCAGATGGCTTTGATCTGTTGGGTGGCCCAAGATGGATAAAATTATTTTTTTCTTCAATGTTTTAGTTATTTGAAGAATATTTTAGAGAAAATAATGAAAAATAGATAACTTCAAATTAAATAGTGAATGAGAGATAATTTAGGATTATCACTCAGTCATATAAACAATTTGAATATTCATGGGAAAATAGAAATATTTTATTTAGGATAATTCAATTGAACAATTTATGAAAAAGGCTTACAAAATGGGGAATGGATGAGAAAATTGTATTTTAGTCTGAAAAGAACATTTTTTCATAGTAAGCCCTGAACTAGGTAAAATTGAGTGTACTAAATGGATCAAATAGGTGAAAAAATGTGGAAAAATAATTATAAATGTGCAAAAATGATAAATTGTGTGAAGTGTAACATACTCAATTGTAGACATATAAATGCAATCCTCCATTCTTCTAGGCTCCTACTCAACTAGTTTGTTAATCCAACTCCTTCTTTTTCTCCTCCTAACCTTTTTCATATAAATTCCTTTTAGAATGCAAAGTTCCCTATTCTAAGAAAGATTAGACCTTCTCGAGATCTTTTAAACCTAATCGACTGATATGTACCTCATGGACATAAATCATAAGATGTAATAACCCTAATAATTGAATTATGGGAATTTATGAGTATCAATACAAATCTATGATCTTGGCCCTAATAAGATCCTCAAAGATAGGCCTAGGTCCTTAGAGTTAGAGAACAGAGATAATTCAAAAGGATTTACCCAATTTGAACATTAGGACGAGCTTATACCCTGATTAAATGACTAACGTATATACTAGGAAAAATATAACACTAGCAATCTTAACTGGTAAAAACAAGTCCAAATACGTGTTTCTTACACCCAAATTAGCTAACATTCCAATTTTGATCTTAATCATATGTCAAATACACCCTTAATGGTGATTTAAGAGTGTAGATATAAGCTAGGAGATTTATTTCATTATAGACTTAGTCATACTAATGTACTAGATAAAGTCTAGATTTATTAAGCGTCACCCACACTAGCCGTGACCATATGGACACGCGGTCCTAACATGGGTTGGGTATTCAAGAGGAGGACCTGTCATCCCCTTCCTCCGTCTCCTGCGCATCCGCGAGAGACCAGGTCCCCGCTACAAGGGTCAGACATCTCTCACCTTCCTCACTCACCTAAAAACCATGTTTTCTTCGTTAGAGGATTCTACGTCCTAAACTGAACTTGACGATCCTTCACTCACTACGAGTGGTGGTATAAATATAAAATGCGTCTTGGCCGTGTCATGCCAGTTACAACCATTTTCTCAGCTCCCTGGATCTCTTCGCATCAGTGCTCATTTTTCATCGCGGGTGATCCAAAAATCTTCTTCACACACCCATTAATCTTTCCGCCCGATCAATTTTCCTCGTGGCACACATGAGATCCTGTTGGTGTCAATCTTCTTCTCCGGTGAGAAGGTTGAAGTAATGACCTTTCGGTTCAACTCAGAGCAATTTTGTGCCAGGTAACTATCTATAGGTTTCCCCCTCTCGTTCTACTCTGTAATCTTGTCGTGGTTTGTTTTTGGTTTGCTTGTATGATGAACATCCCCAGAACCTTAGTTTGATGCCTTTCTGGGAGGAGGAGATTTTTCTATCTTCGACCTAGTTTGTATCCTCAAAATTGATCACGATGCTTACAGGTTGTTTTTGGGATGTCTTCGGACCCTTGCGTCAACCCAGAGACCGAAAAGGCTTTGGTTTTCCCTCTCTGTTCTTTTCCTTTTTCTAATCACCCATGTGTGAGGAGGCAACCATGCTAGCCTATACATGTCCTTGGGAGATGCGTTGCACCGGTCATGACCTAAGCAAGGATGCAGTTGAGTTCTGGTCTTGTGATGGGTACTTGGAACCTCTGTAATGGTGTCCGGTGCTTGGAATTCTTGCTTTTTTGTCTCCTCAACTGAGTTGTTCTTCCTGCTTTTCCAACGATGATGCAGCCTGAAGTGAGGCATTTTGCATCCATCCCGGTCGAGAAAGGAAAGTAGGGAATGTTTCCCCCATTCTTGGGAATCCAACACCAATGCCCCCCTCCTGAGCTTTGAACTCCACTATATTTCCCTTGGCGCGAGACATAGGGAAGTCAATCCCTGGGGTGAAATCCCAATCTTGGCCATGGGGGGCGGATTATTTCGTCTCACGTACCATGGGTGTTTATGTACTTTCCAAACCTTTGACCCATATCTGACGGCAAATAATGTAAATGCATATACTATATTACTGGGTAACATTATGTTTTTCATTGGACTCAAGGGTAAACTGGTCAATTCAAAATATATTTTCCCTTTTATTCAGTAAATGATTTTAACTTGTACAAATCATAACTACTTATTGGTTCGCCAGAAAAATATAAATATAAACATTTTTGAAATCAAGAAAATGTGATTGATTTAATGGGATATGTTTCATGTCTGGAAATCCAAGTTACAATAGGGTCATTCATTAAGTAAAGGATTCAATGTAGATTATATTAATTGAATGCACATATATTATGACTAGGTTGAGACAACCCTGACCCTGAGCCTAGGAGGTTATACCGAATATCTAGGTTTGATCATAAGGTATGTACAACCTCTATTTTATTTGAGCATTATTTGACTAAAACCTACTTTCTTTTAAAGAGGCATCTCTTAAACTATTATTCCCTATGAAATCTAAATTCTTGAACATTTATATTTCCTGATTTTGACTCATTATATCCATGTAATGATTGGACAACCTTGTTTATATGGGTACTTGTACCCCACTTTCTATGATTGCCATTTTATTAAAAATTTACTAAAATACTAGTCTTGTCTCTCTATTTTATGCATGCTATATGTTTGAATAGAATATCTAGAATAGTGATACTTATGTACAACTATATTTATATAGGGCGTGTTACGACCCCGCCTCTCGGTAACCCCCAATTAAGGGAGACCGAAAGGACAGAGCCGTTAACCAATAACCCGGATCAAAGGTTCGCCAAATAATCATTAACAATTATTAAATTCTACCAACGATACTAAAATATGGTAAAAATAAAAACTTTGCATACATTTTAAAACTAGGATTTCAAAACTTCTATCCACACAGATACTAATCTATCTAATCCTCCTTTGCACTTTAATTCTCATTAAATACCACATATGTCGCTTTACTGTTTGTTCTTTTCATTGTACCTAAAACGTCAACAACCAAAACGTCGGTTAGCCGAAGCTGGTATGTGGGGGAAACAATAATCATGCAAATATGTTAACAACGTAATCATTCAATTAATCATTTAACAACCAATATTACATTTTAAGCCATACTACTCAATCCTTACCTATCCCCTAACTCTGTGCTATCCCTTGTATGCTACCTCTCTTTAGGAAGCTTCTTACCCCCATGGACCTACCTTATAGGTAGCCAATACCTAGGGTAATAGAGTCGCATGGCACTACCTGCAGGTAGCCCAATATCTAACTCATGATGACTTAATGGTCCTACGCCATTGGTTGCCATTTACTAAGTCATCTAATGACCTGATGGACCTACTCCATTGGTAGCCATTTACTAGGTCAATTATTAAGCCACACGGGGGACCGGGATCGGAGCTAGTAGGCACATATCTTATGTGATAGTCATAGCCACATTATAGTTTGCATGAATTAAAATCATCCAACAATTAATTCATGACTTCTATGAAAAATTTGATAAATCTCGGAAAACTAACTCGAGATATTCATAAGCGTAACCACATACCTGTATTGAAAATTCAGATACAGAATTAATCAGAACATAGAAATCCCAATCAAGCAACCAATCATGCATAGAATCCTGAAATAAATATACTAATTTCCTTTTATTAATATTTATTCAATATCAACATCATTCTTAGGATTTCTATTCCAATTTTAGGATTTCCTTGGGAATTAGGGTTTTGACTCCATTCTTAGTTATTAAGAACCCTAATTCATCAAATCTACTTAAAACCTTTAAATTCTCTCCTTTTAATATTCTTAACAGTCTTAGGATCATCATTTGGTATTTTACTTCCCTAATTCGAAATATCATGGTTTTCCTCTTCTTTTACCCCAATTAGGGTTCCCATATGAATTATTCTTCATTTATGGATTACAACCCTAAATCTACCAATTTTGTATACCAAACGGATGAAAACTCTATATTATTAATCAACAGGTTAATATCTTTCAAATTAACCTATTAGTCTTCAAAGTTGTATCATTTATATTCAATTAGGGTTTCTAATTACTTTTCAATACATACTTCTACCAAATTAAGGTACTTTTGCAATTACGAACGGAATCAATATTTAATATAATTTTTATTGGATTCCTCTTGTTCTCGTGATCAAAATTCATATATAAACTTTTGTCATCCGAGCTACGAATATTTAACTATGATTTTTGCAAGAAAACCTTACCACATCCAATGAGAGGGCGCCATGTCGCCTTGTTCTCATGCAAGCTCGCGTGACTTGGAAACATGACAAAATGACCCTTTTGCCCTTCCTTAAGTTGATCAAAGCTGTAGCCCACCGAGGGGCAAATCCGTCCAACTGGCTCTGCCTTCATCTTCCTCACGATCTCCCTACCGTGGGTACCCTAGCTGCGACCAACGCTGCTTCCCTAGACTCGCAGGCCACCAGGGAGGGGTCACTCCTCTCCAACGACTTCCCTCTGCCTCCGGCCATGGGGTCTCACCACCCAGGTGCAGAGGATTGCTGCGTCCCTAGCCTTTAGGGAGAGCCACATGGAGTGAGACGCTCTCCCTTGGTTGAGCGGCGGTCTACAGTCCATGGCTCCACACCAACTTTCGTAGGTAGTTCAAGGATCTTCGGCACCAAGCAACCACCTCGACGACACCCTGGACCATGAGTTAGCATCCGTGCAGATGCCCTCCATGGAAGATGAAAGAGGGAGATGAAAGGCTGATTTCTAATGGATCACCGTCCAAGGCTGTTGCTCTATTCAGGTTCTGCGCATCCCATAGTCCAAAGATATTGGAGCTACACTCGATCTCTACCAGGTAAAGGGATCATCGAAGGCACCACCAATCAAACCATAACACCAAGACGGAAGAGGGAAAACTGGATATGGAGGTGTCCGAAGAGAAGCATAGGGGAGAGGGCTCTCTGAATCATGCATTATGCAGACCTATATATATATATATTTGTTCTCATGTTTCCCTTTCCAAGCACTACGAAACCTCCCTCTTTCATACCTTGGGTTGGGTGTCCTGAACGTATAAGGAAAGAAACGATCAATCATAGATCTAAATATTGATTTGGTTGAGATAATCCAGTACACAATACTTGCCCTCCAAGCAATTAGTTCATTATCATATGAGAGTTCTTTTTATGTGAAAGGTATTTCCAAAACGCCAACCATTCATATCCATTAAAAGATATTTCTTTTTTATAATGCCAAAAGTCATTAATTTATATAACACATTATCCTTATATTTTGCATTTTTGGTATTTTCTCATTATTTCCCCTTTATTGGGGATCTTTGGATCCCAAGGCACTCTATTATTTCGAAATTCCTTCATAAGGATACATATTATCCTTCTAGATGCATCTATATGCATTATTTCTCATTTTCATGTTTATTTCTTATTAAAATATCTCTTTTTGAGGATTTCTCTTTATTTCTCTTTTATTTTTCTCATTGGCATTCCCTTTTAATATTAGAAACCTCATGGATACGAAATTTCACCAAGAAATCTCATTTATGCCTCTTTCCACTCATTTTCCACATTTTATCATTATTTTCAATTTATTTCTTAATAAAGAAATACTTAATTTATCTTTTCTTTTCTTATTGCACTCTTTATGCAACTTTGGACTCCTTGGAACCCAAGGAACCCAAGAGGAACGAAATCCATCTTGGATTACATCTCTTTTCCTTCTAGAGGTTTCTACCTCTTCCTTTTCTCAAATATTCAATTATTCACTTACTAATTGAATTTTCTTTGTTATTTGGGCCCAATGGACAATAAAGCCCACAACACAGACATCAAGGCTATTGTAAACAAAATCCATGTATTCAAAACAAATTATACCATTCTTTGTTCAATTATCTCTAATATGAGAAATTACATTTCTCACCCGATGAACCCAAAAATTGGGGTTGTAACATCCTTCCCCTCTTATAGGAATTTTGTCCTCAAAATTCTATCAAGCAAACAAACAATTCAGGATAAGACTTTTCCATGTCCATCATTGGCCCCTATGTGGATTTACCATACTCATGGCGTCTCCAAAGAACCTTTATCATCACATATTCTTTTCTCTGAGTTCTTTCATCCTGGCGTCTATAAACTGCACAGGTGACTCAAGCCATTTCAGCCTCTCTTGGGGCTCACTAGGTTCATTGCTCAACACATGGTTGGAGTACCTCACATAGTGCTCTAAATTGGACACATGGAACTCATCACACATTACTCTATCCTGAGGGGTAAGGTCAAACTTAACCTTCTCCACCAAACCATGTCAAAAGAACCCATCCATCAGGGACTCAGTTCTCTTAGCTATAACTTAGAGGGGTCAGATTTTTCATGTCACATATACTCCCACAGTGAATTTCATGTCATTCTACTTTACATCTTCTCACGACTCTTGTCGTCTCTAGGCTCCTTTCAGCCCTTGCATGATCAAATCGACTTCATCTACACACACTGTGGTCCTTTTCTAACCATCACGTGATCCTTTCACCAACCTCACCTTACTGAAGTGGTGACCGACACAACCTCTCTTACCGAGCTTCTTTAAATCCCGATACTGGCTAGGGTGGTTATCTTCACATCTTTCATAGGACAAGATCTATCTCTAGCCATCACCCTGAACGAGCACATATGCTCTCATTAGACCCTTTAGTCTGGATCATACTAACCATTAGTTATAGGTGATGAACTATACTAACATCGAGTTCTTCATGTACCTACTTCCATCTTTTGGAAGGGAACCTTTAGGTCAAACTCAAGAACCTTTGGACTCGCTTCATGGTTTAGTTGAACCATCTCTCTCATGGGTAGTTCAACCAGATATGTCCCTTGACAGAACTCTTTCTTTCTCATGTCATCTAGGTAAGGCGATCTACCATAATCCATATTGCATCTCGACCTTCCTTGGTCTAGGGGAGACCTATCACAACATCCATAGTGATGAACTCCCGTTCCCTCTCAGGGACTCTTTTGTCCTCTATATCGATACACTGGGTTACTGGGGTTCATCCTTTACCTCCTGGCTTTCATGGCCATATACCACATGCAACTTCATCTTAAGCATCCAAAGTGCTATTTCCATTTACTACCTTGGTAGAACCACAGTGTATGGTGATCTTCAATCATGATTTTCTATATGTCGTGATTCCTAAAGATTGATTCCTCCGAAACCCTAAACAATTCTAGTTGGGGTTTCATCACCTTCTTTTCCAAAGAAGTGCATCTGAGGTTCTACCACCATCCTTTTATTGCATCAAGGACTATACTGGCTAACCAAACATCCATTAATCTTATTCAACATATCTTATTACATTGGAGTATTAGCCAAGCATACCTCCTTTCCAAAGTTAGGGTTAGCTTAACAACCTCTTCTAGCTTCTAGCCAAACTAGTCAGATACATCTCAACTAGAACATCCATTACCACTTCACATCCTTAGGTATTAGGTAACATTGAAGACATACACTTCCATGTGTTTCACTTATCATCTCAAACTCTAACTCTAAGTCTATCTTTATTGAGAACACTCTGAGCTCATTCTTCTTGGTGATTAAACTCAACCTTATATGACTCATATCTCATGGTAAAACATCCTCATAAGGTGACCACCTCATGCCTCTTAGTGGTTGCAAACTATCCGTGTATCATTCACTTTACCAGGGTATGTTATATTTTCTGTCCCCATATCTCGTGGCAATGTTTCAAACCACATCATCTTTTATCCTTGGTGTATGGCACGCGTACTGTCCTATCTCTCACTCCCATAACAAGAGGAAATAAGCATTTGGCTGTAGCCCAAATACAAAGTTCTTCCTGTTCCAAGAGTAGAGATGGTACATCCCACCTTGCTAGTACACCTTTCAATCTAAGTTGAAATGTGCCGTTTATGCCTCTATATTACGATCATCTTGGTATCAAAGTTACTTCCAGGGAAAACTGGTTTTGAACCTACTTGGGTCACCACACAATCCTTAATCATCCCCTCTAGGTCTATAGGGTGCTGACACTTTTGGGGTCATCCCTTTTCCCTTATGCATCCAGAGAGTGCCCTACTCATCTGCCCTTTGGGTCCCATGAGTTCATGAAGGTGATCAATCTCCTAACCCATGGCCCTCAGACAATGGTAGCGGTTACCTCCTGACCCTATGGTCTTTTGCAACTAGGGAATTAGGCAACTCCTTCTTCCATCGGTCTTATCCCTACCTGACCCTAGGATCGACTGAGGATTCTATCATAGTACATGTTCAACTTAGAACCTTACCCAAGCCTTCATCATCTCTCTCTCTCTGCATTCATGGGATGATTTTTCATCCTTTCATAGGGATCATGGCAACCCGCATACCTTGGTCAGGCCCCAAATCGGTTACCTCCATGGTAACACATCCACATGCACTTAGAGATGAATATCTATGGGTCGACATGTTCATTCTCATACCATGCACTTTTTACTTAGCTTCTCAAGATCATGTGAGACCTCTTCAGGTTACCTTAAACCAACAAAACTGATATACACCCTACCAAAGGGGTCCCTCTCCCAGGATGGGAGGAAAACTATATCTTGACAACAAGGTCAAAAACATCCTTAAGGTTTACATCCATATGAGAATGCTTAACCTAGCAGCTACTAAGGCACAAGCAGACCACCTACTAAACCATGCTAGGTCATACTTGTTCTCTTTCCTGAACACTAGATCAAGATCATACCTTCCCATGTCATCAACTTAGCTGGGAGGGGTTCATCCTAAACTTAAGGGGTTTCCCTTTCCTCTCAACATAAGAAGTACCATGCTCGCTTCTATAGGAACTCAACCCTCATCATAAGCATTAGGTACACCACTTCCCCTCTTAGGCCTAGGAACCCTAGGTTCACTTGTAGGTGTCCAACTTCATGCTCTATCTCTTAACCACGAATCAAGCATGCAAAAGGCATGACATGCACTTCTTGTCATCCTTCAACTCGAGCAACACTTAGAGTTGGGTCCTCCTTAAGGACAACCAACAAAGTACAAGGCCTCATAACCTGTTACTTACACCTCTTCAAGGTCCAAGGCACTTTTTATCTCATCTCAACAGGTGGACTCTTATACCATAGCCACATAGGTTCTAGAAGTATCATACTCTCTTTAGGGTTTGGTTCCACCAAGATATTAATAGCCTTAACGGATCATGCATGAGGCAACCTCTATCATCCACTTAGGTCGCATCATCCTCAAATCCCTACTTTTCCTCATATTTCGGAGTCTAGGATTCCAACCTCCTTGCTTGGTTCCTACTCTCTCTTTCTAGAGATAACCCTACAACCAACCCCACCATTAGAGGTCCTCTTTTTGTGAAGGGTCAACCTCAAAAGCATGCCCCTACCTGGATGAAACTTATGCTAGCTCAAGGTTATCCATAGCTCCTTATGCTTATTTCATAGGCCATCCTTCCTACTCTCCTGGTCAGGGTTTCAACCCTTTGCTCACACTACTAACGTACCCTAGGTGCATGCTATGCCCACTCGCATAAGCCCATAGGGTTTCTAAGGTCCTTCACTAACATCATCATCTAAGGAGCTATCCTTTACCCTAACATGCACGACCCTTCTCAGGGTTTGGTCGCCAGAGGTTCTAGGTCATCCAACCTCTCAGGGCTCATACGTCATCCAAGGCATGTCCATCCAAACACCTTGTCTAACTCATCATGCCATTTCTATCTCTAACCTTCACTTAGGGTTAGGGTTAACATCATCCTCAGAGGATGTTCCAGGTCTCTACATGCAATGGAGATATCTATCTCTGAGACTAACTTATCCTCTTGACAAGAAGGTCTAGCCTCAAGTCTCTTCTGAGGACATAACAACTTATGTCATACGACCTAAGTATGTATCTATTCTTTAGTTTGTGCTTAAACTATTAAGCTTATGTCCATGACATCTTATTTATGTACATTTCATTAATTTGGTGGAGGATTCCTTAGACCTTATTAACCTTACCCATGCTTCAAGAGGGTGAGGAGGAGAGAGAAAACCCTAATCCTTAAGGTCCTTAACATAATTTGTGATGAGAAGGGATGAATAAGATGAGAAAGTCCTAAAGGTATCTTATTTTGATTCATACCCTAAGACTTTGGCCAGACAGTCACATGGATCCGGGAGTCCTCGTATTCCAACTAGCGGTGCGGAGGAAAATATTGCCAGCCCCCAATCATGATCCTTTTCTAGACACCTCCGTCTTTCGGATAATCCTTTAATAACTCCCTTGGGTTCTACAGAGTTTGTAAAATTGAATAATTATTAATGGTTAAATGAGGAACCTAAGCTCTGATACCAATTGTTACGACCCCACCTCCTGGTGCCCCCCAATTAAGGGAGACCGAAAGGATAGAGCCGTTAACCAATAACCCAGATCAAAGGTTCGACAAATAATCATTAACAATTATTAAATTCTACCAACTATACAAAAATATGGTAAAAATAAAAACTTTGCATACCTTTTAAAATTGGGATTTCAAAACTTCTATCCACACAGATACTAATCTATCTAATCCTCCTTTGCAATTTAATTCTCATTAAATACCACATATGCCGCTTTACTGTTTATTCTTTTCATTGTACCTAAACCGTCGACAAATAAAATGTCGGTCAACCGAAGCAGGTATGTGGGGGAAACAATAATCATGCAAATATGTTAACAACGTAATCATTCAATTAATCATTTAACAACCAATATTACGTTTTAAGCCATACAAGTCAACCCTTACCTATCCCCTAACTATGTGCTATCCCTTGTATGCTACCTCTCTTTAGGAAGCTTCTTACCCCCATGGACCTACCTTATAGGTAGCCAATACCTAGGGTAATAGACTCGCATGGCACTACCCGCAGGTAGCCCAATATTTAACTCATGATGACTTGATGGTCCTACCCCATTGGTAGCCATTTACTAAGTCATCTAATGACCCGATGGACCTACTCCATTGGTAGCCATTTACTAGGTCAATTATTAAGCCACAGAGGGGACCGAGATCAGAGCTAGTAGGCACATATCTTATGTGATACTCATAGCCACATTATAGTTTGCATGAATTAAAATCATCCAATAATTAATTCATGACTTCGATGAAAACTTCGGTAAATATCGGAAAACTAAATTGAGATATTCATAAGCGTAACCACGTACCTGTATTGCAGATTCAGATACAAAATTAATCAGAACATAGAAATCCCAATCAAGCAACCAATCATGCACAAAATCCTAAAATAAATATACCAATTTCCTTTTATTAATATTTATTTAATATCAACATCATTCTTAGGATTTCTATTCCAATTTTAGGGTTTCCTTGGGAATTAGGGTTTTGCCTCCATTCTTAGTTATTAAGAACCCTAATTCATCGAATCTACTTAAAACCTTTAAATTCTCTCCTTTTAATATTCTTAACAGTCTTAGGATCATCATTTAGTATTTTACTTCCCTAATCTGAAATATCATGGTTTTCCTCTTCTTTTACCCCAATTAGGGTTCCCATATGAATTATTCTTCATTTATGGATTACAACTCTAAATATACCAATTTTGTATACCAAATGGATGGAAACTCTATATTATTAATCAACAGGTTAATATCTTTCAAATTAACCTATTAGTCTTCAAAGATGTATCCTTTATATTTAATTAGGGTTTCTAATTACTTTTCAATACATACTTCTACCAAATTAAGGTACTTTTGCAATTATGAACGGAATCAATCTTTAATATCATTTTTATTGGATTCCTCTTGTTCTCGCGATTAAAATTCATATATAAACTTTTGTCATCCGAGCTACAAATATTTAACTATGATTTTTGCAAGAAAACCTTACCACAACCAATGAGAGGGCGCCACGTCGCCTTGTTCTCATGCAAGCTCGCGTAACTTGGAAACATGATGAAATGACCCTTTTTCCCTTCCTTAAGTTGATCAAAGCTGTAGCCCGCCGAGGGGCAAATCCGTCCAACTGGCTCTGCCTTCATCTTCCTCACGATCTCCCTACCGTGGGCACCCTAGTTGCGACCAGCGCTGCTTCCCTGGACTCACAGGCCACCAGGGAGGGGTCCCTCCTCTCCAACGACTTCCCTCTACCTCCGGCCACGGGGTCTCACCACCCAGGCGCAGAGGACCGCTGCGTCCCTAGCCTTTAGGGAGAGACACATGGAGGGAGACACTCTCCCTTGGTTGAGCGGCAGTCTGCAGTCCATGGATCCACACCGGATTTCGTAGGCAGTTCAAGGATCTTTGGCACCAAGCAACCACCTCGACGACGCCCTGGACCATGAGTTAGCATCCGTGCTGATGCCCTCCATGGAAGACGGAAGAAGGAGATGAAAGGATGATTTCTAATGGATCACCGTCCAGGGCTATTGCTCTATTCAGGTTCTGCGCATCCCATAGTTCGAAGATATTGGAGCTACACTCGATCTCTACCAGGTAAAGGGATCATGGAAGGCACCACCGATCAAACCATAACACCAAGACAGAAGAGGGAAAACTAGATATGGAGGTGTCCGAAGAGAGACGTCGGGGAGAGGGCAGGCACTCTCTGAATCACGCATTATGCAGACCTATATATGTATATATATGCCTGTTCTCATCTTTCCCTTTCCAAGCACTATGAAACCTCCCTCTTTCATACCTTGGGTTGGGTGTCCTTAACATATAAGGAAAGAAATGATCAATCGTAGATCTAAATATTGATTTGGTTGAGATAATCCAGTATAGAATACTTGCCCTCCAATCAATTAGTTCATTATCATATGAGAGTTCTTTTTATGTGAAAGGTATTTCCAAAACGCCAACCATTCATATCCATTAAAAGATATTTCTTTTTGATAATGCCAAAAGTCATTAATTTATATAACACATTATCCTTATATTTTGCATTTTTGGTATTTTATCTTTCTTTCCCCTTTATTGGGGATCCTTGGATCCCAAGACACTCTATTATTTCGAAATTCCTTCATAAGGATACATATTATCCTTCTAGATGCATCTATATGCATTATTTTTCATTTTCATGTTTATTTCTTATTAAAATATCTCTTTTTGAGGATTTCTCTTTATTTCTCTTTTATTTTCCTCATTGGCATTCCCTTTTAATATTAGAAACCTCATGGATACGAAATTTCACCAAGAAATCTCATTTATGCCTCTTTCCACTCATTTTCCACATTTTATCATTATTTTTAATTTATTTCTTAATAAAGAAATACTTAATTTATCTTTTCTTTTCTTATTGCACTCTTTATGCAACTTTGGACTCCTTGGAACCCAAGGAACCCAAGAGGCACGAAATCCATCCTTGGATTACATCTCTTTGCCTTCTAGAGGTTTCTACCTCTTCCTTTTCTCAAATATTCAACTATTCAATTTCTAATTGAATTTTCATTGTTATTTAGGCCCAATGGCCAATAAAGCCCACAACACAGACATCAAGGCTATTGTAAACAAAATCCATGTATTCAAAACAAATTATACCATTCTTTGTTCAATTATCTCTAATATGAGAAATTACATTTCTCACCCGATGAACCCAAAAATTGGGGTTGTAACATCCTTCCCCTCTTATAGGAATTTTGTCCTCAAAATTCTATCAAGCAAACAAACAATTCAGGATAAGACTTTTCCATGTCCATCATTGGCCCCTATGTGGCTTTACCATACTCATGGCGTCTCCAAAGAACCTTTATCATCACATATTCTTTTCTCTGAGTTCTTTCATCCTGGCGTCTATAAACTGCACAGGTGACTCAAGCCATTTCAGCCTCTCTTGGGGCTCACTAGGTTCATTGCTCAACACATGGTCGGGGTACCTCACATAGTGCTCTAAATTGGACACATGTAACTCATCACACATTACTCTATCCTGAGGGGTAAGGTCAAGCTTAACCTTCTCCACCAAACCATGTCAAAAGAACCCATCCATCAGGGAATCAGTTCTCTTAGCTATAACTTAGAGGGGTCAGATTTTTCATGTCACATATACTCCCACAGTGAATTGCATGTCAGTCTACTTTGCTATGAATACTAATTTAATTGTTACTAGGTGATTCATTATCTTAGCTATGTTATGGTTAGGCATGTATTACCTTCAACATGGAGTAACTTAATATAGCTCTACCCAAACCCATCTAAATAAGGGGTGAATACCATCTTCATTTAGCTTGTAATGCTTCACATATGAGAATTGGTTGAGAAAAGTTATAAGTTTTAGTAGATATCCTTAGATGTTCACCTCTCTCATCTCCAATATTGTAGTTGTTTTGTCTAATGATTAAGATGAATAGCTTGACTATGTAGGGTGCCTATATATGTGAAGGAATTATGGATGTAAACTGGACAGTAATAAGCAACCCCTAAATCTCTCCCTATAACGTTGTATAATCTTATGATCCTTAGGTCTAGAGATGGTGCAATGTGAATTATGATTAAGGGTGACATAGGTTGGTGGTTATTGTTTCCTTATTAGGATTTGATAGAAGTTGGCTATAAGGAATAGGAAACCTTCTCCCTCCTATTCTATAAGACTTGAGGTGATTTTGTCATACTATTTGTATGCTTGAGGAATCAGAATATGCTAGTAGCATGAAGTGATGGTAGAATTATACTATAGATATCATGTACTAGATAAGTGGTGGACTTGGTTCTCAAGTTGATTTTGGCACCATTGTTGAATTTTGATTGCAATGATTTCATCGCCAAACTTATATTCATTATTAATATATATGTCCAAGAAGAAAAAAAAAACTTTGACATTTTATCAATGATTTTTGGAACCAAGTCACCACTATAAGGAGGTCTGAGTACTAAGGAACCCTTTACTGGAAAAACCCTAGACTGGTATGATCGACCATGTAACCCTAGGTCTAGGTGTGATGTAGTAGTACAATAAGAAGTTTGGAGACATATAAGATCTAGTTGACTCCTACTCGTTGTTCCTCCACATGTTTAGAAAAATTGTATATTAATCTTTTTTTTAAGGGGTGGAGTCTTGCACACTTTATTCATAGGGGTGCAAATTAACTTGGAGATAGTCAAGATTGATAATGATTGCTATGAGAAAAACTTAGATAAGCCCCAGTGATAGTATCAAAAATATGTATCTACCCCCTAACTGGGATGAGTGAGTGAACCTTGCTAATTATATCAACATAAATGTTAGTTTTATAATTAAAATGAAATCCCAAGCGTGTCTTCACTTATCCTTAAAAGTTGAACTTAATTCAGGTAAAGTAATAAGCTAGAATTAAAAAAAATGATGCCCACACACTTCTTATTTCCTAAAATGAGTGGTATGGGTAATCCAACTCTAGGAACTAGGTTGAACACACTAAGGCTGTAAATATTAATGGACATACGTCTTGCCAATATGATCATGACAAACCTAAGCAAAAATGAACTGGGTACACCTTAATCACAACATATGTAATTTATCATGATCCCTAAAACATGGATGGTTAGTTCAAATAATTGTCATGCAAAACAAGAAACTACACAAATATGGATAGTAAAACATGGTTACTAACAAAACCTAATTTTATATCTTAATCCTAAGTTTCCTAATAACTTGTAAATAATGACTTGGTAGTCAGACATAGATTAACTAGTTTTTCTAGATAAAATCTATATATATATATAAAACTTAAGAGATGACCCTAATATGGAAAGGAATAGAAGCCATGTATGGATGTTATACCTTACTTTCTATATACACTCGATAATAAATAATTACATAATTTTTTTTGTGTAATAGAAATAATAGGAATCATGATGATAGTGTTGGAGGATTGATGTTTCTAAGAAATTTTAATTCACCAACTTAGTGGTGTGTTGGGAAACCTATATATGAAAAAGATTGGTCATTCATGCTTAGGTCAAGAAAAATGAGGAAATGTTGTGGATCTAGTGACATCATGTGTGTAGTTGCATGGTTTATGTAAGAGGACAATGCAACTGCCACAAAAATATAGGTAACCTTGATAAATATATCACTACTTACTAGCTCAACCTAGAATATGATAAAACTATGGGGACATGATGCATGAAATAATGTAGATCCACGATGGTGGTTTTAGATATAAGTATGATATAGGGTGTTGCATAATAATCCTCTTGGATTGGATAAGAAGTATGTCTTAGTACTCTTGGCTAGTGATGGATGGATTTTGGGAACAAAATCCTCTTTAAGGGGTGGAGTGTTGTAACATACACAATTCTAGACATATAAGTGTAATCCTCCATTCTTCTAGGCTCCTACTCGACTAGTTTTTTAATCCAACTCCTTCTTTTTCTCATGCTAACCTTTTTCATATAAATGCCTTTTAGAATGCATAATTCCCTATTTTAAGAAAGATTAGACCTTGTCGAGATCTTTTAAACCTAATCGACTGATATGTACCTCATGGACATAAATCATAAGATGTAATAAACCTAATAATTGAATTATGGGAATTTATGAGTATAAATACAAATATATGATCTTAGCCCTAATAAGATCCTCAAATATAATCCTAGGTCCTTAGAGTTAGAGAACAGAGATAATTCAAAAGGATTTACCCAATTTGAACATTAGGATGAGCTTAAACCCTAATTAAATGACTTAAGTATATACTAGGAAAAATATAACACTAGCAATCTTAGCTGGTAAAAATAAGTCCAAATTCGTGTTTCTTACACCCAAATTAGCTAACATTCCAATTTTGATCTTAATAATATGTCAAATACACCCTTAATGGTGATTTAGGTGTGGAGATATAAGCTAGGAGATTTATTTTGTTATAGACTTAGTCATACTGATGTACTGGATAAAGTCCAGATTTATTCAGTGCCACCCACACTAGCCATGAGCATATGTACACATGGTCCTAACACGGGTCAGGTATTTAGGAGGAGGACCCTTCGTCCCCTTCCTCTGTCTCCTGTGCATTCGCGAGAGACCAGGTCCCCACCACAAGGGTTGACCATCTCTAACCTACCTCACTCACCTAAACACCATGTTTTATTCGTTAGAGGATTCCATGCCCTAAACTGAACTCAACAATCCTTCACTCACCGTGAGTGGTGGTATAAATATAAAATGCCTCTTGGCCGTGTCACGGAAGCCACAACCATTTTCTCAGCTCCCTAGATCTCTTCACATCAGTGCTCATTTTTCATCACAGGTGATCCAAAAACCTTCTTCACACACCCATTAATCTTTCTGCCTGATCAATTTTCCTCATGGCATGCATGAGCTCCTATTGGTGTCGATCTTCTTCTCTGACGAGAAGGTTGAAGTAACGACCTTTCAATTCACCTCATAGCAATTCCATGCCAAGTAACCATCTATAGGTTTCCCCCTCTCATTCTACTCTGTAATCTCTTCGTGGTTTGTGCTGGTTTGCTCGGTTGATGAACATCCCCAAACCCTTAGTTTGACGCCTTTTTGGGAGGAGGAAATTTTGCTGTCTTTGACCTAGTTTGTAGCCTCAAAATTGATCACAATGCTTACAGGTTGTTTCTGGGATGTCTTCGGACCCTTGCGTCAACCCAAAGACCAACAAGGCTTCAGTTTTCCCTCTCCATTCTTTTCCTTTTTCTGATCACCCCTGTGCGAGGAGGCAACCATGCTAGCCTCTACAAGGCCTTAGGAGATGCGTTGCACCAGCCATGACCTAAGCGAGGATGCAGTTGTGTTATGGTCTTGTGAAGGGTACTTGGCACCTCTGTAATGGTGTCCGGTGCTTGGAATTCTTACTTTTCCATCTCCTCAACTGAGTTGTTCTTCCTGCGTTTCCAATGATGATGCAGCCTGAACTGAGGCATTTTGCATCCATCACGGTCGAGCAAGGCAAGTAGGGAAAGTTTCCCCTATTCTTGGGAATCCAACGCCAATCCCCCCTCATAAGCTTCGAGCTCTACTACATTGCCCATGGCACGAGACATAGGGAAGTCAATCCCGAGGGTGAAAGTCCAGTCTCAGCCATGGGGCCCAGATTATTTCGTCTCACATACCATGGGTGTTTATGTCCTTTCCTAACCTTTGACTCAATTCTAACGTCAAATGATGTGAATGCATATACTATATTACTGGGTAACGCTCCGCCTGATGTTTTACATTTCACTTAAGGGTATTTTGGTCAATTCAAAATCTATTTTCCCTTTTAATCAGTAAACGATTTTATCTTGTAAAAATCATAACTAATTATTGGTTTGCCAGAAAAATATAAATATATACATTTTTGAAATTAGGAAAATGCGACTGATTTAATGGGATAGGTTTCACAACTGGATTTATAGGTTACAGTGGGGTCCTTCATTAAGTAAAGGATTCAATGTAGATTATGTTAATTGAATGCACATATATTGTGACTAGGTTGAGACAACCCGGACCCTGAGCCTAGGAGGTTATACTGAATATCTAGGTCTGATCATAAGGTATGTACATCCTCTATTTTATTTGGGAATTACTTGACTAAAGCCTACTTTCTTTTGATGAGGCATCTCTTGAACTGTTATTCCTTATAAAATCTAAATTCTTGAACATTTATATTTCCTGATGTTGACTCATTATATCCATGTAATGTTTGGACTACCTTGTTTATATGGGTACTTGTACCCCACTTGCTATGATTGCCTTTTTATTAAAATTTTTTATTGAAATACTAGTCTTGCCTCTCTATTTTATACATTCTACATGTTTGACTGGAATATCTAGAATAGCGGTACTTATGTACAACCATACTTATATAGGGCATGCGTTTCTGCCCAGGGTGCGCGTTTCCACCCTTATTTATTTTTAGGCCATGATCCTATGGTGCTATGGCCCTGTTTTAGGTATATTTAGTCTACGTTGTTATGCATGCATATGTTTATTGTTTTAATATGAACATGTGGATGATTGTTATGGCAAGACACTTTATTCTTCATGCTTATTTTGTAAATTTAATATGCCTCATTTCTCTTGTTATCTTTGTTTTGAACTTACCTAATTGCAAATAGCCCCCTTCTTGTGGGAACATCTCTTTTTACAATTTTTTTTGGTCGGTGAAAAACTCTATTGCTATTGATTCCAAAACTTTAGGTACAAACAAGAGCGCACCCCTTAATCCTCAAGAGAGGATTACCAGAACAAACAAAAGAAGACACAAGTCTTGAACACAAGACCCAAAGACAGAAAGAAAGGTACAGAGAGAGATAACAAGGAAGTCTTCATACAGACTAATCCCAATAATACGCCACCAAAACAGCAAAGGAGCTTCACTATCATTAAGTACACCCACAAATTGTGAAGACTCTACTGTTAGAGAGGAGACCATTAGAAAAAGTCAGAATTCTAACTTCCAAGATAGCATCTAACCGATATCCGTCCAACTGTTAATGCACAAGAAACAAATAATCTTAGCAACAACCTTCTGTACCAAACTGAACCGTGAAAGAATCTTCAGCAAACTGAACAGCTGCGTCAAAAGCAAGAAATAGGATTCAGACTTCCCTTCTACTTAGCATTAAACCATTCACTGAAAGTAGAAGATAGAAAAGGCAGAATCAGACTTCATACCATCAAGCATCAATCCAAGCCTTGGAATCTTATACAGTGACAGATAGAACAATAGGAGCTTCGTTGTCAAAGGCAACACTTATCCTATCACCAGCCAGTCAGACAATCCAGGCTTCAACACTTAAACAACTGTGCCGATCACCAGAGGACCAAGACCTAGACCCCCCATCACTGGCATTAAACCACACATAGAAAAGGTGGATGTAAGAACCCAAGAAGGCGCCTCCAGAATCAAGCAGTAGAACAAATGTCTCAGAAAAAATTACAGAGTAGCAGGTGTACAGGAAAAGACATGAGGAAGTAAGAGAGGATTAACCCCCATCCTTCCTCTTCTTAGGAGATTTTTTCCTCCTATTAGGCCTACACTTGCTGAAATCCAGCGAGTCAGCCTCCCATGGATCAAAATCCATTTTAGAGTTTGAATCAAAATTAGAATCGTCATCTTCAACAAATAGCTTCTCCTTGTCCGGTTGGAAATCTGTGGAGAGTTCACTGCTATTCCAAATTCTATTAATCTTCCATGAAGAAGAACTTGTCTCACCTCTACTTCTCCTACTCAGCTCCAGTTCCCAGTCGAGGTTGAGACCCCCAACACACAAAACCGGAGAGGACCCAGCCATATCAGGTTCTGGGATAAAGAGAGGGAGGTGAGGCTTTTGCTTTCCAGCCACTAAAAGAACCACATCTATGACCTCTTGAGCAATGGATTCATAAAGAGCTTTATCTACTGCAACAGATTCATCAACATGACCTTCCTTTTGGAACAAAACCTTGTCCCCTTGACCTGCCGTGAACGACTTCTTAGAAATCTTTTTGGCAATGTCTCGAGCACCCGACGTCTTCCCCAGCCGGACCTGAAGATCATTTCCAGGCGGGGCTTTCCTCATCTTCAAAGGGCAGGAAGCAGCTCTGTGACCAAATTTCTTACAGTTGGGGCATATCACCGGTTTAGCAACAACCTCGATCTTCAGATATTTTGGCTTCGAGTCAACCTCCACCCATGTCTCCTTGGGAAGCTTGGAATCAGCCTTCATTTCAATGAACACCCGGGCTTCACCAAGGCATCCTGTAGTAACAGATAGCTCATCTGCGTCCATAGGTCTTCCAATGGTACTTGCAATACATGAAATGTGTTTGTGAGTCCAAGGGATTCCAGGGTTTTCAACCTTAAACCAAATCGGAACATGGGTGAAGGAAAGGGGAGGCAGGGGAATGCCTGGTTTCCACGAATGAGCCACAATCAAGGACCCATCCATGAACCATGGGGTAGCATTCAGGACCCTGTCTCTTTCACTGTAGGAAGGCATCTTAATGATGTATCCCTCCCTTTCCTCCTGAACAACCTCAACTGGACCACTTGGTCTCAATTTCCTTCGGATCCAGCCAAGCAGCTGGCCAGCGAACGACTTCCGACCTACAAATCTAACAGAGCAGTATTCCTCCCAGTCAGGCTCGACGCTGTCCTTAAACCTGTCAAACTGGGTCAAAATCCGCAGGTGCCCATGGGTCGACCCGTTTAAGTTGGGTTTGGGTGGTGAAATTTGCCACCCGCTAGAAATCACCCAAAACCATACCCACCCGTTTATTTAGTGGGTTTCACAGGTGATCCGCGGGCACCCACGGGTGCCCATTTAACTAAATAATATATTAATATAAATATATTATCTATATGATTCTTAAGACATGCAACACATGTACATTTATCAATCAACTAAATTGATGACGTGTAATGTATACAACATAAAGAGTTAAAGTCTAACTTTCTTTATTGATATCCTTTGTTAATTGTTTATACTAGTGGAAACACATTTGTTAACTTCTCTATTGCATAAATGGTTATTTTTCATTTTGTCTCTTACATTTTATTTCAAAACATCATAATAGATATTATATTGTGTTTGACACAAAAAGTAGCCCTCATTTTGTTATGTTTACATTGAAATTATTAATGAATCATTCTACTCTGTCATAGTGCAGAAACTAGCAATATCTTTTCACTGTGCACATATTATATGGGCACCCACGGGCGACCCGCAACCCGCTGGGTCGGTTTTGGGTGTGTGACTTCTCCACCCGTTTAACGTTGGGTCTTTTTGACCCGCACCCGTGAGACCCAAACCCGTAATGACCCAACCCAAACCCAACCCACCCACCCTTTTGACAGGTCTAGCTGTCCTGACATGAAATAGAGGCACACCTCTTCCCATCCCTGACTGTCGGCTCAACGAACTCCAGCAACTCCAAATCGATCTCACTGCGATCCAATCTGCTAAACTGGAACCAGTCAGCGAGTTGATAAGAAGATGGAGTCCTTTCTTCCTAATCGGGAGTCGATTTGGAAGGGTTGACGGTGGCGGCCACTTGAGGACGCTTGTTTCCCTTGCACAGCGGAACTGCATTTGCGACTTGGGCTCGAGATGAAGATGGAGCCCTTTCTGACCCGGGAGGCGATTTGGAAGGGTTGGCGGCGGCAGACACATGAGGAAGCTCGTTTCCCTTGCGCGGTGGATCTGCAGTTGTGATCAGGCCAGAGGAACCTCCATCTCCGTTTGCCTCCGATTGGAATGGCGGAGGAGTCAAAGACTCAGCGGCATGTCCTTCACCCTCTCTGCAACGCGCTGATCACCCACACCCTCGCCCCTGTCCTCCTCGACCTCGTCTGCGGCCCATCGCTTATAATTCTACTACTTTCTAAATTGTGGACAGCGGGTTTCGAACCTTGGTCTCCAGGACAGAGACATACAAAATCCATGCTCAAACCAATGGGCCACTTAAATATCTTCAAATATAATGCCTAAAGTTTTTATTATGCGTATATACTCATCTCTTTATTGACCTCTATATTCTTTCCTATGTTCTGGGTGATGTTCCCTTCCACCCGGGTATAGGTACATTACAGGACAACGAATCATGAAGATCATCTACATCACATGGACTTAAGGATAACTTGGAATGGTTAGGTTACCCTCTGTTGTTGGATTCAATTGTACTTAGTTCAAGTTTTTGTAGAATCACCATTTAAGGTGAGAAACAATTGTATAATGATACACACTATTACTTTGTAATAGTTTTGTTTCCGCTACTTTATTTTTAAATGGCTCTTGTATTGCACCATTTGAGTATATCTCCTTCTGGGTCCCACTCTTTACATGAAGTATGGCATACTCCATCATTATCCATAGAATTTAAACTATCATGATTTTCTAATCAGTGAGAAAACTTTGGGTGTCAGTAGTTTGCCCCTTTTAAGGCAACATTCGAGATAAGAGTGAAAACTGCATGCTAGAGCCAAGTAATGACCTTGATTTTTGATCACAAAAGGGAAAAGAGGTTGGACTTAGCAAGGATGTTCTGACATACTATTGGGTGTGTGGAAATCATAGGTGGTGTCCTTTCCTTCTAAGGACGAGTTGATGAAATTTTCACTCACAATGAAAGCAAGATTGGGAACAAACAACTTCTCCAAAAAGAAGGTAGCCTCTTGGGCTTGTTACCCATGTCTGCCGGTCATTTACTTCCCTAGAGTGCTGACGAGCAATTCCATGTTTATCTAGTCACAAACGTCACTCCCATCATTGCTTCAAGTTTCTTACATCACCATGTTTGATTCTTTTACTAGCTCATTCCTTAGTGAGGAAAATATGATGTGAAAAGGCAGATTATATTTATGGTTTGTTAAAAGTCATTAAGAGAAAGAGTCTATGACCAATGACAACTTTTTAAATGTAAAAAGATATTTGAGAAAGAATCATCCTCTCTTCTTCTTCCTATGCATATTTAGTTCTTGGCTCTTTTTTGCTCTTTTTTAGAGTGGGTGAATTCATGATTAGGACCGAAACCATTGTAAAGGGGGAATGTGATGATTTTTTCTAAGTAGGATAAGTCTTTGATTTTTCCAGGCTGAACATTAAGTGGAAAACTGATTCCTATATTTATGGTGAACTTATGACCAATGATTGTATTAGTTAACTGCCTACCCTCTAGAGTTTTGGCGATAATTTAATACAATCTACAACTAGGCATTAGGTGATATCATGTAAAAAGGTGGTCTAGATGTTCCTATACTATTCATCATCCATTTCCCCTAGATTCTCAATGAATGATTATCCCCGACTTTCTACTTTTCACATGATTTGGATGTGATTACTGATAGGATATTTGATAATTCAACTTTGGTTTTTGAATCAAAATCTAGGATCATAAAAAGGATTTGAAGTTGTAAGTAAAACCTCAGTCCATTTGCAAGTCGTTATCCAAGATCATCAAAAGATTTAGAAATGGGTAGAGATCTTGGTCCATTTTAAGGTCATTCTCCATGAACTACAAATGATTTGCAAATGAAGTCACAACTGCTTTAGTTTTTGGTAATGAGCTAGGGCCGTGGCATTTAGAATTGGTTCAAAGAATTATTTCCTCTGCCATATAGGTAAGATTTTAGATTTTAATCCATAATCTGGAATCTTCATCTTTTTACATTTTTTGTGTTTTATTACTATTTTTTAATTTTCTTTGGATTTTTGTTATTTTAAAAACATTTCTTTAATATTTACTAAAAATATAGGGTTCTATTTGCAAATTTTGTAAAAACTTCTATTTTATAAGGAGAGGATATGAGAGGAGGTCGATCACCCCTCTCATTTCTCCTTTACCCGAGCAACGACGACATGAAGAAGGTCGACTCAAGAACGTGAAGACGACATCTACGACGAGGATAGAGAAAGTGTGTCGATGGATTCTATCGATCTTCCACCCTTCTTTTAGCAGATAATGGTGATATATGATCCCACTTCAACAACAAAATGAACAACATACAATGTTGGATCTTCAAATTGCCCATCTCTACAACATATATGTCTGAGTTTTGTTGGTATGTATGCCCTGAGAGCCAATTATGGGATTCTTGGTGGGATACATTAAGATTGATTTGATAAACATCAAAGGCAAGCTTCCAATTCTTTCTAGTTTAGTCATATGAGATAATGATAGAACAAATTGAATGTCTAGAGAATGACAATAATAAATGACGTATGCTTTCAGGTTGAGGACCTGAACGATGAAATCATACAGATACTAAGAGTTTGTACATTCTTATTATGTCCCTAGTCGGATGTCATTGTGGAAGGTAGATAGACAAAAATGACACACAAGACTAGATTGTGGAGTTGGTTGATGACATAACCTTGTTAGTCATGATATGGAGATATCCAACCAAACACATAGGTACTTGTTAGAGAACAAGTGTACCAGATAGACCCACTGTGAGTTTGACACATGGAACCATGACATGGTAGTCACAGTCAGTTCTTACAGTGATGGTGGTGAGTGTGATTCTTTGACCTGAAGTCACTACACTCAACACATGTCATTGGGTACACTTTGACATCATCAAATACAGTCTTGAAACATGGGTTGTTATAAAGTTGATGATTGGGTGGCTTTGATACATGGGGCTTTTGAGGGGTGAGTGATAGATATGGGATTTGTCTCTCCTGAGGGAGTTTGATATCCATGGCCACTTGATGAGTAGGATTGACATAGGCGTGCACGCATGTGTAAATCAGTATGTGATATTGATGTCATACATATCTCCTCCAATCTACTCTGAGATAAAGAAAGTGAATGAACATTGACAGGATGACTGTTCAATGCCTTGAGTTCATTTGGGATATCAGTGACAAAGGAATTATACATTCATTGTAACACCATTCACATATTGTAGGATTGAAAGTTTTCTCCAACTTTGTATTTCACTTAGGTAGCACTGATGTGCGACTAGGCACCGCTCTTTGCTTGTGAAGTCATGTGTTATAGACTTTCACTGCCAACGTGAAATGGACCTGTAGGGTCACATATATATGATTTAACCTAGAAGAGGAGTTTATCCACAAATGATGTTTAGATTGATTACTAAAGGAGTTTCGTGTTCGATTAAACACTCAATTAATTGATATCTCAATATCATAGTGTTCAAGGTGTTGGACCGATTGATTAGAGTATCAGATTGATTAAAACTGCAATTGATTGATTTTTCGCAGTCTGCACTCCCAACCGATCGACTCATGTGATGAACCGATCGGCTCATGAGATGAACCGATCGACTCAGGACAGGCTGAACCGACCGGTTCAAGGGTTGAACTGATCGACTCAACTAGTCCAAACAAGTGAGTTGGGAAAGTCAGGTTGGTAAGAAATTTCTATTCGTTTCACTTATCTAATTTGATTGGAACAAGGATTGGTATTTGGATCAATTTGAAACAAAAGAAGAAAAGTCAATCGGGAACTGACCAGGGCAGTGAACCGACTGGTTCAGAAGTGAACCGATTGGCTCAGGTGTCCCGACCGATCGGTTCAGGTCCCCAACCGACCGGTTTAGGTGTGAACCGATCGGCTCAGGTCCCCAACTGATCGGTTCATGCTTGAAATGATCAATTCAGCTGGTGCAGTTGGTTGTTTTGTGGAAAATCTAGAACCCTTCTACTCCTACTTTAATCCTGCATTGCCCAGGGTAGATAACCCTATCCCATGATCCTCCTATATATATAGGGGTATTGGGGGCTTCTCAGGAACAACTCAAAACACCAGTTGCTCTGCAAAGTTGTCGTTCTCTCTAGTTGTGGTAACCAAGAGAGCCCGAGAAAGTTGTAACATCCCTGACCTGGGTTATGAGTTAACCCTAGGTGTTTTGCCTAAATATGTAATTAAATCTTTGTGATTAACTCTGAGCATGTAATTAAGCTTCTCAGAAACGTATATTTCAGTATTTGCTCCTTTTTATTTAAAGTTGTAGCATTGTTTTGATATACATGGACCTATGTGCAATTTACCCAGTTGAAAGGGTTAGCTTGCAATTTGCACATGATGAGATGTTCCTCTGATGTTGAGACATCATGAGAATCTCTTTGGCAAAGTTTGAGGGATTTCCCAAGCTAGAGCACCAAGGTGCAGCTGTGGAAGCAATCCCAGGGCTTGAAACCCTAATTTGGGGTAAAGTGCAATTTACCCAAATGATGGGATGCAATTTGTAAAGAATGTCATCTAAAGTATCTTTTTAGACTCTTGCCATCATTTAGAGAAGAAATGATGAGGAATTCACCTCAATTGAGTTATCAAGTTAAGAAATAGGCTTTGTGATCGAATAATCAGGGTATATGTGTAATATCCCTTTAAGTATGAACTTTATTATTAGATTGTTCTTCCTTGCCTTCTTTTCTATAACATTAAGACAAGGTTTGTCCTTAGAATAAAGAGGAAGGGACGAGCAAGTAATAAAGGAAGGACTTAGTTGGAATTAAGGGAAACTTATGAACTAATGTTGAAAATCCTACCCCATGTATATAAGCCCTCCTTCCCTTAGTTGCAAGGGAACTTAACCTTCGTTCCCTTACTGTTTCATTTCACCAAAGACGACCAAGGACTTCCTTGGAGCTAAGGGGGACGACCAAGGGGTGCAAGGTAGGTTTAAACCCCTCTTCTTGCCTAATTCCATGGTTAAAACTCGAATTCAAGGTCAGCTTCATGGCTAATTCTCGAAACCCTATCTTTCTAGCCGTCTCTTTTCATCCTTCCTTGGAGTTTTCACCTTGGACAACCTGTAAGAACTCAAGGACGCCATTAGAGCTTGGAGCTTGAAAGCTTGGAGCTCAAGAAGCAAGCTTTAGGCGGGTTTTATAACTCTAAACCTATGCTTTACTATGTGCATCTTTATATGCGATTTGATGATAGCTCTTAGTATTTCCCTACTTTTCCCTGCTATTTTGCAAGCAAACCCGTGGGATTTCTGTACTGTTCTTGATCTAGAAGATGAAGGCGTGATTTCCAAGAAAAACCCACCGCTTTTCTTTTCCTTAAATGGTCCTAACAGTTTGCTCTCTCGGACTCAAGACCGCAAGGTGAGCAAACGGTCTCGAGACCGTGAGAGGGCTCGCGGTCTCAAGACCGTTTGGCCCCGTTGTCCGAGCATGGACCGTATAAGAAACCTGTTCCTAATTATATAAGATAATTACCCTCAAAATTTGGGAGACTAACTCCAAAGGAATCGGGAGATATGACCTTTTTAAGTCACAACTTTAAATGAATTAACTGCTGATTTTCAAACGGTCTGAAATTGCCTTTTTGGGAAAACGGTCTCAAGACCGTGAAAGGTCGTTGACTAAGCGTTGACCCCATGAGATTACTGTTCAAAATTATGTTAATTAACAACTCACCAAGTTTGATGGTCTAATTCCAAACGGGCTAAGAGTTGAAGGGTGAATACTAGGGCTAACCCTAGATAAAATCAGTACTGAAATTATGGTGATCTAATTAGGGTTTTTAGGGTTGATTGACCTAAACGGTCTCAAGACCGTTTGGGGGTCACCAAACGGTCTCAAGACCGTGAGGGCAATCAACCAAGACCGTTTGGAGGTCTGGGGTCAAGGATAGTTGACCAATTGAGGACCCAAATGCAAATAAGTTATCAATTTAATCAAAATTCTGTTTTGTGGTTCAATCATGGTTCAACCCCTATCAAATCACCTTAGACTTTGATAAAATCTTGGGCAAACGGTCTCAAGACCATGTGGGGTTCACCCACATGATCTCAAGACCGTTTGGGCCAAGTTTGGGCCCAATTGGAGCTCAATTGAAGGGTTCAACTTTGTGTTGATGCACACTGTTGAGTGTTGATGGGTGAACATTGATAGACCCTAATTGAATCGATTTCAACTATAATTGGTTAACCATTATGGGTCAATTGAATGACCAAGTGATCAAGCATAACCTTATTTGACTAAACCCATAAGTGGTCAACATAGCTTTGACCATTTGAGGGCTTCAACATGGGTTGACATTATCGGTTGCATCTTTGAGCCCTGTTGAAGGACCAAGCGGCTGAGACCATGAGGGGGCTCACGGTCTCAAGACCATGAGGGGGCTCACGGTCTCAAGACCATGAGGGGGCTCACGGTCTCAAGACCATGAGGGGGCTCACGGTCTCAAGACCATGAGGGGGCTCACGGACTCAAGACCATGAGGGGGCTCACGGTCTCAAGACCATGAGGGGGCTCACGGACTCAAGACCATGAGGGGGCTCACAGACTCAAGACCATGAGGGGGCTCACGGACTCAAGACCATGAGGGGGCTCACGGACTCAAGACCATGAGGGGGCTCACGGACTCAAGACCATGAGGGGGCTCACGGTCTCAAGACCATGAGGGGGCTCACGGTCTCAAGACCATGAGGGGGCTCACGGTCTTGGAGCTAGAAAGGGGCTCACGGACTTGGAGGGTCAAAGTGGGCAAACGGTCAACACTTTCAACCGATCTCAATTCAATTAATGATTAATGATTGGAATTAATCAATGTGACTCATGGTTGACCACATTCAATCATTTGATGGTTCAATGTTGCCCAAATCAAACACTAATGATAATCTAAGATAGTAAGGGGTTATTTGACTAAGGTTTTTGACCAGGATGATGATCAATGGGGTGAATTACCAAAATACCCCTGAAGGGTCAATTAAGTTATACCTTGCTCAATTCAAACCCTAATTACATGAGAATGATGTTTTTAGTCATCATGACTCTATCCAACTTGATCTAGTGTAATGTTACCATCAACCATTAGTATGATGAAAGAGAGAGTACTCTAGAGAGAGAAAGTAACCTAGAGAGAGAAAGTAACTCTAATCACATAATGATGATGTTTTTGGCTATGTTAACCTATGATGACTCAACCCAACATGTTTTAGAGTGATGTTGACATCACCTACCCTTATGATGAGAGAGAAAGTACTTCTAGAGAGAGAAAGTACCCTTTTTTTAAAGTGGAAACTCAAGTAAAGCATCTCCAATGCACATAAGTGAGCATAATTAGGGTATGGTCCACCTGTGTGAGATGATAGAAACCCTAATTATGATAAATGATGAACCTTTAACTAATCCAAGAGCATCAATGAAGATGTTACTCATACATGATGATGTTATGAGTTTAATTCACCTTGATGTGAATAGTAAACCCTAATTCAAGGGTAATGACATGCTTTTGAGCAATAAACTCTATTTGAATAGAATTAAAGATTTAACTCTTATGACAAAAATAGGAAGTACATTCCTTATCGTTGTATTACCTTTATCAGATGTATTAACCATGCAGGTTCTGATGTCAAGGTAATCATATCCAGGTATGGATGTTGATGTTATATTCATTGAAGGCATGTTGTTAGCCTTATGAATAAGTAAAGTAATCTGATGCCTTGCCAGTGGCATCCTATGCTGATATTGGGCTATGAGAGCCATGAATACCATCAAGGTCATGCCTTAGAGATGACTTGTGATGAAGATAATGAGAAATGATGATTGATATAAGTTAGGCATGTTACATTTAGTATTCTTCTTTTATAGCTGCTATGCTACTGTTATTGTTTGAAGAACAATGTATGCTGTTAAAGAATACTGAATGTACCTAACTAATCAAGTATAATGTAGAGCCCTGATCATAGATCCATCATTGTCAGAAATTAAGTGATGGTGAAACAGGTTTTCCTCAGGGAACTCCTGGAGCACATACTTTTGAGTATGTGGGGTACATGGATGTGTAGAACCTTACATCCTAGTGTAGGAAAGTGATGTAGATGTGTAATCCATCCATCCTTCACTATAGTTTCATACCGTATCAGTGGTAGGTAAACATGAAACCTCCTGATGACGAAGAAAGCACAGATATCCGTATCAGTGGTAGGTAAATATGAAACCTCCTGATGACGAAGAGAGTACAGAACGCCACTGTGACTCTAGAATAGCGAAGGACCAGTTTACCCTGGTGAGCTATAATAGTAGAGACACGAGATGTCCTACAAGTGATCCTCTTACTGACTGAGGAAGGTGAAGGTCATGAGAATCCGGCTCTCTTAATGACCTATGTATGATACTGATGCGGCTTCTCAGCGATCAGTTGGAGTTTGAGTGGTAAGCCTCATCTCCACAGGGCATAATGTTGTTTGTAAAACATAATCAACCATGTAGCATAACTTGTTAGAGATGACTCCAAGTTAGTGGTTGATGTTACATTGCAATAATGTTGATATTTTCCATATCTCCTAAATTGTAGAGATCTTGTTATAACTGCAACTGCTATAGAATGCTTTGAAGGCTTTACTGTTTAAGATATTCTTTGATGTTATAATAAAGCTTCTGGCGAAGAGTTATAACTCTCGCTGGGAAAATTATGTATAATTGTCTCACCCCGTAAGCTTCAACTTTTTAGGTGGACGTCGGAGACGAAGAAACCAGCCTACAGGTGACCAGTCTCAGCAGCAGCAGCACCAGGGGCAGCAGTAATCTCAGGTGGAGATTTGTCCTGCCATGTGGTGTAGTTAGAGTCAGTCCTATGTGTCCTCTGTACTCTCAGGTCTTGGAGTCTTGTGTTATGTGATCTTGAGATTTTGTATCTTGATGTATATAATTACTCAAGAAGTAATTATCCTGAGATGTAAACAGTTACCTCTCTTTATGAAAGGAGTTTTTATGGATACAAGTTCTTATCTCGAAAAGTTTTAATTTCCCGTGATTTTTGTCTTCCGCTGATTACCGATTCGCTTCCGCTAAGTTTTAATCATGTTTATGTCATGGTTTGGAGATCAGAGCCCACAAAAGTGCTACCCGATAAGGGAGGCACAACAAGGGAAGACAACTCCAGAAAAGTGACTGGTGGTAGGAGAGTGTGTCGGTGACTAGTACGCCGATAAGAGGGTACGACTCCTTCTGAATCCTTGTATGACAAGGAGATCAGAGTTCCAGGTGGTCTGTGTGGACTACTTCAGAGGCAGGAGACTTCTGCCGCTTGGAGGATAGTTGTCATTCCTGACAGTCTCGGTGAGACCAGGAGCTGCATAGACACCGTCCAGGATTGGAGGTGAAGATTGCGCAAGCCGTGAGGTAACGTCATCGAGCAAGCCTCGGGACAAGGTATGCCTCTACAAACCATCCTTCCTATTGTATAGACGTTGACGCGATTCCTTCATTCTGGGTTTAGGGAGAATAAAATTTGTGTTTCCACTGCCTTCTCTACCTCCCCTAAAATCCAACAGTGGTATCAGAACCACATCAACTTCTCTATACTTTAGGATTTTCGATGTGATCAATTCTGGTTTGTCGCCTTTATTTATTGCATACGATGCGAATAAAATTGGCTTTATGTATGTCCAATCCTAAATCCACAAATCCCAATATACATATATGATATGTAATATGAATGCACTCGATACACGTCACCCTTAAACGAGTTTTGTGGTGGATGTATAACGTGATTATGGCCAATAAACCCTATGTATGTGTGCTTGGTTGAATGTGGTTGCTTGCATCTCAGTCTGCGCACCGATTCCCTATCTCTTATTCCTGATGTAACTCAAGAGAACTCGATATTTCTTTCCTACCTTTGATCCCCCCAAATGTAACTCGGGGTTTCCCAATTCAAATGTAAAATATGATAGATTTTTTTATTTCCTATTATGTCAAAGAACGGAGGACAATCTGACGACAACTGAGATGATCAGTTCAAGGAGCGAACCAATCGGTTGGCGATCCAGACAATCAGTTCGAGGAATGAGATGATTAGGTGGTGGCCCTGAGGAGATGCATGACGACTAGTGAACCGATCAGATGGAGGCACCAGTCGATCAGCTGGTGGCACCCAAACGACCGACCAGGGCGAACAGGTCATTCATGTGATGAGTTGATCAACTCGGATTGCTATAGCACTTCATCATGGACAAGTTGCATGTGATGTAGACGTAGATGACCGTGATTCCTCTTGGCTCGAGGAATCACATTAGGATGGCCATAATCATCACTTTTATCATTTCACATGTTTTCTGTGGGATATAGCATGTATATGATACATACTATGTATTGTGGTGATTAGATACATATATGTACCTATAAAACCAAATACCTCATTAAATATTAAAGTTTTCGATGCCTTCCAAATGTGACACATGTGAAAATCTTGATCGGCCAAGTGTGGGCATGCCCTAACGTGGTGCACCATCTATCTCATGGAAGCGTGAAGGATGAATATGTGGGTCTTCCCTAGCAGGGTGCATATTCATTGTGTTGGATTTGGGTTAGACTTAACGAGGTGACCTAGACAGGATCTAGTACCTTGAGGCATGGAGGTGATCATGGCAAAGAGTTGCATATGACATCTTTCAAGAGTTGCATATGATGCAATTGGCAAGAGTTGCCTACCTGGAAGATCTAAGTTGTGGGTGACAACCCTAGCTGGTCCATGGCTTAGAGGATTTCAGGATCTTGACCTACTATAAGATTGTACGCTACAATCTTCCAAATTGATGGTGAGGGCTATCAATTTGAACAAAAATAGTGGGAGCGATCATTTATTAAAGTCCTAACTATATCATCAACCTTTCAAATCAATCAAATAAGTCAAAATTAAGTTTTAACTAAATTGCATATATTTCCTTTTGTAGTACAAATGACAACAAACAACAATCACTTTTTGTCGCGATCGGTCCTTGAAAAGGACAAGCTGAATGGGACTAACTTCCACGACTGGTTTAGGACATGGATAATTGTTCTCACTCAAGAGCGAAAGCTCTATGTCCTGGATACTCCAATTATAGAGGAAGCTACTCCTACTACAACAAAGGAAGAAAGGGATTCTTACAAGAAGCATTCTGAAGATGCCATTGATGCAAAGTGCTTGATGTTATGCTCCATGAACCACAAGTTGCAGAAACAACATGAGAACATGGGTGTCATTGAGATGATTCAACATCTCAAGAACATGTATGAAGATCAAGAACGACAAGAGAGATATGATGTCTCTAGGGTACTGTTCAAGTGTGTCATGACAGAAGGAGATCTAGCTGGTCCTCACACGCTCAATATGATTGGGTATGTGGAGAACCTGACGAGATTGGGATTTCCCCTGAGCCAATTGTTGGCTACTGACGTGATACTGCAATCATTTCCAAAATCCTACAGTCAGTTTGTGATGAACTACAACATGAACAACTTTGACAATCCGTTGATAGAGTTGTTAGGGATGTTGAGAACAACCGAGGAACATATGAAGAAGGACAAGCCTAAGTCTATGATGATGATCAGCAACAAGAAAGGCAAGTCCAAGAGCAAGGGCAAAGGCAAGGCTAAGAAAGGTTCTGATGCTAGCCAGTAGCCCAAGTCGTCTTCAACTCTCAAGGCCAAGGGAGGTGTGACCAAGAGAGGCAATTGCCACCATTGTCAAAATCTAGGACATTGGAAAAGGAATTGTCCACTCTATCTAGAAGAACTAAAGAAGGAGGCGACAAACGTCTCCACCTGAAGGTGTCATGAAATAAACTTGTAACACTTTTTGAGGTATATGATACCAAGATATAAAGTGTAAAGCACCCAATAAATGAGGAAAATGTTGCCGCCATAGATAGGAGTACTTTAGTTTATTTTCAGCCTTAAAGGCATGTAATAGAGATATAAACTGCTCTTTCATATTTTCCAATAGATAGAAATACATTATTTTTGCATATTGTATGACAATAATGGCAATTAAAAAGTTGATGTTTCCTTATGGCAATGCCTTGTTTATCTTGTGGTACTTGGTATGCATAAGATAAAATGATACCTAAAAGTTATTGATAACTCAAACAATCAAATTAGCATAAATCATGAGAAATTCATTTCTAGTTTCCATATGATGGATAAACCTAGAATCTTTTGGTTAGAGAACCAGTAAGAGACATGAATATCTTAGACATAATCAATTAATCTTCACTAGTAGTAGTGGTAGAATGATTATCCTATTAGGTATAATACATGTGATGTATTTACATACCTATTAGAGTTAATGCTAGTACTTCAAACAATGTTTATAGAAATACCAATATGAATATCTTGAAGTGTTCAAGAATATCATAGATGAAGTAAGGATTTGGTAAAGTGTTAATTCTTGACTAGATCAATGAATTAAATACTTAGAGAAAATATTTGAGAACCTTATGAGTGATTATGATAGTGTATCAATGTGAGCTCGTGATTAAGGCATGATGATGTCTAAATCAACAAGGAGTCATACTCTAAGGAGTTAGAGGATGGTTATCAAATAACTAATTTCTTCTTAAATAATGGATACCCCACACTAATAAAGGACATTAAGAATCACAAAGGGTTGTGAGTTCTTATATCCTTGACAGATGCACCTCGATTATCTATGTGATGAGTTGGTCATGTGATGAGTCAACTATCTAGATGAATATGAGGAACTAGATTTTGAGTTATGGTTTATGACCACTACATCCTAAATAACTTCCATGCGAACCATAAGGTATGACCTTGATGGTAGCACCCATTGGGATGAAATCTATAAGTGCAAATGAGTCTTAAGCGTTAAGACACATGGATAACATTTTGAGAAGGATGATGCTTGTTAATTGCGACTTAATGACTAAAAGATTTGGCATACAAATACTGAAACTACATTCCTATAAGGAATAAGACAAGGATGTGTACGTGACACAACCTATAAGGTTTATGAATCCATTAATGCAAATGAAGTCTATAAGTTACAATGGACTAATCAATGTGATTGATTAAGTACAAGCAACTCAGAGTTGGATCTTTACTTTGATGATATGGTCAAAGGGTTTGACTGATATGTCAAAGATAAAGAAGGGATCAGTGATTTAGTGGGAGCATATTTCCATTCCACATGTCGATGAGGAATGAGATGTTCTAGAATGGAAATCCAAAGTGGAAATTATCTTTAGGGAAGATAGAGACGTTTCCTATGTGATAGGAATAGAGATCTATAGAGATAGTTCTTGCAAACCTCTTGACCTGAAAAGAGAAAGCATACATTGGTAATCTATACTGAAGGGTTCAGTATGCACAAATTCAGTGGGAGAAAACTTGTCCATGTTGCATGGAGTTAGTATCCCAAGGCCAAGTGTCTAATTCTTATGAAGAATGGGAACACTAAGAATAGATATGGATCTATCATGTATGTAATCATCCCATTATCTTGCATGTATGGACATAGAAAGAATAAAATGCATTCATCATCTTATATGTAGGACATGACAATATGATATGCTCATCATGATAACTCGTATGTGGGACATGACAAGTGGATGTCTGTCTAGTTCAAGTAAAGATTACTGGAATACCATAAGAACTTGATAAGTACTTGAGAAGTACTAGTTCTATGGAAATAAGGAAGGGTTCAGTGTAAAGAGTTACACTGAGGTGAACTTTCGAGAAGGACCGAAAATTAATTGCAAAATATATATGGGATAAATATAAAAGTGAATGTTTGTTGATAAATGGAAACGTTCCAATAAAGTCATTTTAAAAGGAAATACCGAGTATCTGTGTGTTAGAGAACAATAATGGATACTATATGGAACTAGGAGTTCATAGAGATGAACTTATAGTTATTCCGGTCATTAATGACAAGTTAGGAGTGCTTGGTCATGCAATGTGGCTAAAGGTTAGCAAAGGAATACTAGATCACATATTACGACAACTCCATCTCGTACGTGTGACGTACATCGAAGATATGAGAGACATGTAGTTAATACCGAATTTTGCAAGGTGTTGCCATAACTCACTATGTTAGCACTAGAGCACAGTAACAAGTGGGACATGTTTGAAGATCACTAAGAATATGATTCAAGGGTGATTAGCTCACAGTGCAAGTGGGAGTCTGTTGGTATGTATTCCCTGAGAGCCAATCATGGGATGATTAGTGGGATACATTAAGATTGATTTGATAAACATCAAAGGCAAGCTTCCAATTCTTTCTGGTTCAGTCATATGAGATAATGATAGAACAAATTGAATGTCTAGAGAATGACAGTGCTCAATGATGTATGCTTTCAGGTTGAGGACATGAACGATGAGATCATATAGATGCTAAGAGTTTGTAAATTCTTATTATGTCCCTAGTCAGATGTCATTGTGGAAGGTAGATAGACAGCAATGACACACAAGACTAGATTGTGGTGTTGGTTGATGAAAAAATCTCATTAGTCATGATATGGAGATATCAAACCAAACACATAGGTACTTGTTAGAGAAGAAGTGTACCGGACAGACCCACCGTGAGTTTGACACACAGAACCATGACATGGTAGTCACAGTTAGTTCTCACAGTGATGGTGGTGCGTGTGATTCTTTGACTTGAAATCACTACACTCAACACATGTCGTTGGGTACACTTTGACATCATCAAACGTAGTCCTAAAACATGGGTTGTTATAAAGGTGATGATTGGGTGGCTTTGACACATGGGGCTTATGAGGGGTGAGTGATATATATGGGATTTGTCTCTCCCGAGGGAGTTTGATATCCATGGCCACTTGATGAGTAGGATTGAGATAGGCGTGCACACATGTGTGAATCAATATGTGATATTGATTTCATACATATCTACTCCAATCTACTCTGAGATCAAGAAAGTGAATGAACGTTGACAGGATGACTGTTCCATGCCTTGAGTTCATTTGGGATATCAGTGACAAAGGAATTATACATTCACTATAACACCATTCATAGATTGTAGGATTGAAAGTTGTTCTCCAACTTTCTATTTCACTTGGGTAGCACTGATGTGCGACTAGGCACCGCTCTTTGCTTGTGAAGTCATAAGTGTTATAGACTTTCACTGCCAACGTGAAATGGACCTGCAGGGTCACACACATAGGATTTAACTTGGAAGAGGAGTTTATCCACAAAAAATGTTTAGATTGATACTAAAGGAGTTTAGTAGTTCAATTAAACACTCAATTAGTTGATAGCTTAATATCATAGTGTTCAAGGTGTTGGACTAATTGATTGAAACTACAATTGACTGATTTTGTGCAGTCTGCACTCGCAACTGATCAGCTCATGTGATGAAGTGATTGGCTCAGAGGTGAACCCATCGAGTCATGAGATGAACCAATCGGCTCAAGATAGGCTGAACTGACCGGTTCAAGGGTTGAACTGATCGGCTCAATTGGTCCAAACGAGCAAGTTGGGATAGTTAGGTTGGCAAGAAATTTATCTTCATTTCACTTGTCCAATTTGATTGGAACAAGGATTGGTATTTGGATCAATTCAAAACAAAAGAGGAAAAGTCAATCAGGAACTGACCAGGGTAGTGAACTGACCGGTTCAGAAGTTAACTGATCGGCTCAGGTGTCCCAACTGATCAGTTCAGGTGTGAACCGATTGGCTCAGGTCCCCAACCGACCGGTTCAGGTGTGAACTGATCGGCTTAGGTCCCCAACCGATCGGTTCAGCTGGCGCAGTTGGTTGTTTTGTGGAAAATCTAGAACCCTTATACTCCTGCTTTAATCCCACATTGCCCGAGGTAGAGAACCCTACCCCATGATCCTCCTATATATATAGGGGTATTGGGGGCTTCTCAGGAACAACAACTTAGAACACCAGTTGCTCTATAAAGTTGTCGTTCTCTTTGGTTGTGGTAACTGAGAGAGCCCGAGCAAGTGCTACACGATAAGGGAGGCACATCAATGGAAAGACAACTATAGAAAAGCGACTGGTGGCAGGAGAGTGTGTCGGTGATTAGTACACAGACAGGAAGGTATGAATCCTTCTGATTGCTTATACGACAAGGAGATCGAAGTTCCAGGTGGTTCGTGTGGACTACTTCAGAGGCGGGAGACTTCTACCACTCGGAGGACAATTGTCAATCCCGACAGTCCCGGTGAGACTCGGAGATGCACAAACACCATCCAAGATCAGAGGTGAAGACCGTGCAAGCTACTTGGTAACGTCGCCGAGCAAGCCTCGGGACAAGGTATGCCTCTACAAACCATCCTTCCTATTGTATAGACGTTGATGCGATTCCTTCATTTTGGGTTTAGGGAGAATAAAATTTTTGTTTCCACTGCCTTCTCTGCCTCCCCTAAAACCCAATAAGTTTTTGGTTTCATTCATCTCCGCGGAGGTATATATTTTATTTTTGCACTTTGGTTTGTCCATTTTAGCCCTTGGTGGAGAAACATGGATTTTAGTTTCTCAGTTTTCTTTGTAGACTATAGGTTCTCGCCTTCTGATTTGCGATTCTATTGCTTTTCTATTTTGGCATTTTTTCTATAATTTAGTGTCTGGTTGAGACGATTCAAATTGATCCACAAAGCTTATTGTAGCGTAGTTATAAACTTGCAGATGGAGGCTCATAATTGGCTTGAGGAGTGTCCCATTAGGATGCAGGGTATAAAGTTGGGACCAAGGTGTATCTCTAGTAAGCATTAGCGTGTTCTATGTTGAATTCAAATTTGAATATAAAATTTCTAATATGTGTTTTCTTTGTGTAGGTGTAGCGAACTGAAATTTGGGTATATTTTCTTTTTGACCCTTTTCCAATGCTTTTCCTTTCTTTTCTATCCTTTTTCTCCTTTATGTTGAATTTATGGAATTATTAGTGGTTTGGAGTGAAATTGATCACCATTTATGCCAATGTATGGGTTTATGCACAAATATCTCCGTTAATTTGTCAATTTGGGTCTAATATGCAAATTTACCACTTAAATAGAAATATTGATAAAATGAATTCATTGTAGAACATTCCTTAGACTTATAGATCAAGGATGAGAAAAAGGAATGCATAATAATGCTTTTAACTTCTTAATGTGATATTGAATTATTTAATATGAGAAATAGTGATAATATTAGATAATTGGATAAAATTCATAAAAGGAAGACTAATTAGTTAAAGATAACTTGATATTCATTTTCCTTGGGTTTTGTTTGTCTTGGAGGACACATATCATAATTTTGGGATAATAATAATTATATCTATTTTATTTTGAAAAGGAAAGATGATTTTTCCTCCAAAATATGAAATAAAATATTTAATGACTCCAAAAGTGGTAAATAATCTTGGATTCATAATCTACACATTAAAATATGCTTTGAGTGAATTTTCATATAATTTGGGTAATCTTTAATATACATGTGTAGATTAGTAGAGAGAAAGCATGTAAAAGTCTAAAATATTGAATAACATATAAAATAATACCAAGAGATGAAATTAATGGCCAACTCATGTTTTATATATTTTATTTTACTTAAGGGTGAAGTTTCACATTATTTGCATAGTAATATTTATTTTTATTTTATCTGGGAAAGGAAATAAGAACAAGAGTAAAATATATTAAATAAATTAGTAAATGACTACAAAAGAGAAGCTAAATCTCAAATTCGAGATCTACATGCCAAAAGTAGCCTATGGGTAAATTTTCAACTAATTTGGACCATCTTAATTTTTTTATTGATTTAGGAGAGAGAATATAATTAAAAAAATAAATAATATGTTGAAAAAAATTATCTAATAGAAATTTCATGTTCCTCACGTTTATTATTTCTTATATGCCAAGTTTCATATGTTTAGAAAGTTTCTAGATGCCTCTAACTCATTAAAAGGATAAAATTAGTGATAATATTTAAAATATTGAATAAAATATTAGAAGTTTTAAAAAATAGAATAATACCAAAATTAGATTGCTCACCCTAAAATTAGCTAACCTATCCAATTTGGGTTTATTTGAACTTTTTTGTACCCTCAAATAATTATAGAAAGTTTTATACATTAAATGCATTAAAAGAACAAAGTTGGAAAGTTGTATTAAATGACATTCATCGTAGCCCACATGAACAGTAATCGCAGACCAAGGTCTAATATTTTTGGACATAACTCCTTATTTTTCAACTAAACTTCACAAAATGAGTTACATTGGATTGAAGATTTAATTTTGCATCCATCCCCTACTCGAGACCTATAATGGAGAATTCTAGAAATGCCTAAACTTTTTCGTCAAGTCTTCCGAAGAAACTTCTCGCACGCCTCTTGAAACTCAAATTTGTATAAATAGAATCATATCCTCATATGAAACACAAACCCTAAGACTCTTCTAGTTTCTCCTTGCATCGTCGTTTCATCCACCATCGAACGTGATTCTTGGTTTGAGTATGCGGAACCTCTCCCCAATGTCTTGCTTCTTCGGAGCGTAATTGGACCTCAGGTAAACAACTTTGACACTTGTTCATCATGATCGGCTAGTTAGTTTCACAAATGAGTGACAAAAAAGTTTTCTCAAACTCAAGGACAGACTTCTCCTTGCCCATTTGTCTATGGCGTGTGTAGCGGGGAAGGGGATGATCCCTTGTGTTTTCCCCTATTTGCCCCTCGATTCTCTTTTATTTTCCTTTTCTCACTATGGGTATTCTTATAAATCACCACATTTTAATTCTATTTTTCTCATTTGTCACTCCATCACAAATAGTACATTTATACCCTTTCATAGACTAAAGTTTTGATTTTGATTTAAGGGAAAATTAGTTTCTTGCAATTTAATTTACAAAGAAATTAGTAAATAAAGTGAATCTTGTAAAATCCATATCTTCTTATTGGAAGCTCCAAAAATTATAAATAAATATGTTTTGGAATCAATAAAATGATCCCTATCTAATAAAATAGTTTCAACATCTGTTTTGCATTTTTTAGAAGGATGAATTTAGGGAAATGAAATATATGTATAAAATGGGTAAAAATTGTAATTTGATCATATTAACTCCAAATTGAAAATAAAAATATGTTTTCTTGATTAGGAGAATCTAATAAATCAATTGGCTAAATTTTTAGAGTCAAAATTCGAGGTTTGCAAAAAATGTCTAGAATTAGGATTTCAATACACTTATATGGATTTCAATTAGGATTTCAATACACTTACTTCTGTGGAGGCTATTGACTCAAGAACATGGAAAAATATGTGTAAACACTGGTTAAATGCGCAGGCTCAATATACTATGGATGGGCATGGTTTCACTGCGCTGACGGGTGAGAATATCAAACCATGGATCGACAATAATATTGGCAACACGTTAACATGGCCTAAGCTAGTTTGGGGCCCGTACCCCACTCCTAAATGGAGTACTAATCTATATAGAGGTGTCCTTAAGAAGTTACCTACTAGAGATAGAATGAGAAGATGGGACCTTCAGGTCACTGCTGAATGCTCTCTCTGAAAAGATGAAGATAAAGACCATGATCATATTTTCAATTCTTGTAAATTTTCCAAGTACATTTGGGACTTGATCTGCCTCAAGTGCACATGGGGCGTGAATTACAGGAACTGCTTGGTGACTAAAGCTGAGTTCTTAATGAATAGAAGCAATAGAAAAGCATAGCTTGGTGTTGCAAGTGCCTTACTTTCTACGTTTTGCTTCTTTGTTTGGGAAGAAAGAAATCACAGGGCCCATGACAGAGCTGCTAACACTGAAGAGGTAGTGTTCAACAAAATTTTGACCAACATTGCTAGAATGTTGAGGGCCAAAAAATGCCTGGACAGGGGCCTTTCCCACCGGGATACGTTGTACTGGTGTTTTTTGTAGTTAGATACCCCCATGTATATTTTGTCATACATGTGATGTCATACATGTAATGTTTGGGTCCGTCTGTATAGTCCTTTTTGGCAATATATTTACCTATTTCCAAAAAAAACCCTAATGCATGTGAATAACTTAAAATAGGCAAAGATTGAACTTCGATCATCTAAAAGTGGTGAAAGTTGAATTGAACTCAATAAAAGAGGTATGTGCATTGTTACACATTAAGTTGGGCATTTTTTTATCCAAACCCTAATTTCCCAATGAGGCATGAACTTAAACCTTTTATTCCTATATTTGCTCTTTTGGCACATTTACTACAGTACTTGCTTGGGTTTTGTACCCCTTGCCATATCAGTATTATATTGTTGTTTAATCTTGTCATGTGATTTATTTTTGGCATGATGGCTTGATGACTTATTAGCTAAAGTAGTGTTCCTCTTTACTAGCCACCCATAGTTTTGGGCATGTGATATTTCTCCCTAGGGAATGTGATAATTCTCCCAACTTTTATATATATTTTGTAGGTTATTGGGAATGTGATAATTCTCGCTTCATCTACTTTTAGGTTGTGGTTGGTAGGTGCCTCAACCCTACTTTAGACAATAAGACATACTTTTAATCATGCATGCTTCATATTTAGTATTTGATATTTTGGCAGGATTCTTTTGTTATGTGCCTCCTACTCTTGACCCTCATTAGTATAGTTGAATTTTTGCCAGATAATATCTTTTGTTATTTATATCTTGTCCTTGTTTCTTATTTGACTCATACCTTATTTTCTCCTCTTGCTGGGTGATCCCAACCACCCAAACTTAGTATCAAAGTGCATAGAAAGAGCATGGAGGACCAACCTAGGATTACGATAAGGAGTACATGGCTTCCAACATGGACCTAGCTCATGAAGTTGATGTTTGGAGACAAATTTTTTATGGTTTAGATTTCCCTCTATCTAGATCCTTATGTTGTATCTTTCATGTAAACCCTATATGGGAGAATGATGATGTACTCTTAATAAATTGAATATAGTCGCTACTTTTATTTCACTACTATACTTTGGTTGTTTTTAATGCCATTATTGAGATTTGAAAACTTTACACCTATTTCAAGCATACCTTTTGAGTGTGTTTGGAATGGATGTTTTTTTCTTCAAATTTTTAGTAGGGAGTGGATCCCCTCTTGGCCCCACTCCTTAAAGTAGGAATCATGGTGGTTTGAGTAGGATTGTGGGAGAGTTGCTATCATCTAAGAGATTCATGGTTCATTCAGACCGTGTGAATGAATATGCATAACAAAGGTCATCAAGAGGGCAATGAGGTACAACTTGGGAACTTTTCTCTGTGTTATTTGAATCATGCTTTTCACCTATGGAGAAAGTTTTTGATTTTGTCTTTTGCTCCATATTTTAGAGTCTCAGATTGTTGAATGCATGTCTACAGACCCATTGGGATGAGTTAGGAATGTCATATGCTAGATTAGTTGTTGACGAGTTAGAATTACTTGAGGGAACTAGATTGGTAGCATTTGTCATTGTGGGATAGTTGATAGGCCCTATATCTTTCCCTTGATTGAGAACTTCCTCCCTAAGATTAGTACCTTTCACTTTTCCTTTGGAAAGCTGTCAGTGAATTTGCTGGGATCATTGGGTTAAGATTTTGGTGTGATTCCCATCTATACTCTGCCTAATATATGGGAGTGTGGATGTTAACATATTGCTAGGATTTTAGGGGTGAACCATGATACACGCAAACTGCACGTGAAACACAAGTGTACATATCAATGTAATATAGGCCCTAAGAGGCCCGAATGTCAAACTTAGGGAAACATTCTCCAGTGACTACTACTAATTGTAATGCGATCAACTAGGCTGATAATACTTTGATTGCAAGTTTAATTACCTAAGATGCAGGAAATAAATCTAAGATTACTAGTTGTTGATCTGAAATGGTGTGAATTCCTTAGGATTATGGTTTCACCATGGCTAACATTGCAATTAACATCATATAATTAATAATTATCTCTCCTAACCCAGGACAAAGAGACATGTAGCAACAATTATATGCTCTCATGAAGTAATTCACTACCTAATCTAATACTAATTCCACTCGCATTGTAATTGTGTTATTAGTTAGGTGCTTTACTATGATTTTTCGAAGACTCCTTTTTTGAAGGGTGATGTAAAACAGATAATTTTATGATTTTTCAACCCCTAATTCCTCTTTCAAAGCAACTAACAATCTAAATAACTACCTATGGTGATCAAGCATGGGTAGTTCATTATACTTTTATAAAATTATGTCAAACAATTAAGAGAAACATGTATATTAATGCATACAAGTCAGTTACAATGCATAACCGAGCTACTCCCAGGTCCTAAGGAAGTAGAGGCTTAGCCCACATGATTTCCATTATCAAATACATGGATGAGGAGAAGAAAAATGTAGGAAAAATTAGAAAACTAAAGTAACCCCTAGAGAAGACTGTCAATATTATTCCCTTTGATGAACAAATTGATTTGCTATCATTCAATTGTGAATCTTCCCATCAGAGGTGCCTAAATCATCTAGAACGTGACCATATCCTCTCCTTTCTCCTCTTGTGGCTCTCGACTATTGTCCAATGGAATAGAAAAAAATTATTAGGTTTGGTCAAAATCCCTCTAAGTCATAGAAGTGACTGAGGGCATCATTAATTGCCAACCATCAGATTAAATGTGATTTTTCAAATCTACCTGATCCTACAGTGTCAGTACTACCGATTGGGTGTTGTTACTACTGATGCCTTCAATAGTTGCGGTCACCTGTGTAGTTGTCAGCACTACTGAGTTAATGTCGATAGTAATGAGATTTCATTGAGAAATTCTAAATCTTTACTGTGATGCCGTCGGTAGTATCAACTTCTTTCAGTTAGTACTATCGAGTCTTCTTGATTTCTTTTGTCCTCTCTAAGAAAGTGTCAATGCCACCAACAGTAGAGTCAGTAGTACCAATCTGTGAATTTTCTTGTAGATTTACCTGAAATCCACAAAAATGAACATAAGCTCTCAAATAATATTAAATCATTCATGATCATTAGAAATACATTTATTTGATGAAATTAAGTATTATAGACTAATGATAATAGAACCGTGCACAATTAATATGAAAATGAACAATAAGTGCACAAAAACCAATAATAAAAAGTCTGTGAAAATGACAATTATCCATTGCACCAAATCTAAGCTTAATTGTTTCTCGTCCTCGAGCAACACACCCTTAGATTTGTTTGAAGCAATTTAGTAAAAGGACATAAAATATAAATTTTCTTTCTCAACTATCCTTACCTAGAGGTCCCAAATTGGACTTCATTGACCAGTGAATAATCAAACTACTCTCAAGCAACCAAAAATATCCATAAAAGACACCCACCCTTAGATTGGTGAACACTATCAAATAAAGCAGTTAATAACATAGTCAATCAGGCATTCACTTGGTGCATCATGTGTTTCCCTATCTACATTGCTCTTTTCCTAACTACCGACTAATTGGAAGCATTTCTCCTTATAAGAATGAATGAGGAGAAGAATCACTTAAGTGGCCTATTGCAAGAGCAATGAATGGATTGAAATAGGTGGCTTATGAATATTCACAAGTAATATCTAAATTATTTATGAAAAAATAAAACATCATGAGACTATATAGTGAAGATAATGTGAAATGCATGAATCCTAATGCTTAATATTATTGGGTGGAATGATGAATGTATTGAAAATCTCATCAAAAGGATGAGAATAAAGTAAATAAGAGAATACATGATGTGAATGTTTCCATCTCTTTGTGAAGATTTCAAGGCATTCTCTCTCTCTCTCTTTATTTCAAAACATTATTTTTTTTCATTGGCCCACTATTTAGCATGATGGAACGTTATGCTTGGGCTTCACTAACATATCACATTCATTTCATTTATTTTCATCTTTGACTTTTTTTCTTCTGAGGGTATGGATGTGTATCCCTGCACTCTTATTTCAAATGAAAGCAATATAACCACATGATGTGAAAATGAATGATGAAAAATGCATGAAATATACATGTAATTGTTACAACTAAATGTTATGCACAAAATTGTTTATGCATACTAACTTTTTTCTTTTCATTTTGAAACTAATGCAATACAATAAACTAACTATGATGCCACCTATTATGCCATGCAATGAAATCAAAAAGAAATAATTCAAATTATTTGATCATATTAAGGTGGTGGGTTAAAATGAATGGAGAATGGATGAAATCACATAATTAAGTGACAATGCCTTTCATGAACTATGATATGTCCCTCTCTAATGACTTGTGTATAGGATAACCTTAGGATTTCTTTCTTAAATTTCAAATTAAGATTTCATCAATTGTTTGATCAATTTAGTCTCAAACCCCATCTTCATTCACATTTCTAGAACAATTAAGAATTCCATTCATATTAAATGTCCTTAAGATGACTAACCCATACACTTCCGCTAGGTGGTGCAACTCAAGAATTTCACAACTAAGCCAATTTTTTAGTTTTAATTTCCATTGCAAACACCCAAAAGAAAATGGCACTGACAAGAATCATGAGTTAATCTCCACTATTACACTAGATAGATTGTGGATCCTACAACTTGGAAAAATAAAAGCTAAAAATCAAATAAAGACTAAAGAAAAATAAAAACTAAAGGATAGAGCTATTCCAACACTTCCCTGAGCTTGAACTTGACTATGTCCACATAGTAAAAATCCAACTTAAGACCTAGAATAGTGGTAGTGGATCAAAAAGAGTGGTGGTGAAGGTTGTGGCATGGTAGGATCATAGGGATAGAACGTCCCCTAGAATGTTAGCGATTTCTGTCGCATTTCTGTGTCTTCTGGTGTCATTAGTACCTAGTCGTTTGATTTTCTTGATACTTCTGAGCATTAACTCAGTATTTTGAACTTGAGACTTCAATTTGTTTCGATAGTATTGAGCCGATGTCAGTAGTACCAAGTCCTTATCAGTGAACTCGGCCCCTTTTTCTGCAAATTGTTAGTGTTAACGAACATGCAGTCGGTAGTATCGGGTTTCCTTGAAAATTTTCTCATACAACCTGTGATGTCATCGGTACTGTCAACTATGTAGTCGGTAGTACCGAATGGTTTTATGAAACTTGATCCTTGTCTCTGTGATTGCGTCGGTACTACTGACTCTTGGGTCAGTAGTACCGACTGATGCTCAGTCTGCATGCCACACAAAAATGATCAAGGCACCTTTTTAAATAAAAACAAATAAATGAAAACTAAAGATATGAAATCACAAAATTGAATGTAAAGAATAAAAATTGATGGTTGGGTTGCCTCACAACAAGCGCCCTTATTTTACGTCATAGGCTCAACAAGATGAGTTTTCTTCATCTTGGGTTGTCAGATGATGGTTGTGAAGATTCATCTGGGAGTCTAAACTCCACTCTATCATCATCTATCCCGAGTGTCAAGCAGCCTCTACCAATGGTAGTGATCACACCAGACATAGCTTGGAATGATCTTCCTAACAACATATCTGATCCTTGAATCTCAGACTTATCCATAACCAGAAAGTCAACAAGAAGGATGAATTTGTTGACTTTGACTAGCACATCATCGCATATCCCATATGACCTAACAATTGATCCATCTTCCAACTCCGTTGTCATGGACGTTTTCATTGGTTCCTTCAATCCCAACTTTCGAAATGTAGCAAGAGGCATGAGATTTATGTTTGCCCAGAGTCACACTATTCTTGTTGGAAATGTTAATTGCCTATAGAACAAGGGATGTAGAAACATCCTGGGTCTTTTCTCTTCCTCGACAATGTAACATCCCTGACCTGGGTTATGTTTTAACCCTAGGTGTTTTGTTTAATAAAAGTGATTATATGCTTGATCTTATATTTTGAAAAATAATTAAGGCTTAAGAGGAACTTACATTGCAATTTTAGTCCTTTTTGAATATTGTTGAAATCAATGTTTTGCTTGTTTTGGACTAAAGTGCAAATTACCCAAGTTGAGGGGTTTATTTGAAAATTGCGCATGGTAATATGTTCCTCATATGTTGAAGCATCATGAGAGTGAAGATGATGCAGAGGTATGGCTTGTGATAGCCTGAATACCAAGAAAGAGCTGATAAAGCAATGTTTGTGCATTAAAACCTAGTTTTGGTGTAATGTGTAATTTACCCAAAACCTAGGGTTCAATATGCAAATTACCACTTCAAAATGGTCCCTAATGTTTCTTAGGATCATATGTAGCAAAGAAAACGAGAGGGGCATCTCATTTGTATCTCTTTGAAGGAGAGAGAATCGTGATATTAAAATAATCAAGATTTAAGCATAAATGGAAACCCTAGTTCAAATTAATGCAAGAATAAATAAAATAATTGAAGGAACTTCAACCAAAATTGAAATGGTTGAATTCATATATATGTGGACGTCCTTGTGCTTTGCAAGGGCCACGAAATATCTCAAGGAGGTGAAAAACCCACTCACCTTATTATAAGAAAAGAAATATCCACTCACTTATGGATATTAATATAAAAAGGGTTAAGGTGCTTAATTTTCTTTTCTTTAAAACATGGATAATTGAGAGGAATAAGAGGAAAAGAGTATAGACTCGTCCCTAAGGAAAGGAAGGGGGAAAGTGGCAAGAATATGGGGGAGATAATTCCTACTTTCTCTCTCCTAAATGAATTTTCAATGAAATTCACATATATTCTCCTTTATCCATGGAGTAAAAAGGGAATTTCGGATTCACTTCCACCCTTAGCTTGCAAAACGACCAAGGAAGATTTTAAGGACCAGGATGACGACCCCCAACCTGTTGGTAAGATTCTTGACCTTCTTTCATCTTGATTTCATGGTGGAAATCATAAATCAATGCATAATTTCTTCTTTTCTTCACTCCATCTTAAACCCTAGCCAATCCTTTCACTCCAAAACTTGAGGAGGAGCCTTGGGGGAGTTACAAAAGATTCTTCCACCATTTTTGACGTGAAGATCCAAGCTTTGAAGCTCAATTGAAGGTGGGTTATATAACTTGAACCCTTGACTATTGTTATTGAACTAATTTCTCGACTCAATTGATTCAATTATTTTTCTTGCAATACCTTTGATTAATTGATGCAACTTCCATGGGTATGGCAATATATTTCATGGGGATAAAGGTTGATGGTGATGAAATCATCACAAGCACACATCTCAGCAAATTTGAGTTGCAAACGGTTTTGGACTTTTGGTCCAAACGGTTTCACCAAACCATTTGGGACCAAACAGTTTGCAAACCGTTTGGTGACTTGGACTCCAAACGGCAAGAGAGGGTTGACCATTTGGTTAGGTTGACCATTTGGGGTCTGAGCTCACGTGCATGTTGGGTGATGATCCAATGGACATAATTGATTGATTCAATGTATGTACAATCTTTCAATTGGAAACCCTAATCGAGTTGATCAAAGAATCCATGATTGTTTCAAACGATTTCAAGATAATTTGGGTCAAACAGTCTTGAGACCATTTGGAGGGTTTAAGGTTGATTCATGATTGATGGATAGAGATCCAATGGTGATGATTTATGAATCTTTCAATTTCCTAATTGATGGCCAATTCAATGGTGCAAATTATATTTAATTTGATTGGAAATGGTCCAAAGTGCCCATACAGTTTTGAGGATGGTTTGAGCCCAAACGGTCTTGAGACCGTTTGAGCTCAAATGGTCTTGAAACCGTTCGGGATCAAAAAGTTTCAAAACCATTTGGGGTCAAATGGTTTCAAAACCGTTTGGTGATGAAACCCCAAAACCGAATGGTGAACTATTGTGATTCAATCATTTGGAAATTGAAGGTGATGATTGTTCCAATGATCCAATGATTGATAGTGATGGTAATCAATGGAGGTACAAAGGTTGAAATCCTAAAAGCACCTAAATGATTAGTACCATTAAAGGGATAAACCTTAATTTCTTATAAGAATAATAACTTAGTATACTATGTCAATCATAAGCTTTATGTACTTGTTTGAACGGTTGATATAACCTAATCAAGTTGAGAGGATGATAAAATGGAATTTATACATGAGTATGATTCATGTAGTGATTAAGGGTATGATCCTTAGCAAAGAGATCATGAAACTCTAATCATGAGCATAAACCCTAATTGACAAGGTTATTGAACCCTAACCCTAATTCAGGGAAAATTTAAGTGAAACCCTAATCCAGGGTAAGGGTGTAACCCTAATCTAGGGTCATGATATGTGTAAACCCTAATTATGGGTAATGGAATACGAAACCCTAATTGGGATGAACAGTAAACCCTAATTATGGGTAATGGAATATGAAACCCTAATTGGGATGAACAGTAAACCCTAATTATGGGTAATGGAATATGAAACCCTAATTGGGATGAATAGTAAACCCTAATTGTGGGTTATTGAATGTAAACCCAATTCTGGGGTGAAATTTATGTGAAACCCTAACTAAGGGTGATTTTATGAGAAACCCTAATGTTTGATGTGATGTGGAACTCAAATCCAGGGTGATGCTATGTAATGTTTTATGAAACAATAATCTTGGACAATATGGTGATAAATCATAACCTTGATTTGGGTAATGGGATGAATGTTCCCAAATGACATGAAATGGGAAACCCTAACCCTAGTAAGCGAACAATGGTGTTACCCTTGAATATTGAATCCATATTTGTTCTACATGGTACTGATATGTAATTGAATCTATTGTTATCATCTGCACTAACCATGCATGTATTCTGAAATAGTGATAATGGCCAGGTATGAGCTATGATGTTTAATTCACTATTGTTTATTGGGCCTTGTGTGCCATAATATACCTTGCTGCCTGATAAGAGGTAACAAGAGAGTTAATGGGCCTCAAGTACCATGAGTGACGCTTGTGATAGCAAGTATCATGTTTACCTTGGTCAGATGACCTGAAGGTGATAGTTACTTGGAAAAGTGGTAACAATGCTCAATGATGAGATAAGGGTTTGAATACCCAGAACCATATGATTGTGATAATGAGATTGTGAAGGGATGAGAATTCCCAGTATGGAAAAGAGGGACTGAGTTCCCAATGTCTTTTAAAGACTGATAAGTAACTGATAAAAATAATATATGTCTCTTTATAGCATTGTCATAATAAGTTATGTTTGAGAACTTGGCTGATGCTAAAAGAATATGAAAATTTACTTAATTAATAAAGTGAAATCTGTTCATGTAGAGCTCTGTACATAGATCCATCATTGTCATTAGTTGGTGATGGTGAAATAGGTTTTCCTATGGATTTCCTGGAATTCGCATATTATGAATATGCGGGGGTAAATGGGTGAAAATATCCTTACATCCTAGTGAAGAGATTGATGGAAGGTAAACATTAAACCTCTCAATCCTTCATGTGTCAGAATGGATGTATCACAAATCTCCCAATGGTTGGGATGGATGTATCATTAATCTCCCAAAGATATTTAATGTTGAGTCGATAGAGATAAACATTAAATCTCTCGATTACCGATGAGAGTGCAGTTGACGCTATAACTCTATAACAAAGTTGCCAGTATACCCTGGAAAGCTATTTTGAGCAGTTGACATAGTCCTGCTTGGGGTCCCGTACTGACCGGGATGTGGGAGGTCATGGGAATCTGCCTCTTCCATTGACCTATGTATGGTACCAATTTCAAATTAGCAATGGTCAGTTGGAGTATGAGACGTATACCTCATCTCCCCAGAGCTTAACTATGTTTGAAAAATGTAATCAACCGTGTAGCGTATTTGCATAATATTGAAATACGAGAATCACTGGTTGATGTTATATCCTAGATGGATAAGTGTTATAAATGTCCTTCAATTCTTTATTGAATATTAGACATGCTGTTTATCAAGTTACAACTGAAAAGCTTAAGTGAGAATATTGCTCTAATATGCATAGATATTAAATCAACTGTTGTTAAGCTTATGATTCCACTGTTCAGTTTATTTCTATTAAACTACAATAATAATGTTTTGGCGGAGAGTTATATCTCCCGCTGGGGCAATTTTATAATTGTCTCACCCCCGTAGAATCCAACATTTTTAGGTAGACGCAGACAAAGAGGAAGAACCTCTGTAGCAGATGAAGAGCAGCAACAACAACAACAAGGACAACAGTGATCCATCAGGTGGAGATATTGGCTGTCTGGTTTTGTATAGTTCATCCTATGAGTCGTCTCTGTACTCTCGGGTCCTAGGAGTTAGTGCTTTTAATAATTTGATCTGAGATTTTGGGCTTCAAGCCTCAAGGTTCTTATACTACCTGTGTACAGATGAGACAGAGTAGTGAATGCTTGTATGCCTGGAGAAGCAATGAGACATGACATGCATATATGAACCAGTATGTAATGATTTACTTTGGTTCTGAATGAAAGAGTTTTCCTATGAATGGATCTCTTGATAAATGGTTTTAATTTTTAGTGATTTTTAGTAATCCGCTGTTAACGACCGCTTCCGCATTTATCTTAATCGATGTTTGGCAACAGAAGTCACAGACAACTTTCCCTGGATTGTAGTTCTCACCACTTCATCAACATGCAAGACATATTTATCTTTGATATGTCTTTTCTTGTTGATGATATCCTTCAAGAATCTTCCATATGCATGAATTTTCTCTATCGCTTCCACGAGTGGAATGTTAATGTGAAGCTTTTGAAAGATGTCTAGAAATTTCTTAAATTACTTTTCCTCCTTTCTCAGCTTCATACTATCTAGGAATGGCATATTTGTCTTCTCTATATGCTTGTGGGAGGAACATATGGCACATTAGGATCTCCTCCCCCAAGATTACTTCAACACCACCTTCTGGAATAGAATTTGGTATGTCTCCTATGAATGGAATGACATGTTGCTACTCTTTCTGACTTGTAACTGCCTCCGTATTGATTGTGACGGTTCCACTATGGAGTAGAACCTTCACCTGTTCTTGTTTCTTAGGAAACATTTCTAAAATTGGAGATGTGGACACGTCAGTGGTGGAACTTTGAAGTTCTTTATATGGCATTCTGCATCCTCTTGGTAATCCATATAGACTATGAGGGAATGAGACTTTTGGTATATATACCCAATCCGGTTCGACAGTGTGATGCTTTGATGAGTCCTTAATGATATGCTTTGGCTCCATAATAATAGAGATAAATTTTACTTGGTAAGAAACATGTTCTTGCACTATCAAAAAGGGTGGTGGTGGAGGTTTTGGCTAGGTAGGATCATAGGGATAGAACGTCCCCTTGAATGTCAACCGCTATTGTGGAGTTAACGTGTCTTGAGGTGTCTATATTATCAAGTTGTTTAATTTTTTTGATACTTCTAAGCATTAACTCAATATTTCAAATGTTGGAATTTAATTTGCGTCCATAGTACTGAGTCAATGTCGGTAGTACTGAGTCCTTATCAGTGAACTCGACCCCTTTTTTCTGCAAATTGTGGGTACTACCGAACATGGGGTCGGTAGTACCGAGTTTACTTGAAATTCTACTTGTCCAACCTATGATGTCGTCAGTACTATTGACTATGTAGTCAGTAGTATCGAGTTGTTTTTGTGAAACTCGACCCTTGTACCTGTGATTGCATTAGTACTACCAACTCTTGGGTCAGTAGTATGAACTGATGCTCATCCTACACACCACACAAAATGATCAAGGCACCTATTCATATAAAACCATTAAAATGAAACTAAAGATTTGATACCAAAAAATTGAATGCAAAGAACAAAAATTGATGGTTGGGTTGCCTCCCAACAAGCGCCATTTCTTACGTCATAGGCTCGATAAGATGAGTTTTCTTCATCCTGGGTTGTCATAGGATGGTTGTGAAGCTTCATCTGGGAGTCTGAACTCCACTCTATCATCATCATCTATCTCGAGTGTCAAGTAGACTCTACCAAAGGTAGTGATCACGTCAGCTGTAGGTTAGAACGACCTTCCTAACAACATCTCTAATCCTCGAATCTCAGGCATATCCATAACCAAAAAGTCAACAGGAAAGATGATTTTGTCGACTTTGGCATGCACATCCTCACATGTACCATACAACCTCACAATTGATCTATCCTCCAAATCCATTGTCATGGATGCTTTCATTGGTTCCTTCAATCCCAATTTCCAAAATGTAGCAAGAGGCATGATATTTATGCTCACCCCAGAGTCACACTGTGCTTGTTGGAAATGTTGATTGCCTATAGAATAAGGGATGTAGAAACATCTTGGGTCTTTTCTCTTCCTTGAAAGATTTCCCTAGATTATGGAGCTCAACACTTCATCAACATGAAAAACATCTATATCCTTGATCTGTATTTTGTTGTTGATGATGTCCTTCAAGAATCTTCCTTATGTAGGAATTTTCTCTATTGCTTCCATGAGTGGAATGTTAATGTGAAGCTTTTGGAAGATGTCTATAAATGTCTTAAATTGCTTTTCCTCCTTTCTCAGCTTTAGAGTATCTGGAAATGGCACATCTGGCTTCTCTATACGCTTGTGTAGAGGAACATGTGCCACATTAGGGATCTCCTCCCCGAAGCTTACTTCAACACCACCTTCTGGAATAGAATTTGGTACATATCCTATGAATGGAATGGCCTATGGCTGCTCCTTCTGACTTGAAGGTGCCTCCTTATTGACTGTGACTGTTCCACTATGGAGTAGAACCTTCACCTGTTCTTGTTGCATAGGAACATTTTATAAAATCGAAGATGTGGACACATCAATGGTCGAACTTCGAAGTTCTTTGTCTAGAATTTTGCATCCTCTTGCTAATCCATATAGACTATAGGGGAATGGGACTTTTGGTACATATACCCAATATGACTGAGGAGTGTGGTGCTTTGGTGATTCCTTAGTGATATGTTCTGGCTCCTTAACAACAAAGATAAATATCACTTGGTGATGCTGATGAGCTATCTCTGCATTCCCAAAAAAATATTGTTGAATGGGTTTCTTTAAGGAGTCCACCTCCACTGCTAGATGAGAAAATTAATTTTGTATGCTCTATATCTGTGCCTCATGATTTTCCTACACCCATTTTGTATGGTCCAATAAGGTCTCATTCTGATTGACTAGCTTGTCTAGCATGTCTTTAATTCTATCTATCTTACTGGGGCTCTTTTCCAGCTGATATTGCTGACGTAGGTACATGCAATCCTCATATTCACCTCCAGATGAGTTTGCATCCTTCTAACATAGTTTCTTGGCTATGAGGTCAAGCTTCTCATTCAATTCCATGATGACTTTAGATTCTCCAACACTTTTAGTAGTTGTTGGAGTTTCTCTTTCATATCCCCATGACTGATTTTTAGCCATGTTATTTAGAATCTCATGACACCTGGATTGCTTTTTGTTAAGGAAGAAACTTGTTCATGCACTGTCAAGTGTGGTCCTCTCCTCTTGATACAATCCATAATAAAAGATCTTTTCTTGTCTATATAGATCTATCCCATGATGGGTGACTTTCCTCAATGTATTATGGAATCTCTCCCTTGCTTTAGAGTAAGATTATTCTGCCTACTGCTTGAAGTTTTTTATCTTTCTAACCAACTCATTTGTCTTCTAAGGTGGGAAGTAGAGCTCAAAGAAGATGTCTATCATCTGATCCTAGGTTTCTATTAACTCTGGCTGTAGGTTCAAAAACTATGATTTTGCATTGTCAACCAATGAGGATGTGAACAACTTTAGATATATTATAATTGTTGGAACTTTTTCAATCTTCACCATGCCACAACTTTCTACAAAATTGCTGATGTGGGTCATCTGGTCCTCCATACTGTGACCATAGAATGCATGTGTTTCAACCAGCTCCACCAAACCAGGATCTATCTTGTACCTATCCACATTAATATCCTACCTTTTAATTGGCCCAACTGCACTGTAGCAGATGACGCCTTGATCTTCTCCCAGATGGTATGCTCTTCTGCTTCTGAGTCACCCATCTCTGGTAGTTCTGGTTGAGTTGCTTGCAGTGTTGGAGTTGGAACAAAATCTTCCACAGAATCTATGCATTCCTGTGCTTTGCGACGCAAGTCCTCGATGCTAAAACTAGAGCTACCGGGAGTTGACTCCTCATAATTTGTGGTTTGAGTGTGAACCATGCATGAGTACCTAAAACTTAACAATGACATGAGAACACATAAGACTAGTGAATTGACAATAGAAACCTTTTCAACTATGATCTTGAATAAAGAAAAGATGTAAAATAAAAAAAATAAAAAATGGCATAGAGTGATCGGTCAACACTCATAGTGCTGGATCGCCGTTTCTCTGACAATGGATTCAAAATCATGATATGCACAAAATACACATTAAACACAAGTATACATATAAATGTAATATTGGCCCTAAGAGGCCCGGATGTCGAACTCAGGAAAACATTCTCTAGAGACTACTACCAAATGTAATGTATTTGCTAGGCCGATGAAAACTTTGATTGAAAGTTGAATTACCTAAGATGTAGGAAATAAATCTAAGATTATTGGTTTTTGATCTCAAATGGAGTGAATTCCTTAGGATTACATTTCACCATAGCTAACATTGAAATTAACATCATATCAATAATAATTATCACTCCTAACCCTAGACAAAGAGACCTGTAGCAAGAATTACTCACTCTCATGACGTAATTTAATACCTAATCTAATACAAATTCCACTATCATGTTAATTGTGTTATTAGTTAGTAGATTTACTAAAAAATCTGGGTAATCTCTCCACATTCATAATACTCCTATCTTAAAGGGTGATATAAAACATTTAATTCTATGATTTTCCAACCCTAATTCCTCTTTTGAAGAAATTAAATGTCTAATTAACTAGCTATAGTGATCACACATGGATAGGTCTTTATATTTCCATAGAATTATGTCCAAAAATTAAGAGACACATGTATATTAATACATAAAAGTCAATTACAATGCATAACCGGGCTACTCCCGGGTCCTAAGGAATAAGGGGTTTAGCCCCACGTGATTTCCATTGTCAAATACATGGAAGAGGAGAAGAAAAATGTGGGAAATATTAGAAAACTAAAGTAACCCCCTAGAGAAGATGGTCTAGATGACTCCCTTTGATGAACATAGTGATTTTCTGTCTTTCGACTGTGATTCTTCCCACTGGAGGTTCCCAAATCATTTAGAACGTGATTGTCTCCTCTCCTTTCTCATCTCCTGGCTCTAGACTGTCCTTCAATGGAATAGAACTAGATTATTAGGTTTGGCCAAAATCCCTCTAAGTCATACAAGTGACTTAGGGCGTCATTAATTGCCAACCATTTGATTAAACATGATTTTTCAGATTTTCTTGATCCTGCCATGTCAGTACTACCGACTGGGTGTGGTACTACCGATGCCTTCTATAGTTGCGACCACCTATGGAGTTTTCGGTACTTCTAAGTTGAATTTTCAGTAGTATCGAGATTTCATTAAGAAATGTTGAGTCTTTGCTGTGATGTTGTCGGTAGTATAAACTTCTTCCGATTGGTACTACAAAGTCTTCTCGATTTCTTTTGTTCCTCTTTGAGCAAGTGTCTATACCACCGATAGTAGATTCGGTAGTACTTGAGCTGTGAAGTTTCTTATAGATTACCTAAAATCCACAAAAATGATCATAAGCTCTCAAATAATATTAGATCATTCATAATCATTAAAATACATTTATTTGATGCAATTAGGTATCACATGATAATGATAATAAATCATGCACAAATTAATATAAAAATGAACAATAAGTGCACATAAACCAATAATAAAAAGCATGTGAAATTGACAATTATCCAGTGCATTAAACCACTAGTACAGAAACTATCTCTAGCATCGGTTAAAATACCCTATAACATTTGTTATAGACTAAACTTAAGTGGACAACACTATATCCATAGGTCTAAGACGTCAGTTCTATGGGGATGCCAGAGCCGAAGCCAGAGATCCATCCTTGGTTGTGTGGATAAAAGAAACCAACACATATAGGAATATGAGGTGTTGGTTTCTTAGAAAAACTAACATCACAAGAACCATACTAGGTCACGTTTGTAATTGGCAAAGGACCCTACATCGTCAATTTTGCAAACATCGACACCTATTATGATATATAGTGTCAGCTGTAGTAGAACTAACCGCTGATTATGATTTATAGTGCCGCTTATATATACAAAACCGATGACTATGACATGCTACCCAGTGAGGCCATACTTTCCAACATGACCATTTAGTTTTTCCTTTAATGCTGGTTATATTTCCAAAACTGACGTCTCTTACCTATAGTGTCATTTATTTTATACTTGATGACTAAGTGTTGATCTTTTTAGATAGGAAGGCTATAGACCTACTTTACGGCTGGTCAGTAGGATGCATAACCTGTAGTTTACAACTCAAGTTCTAAACTGTAAGTTAACAACATCATGTGAGTCCATCTTAATAGAAGGCCACCAAACTCGCAATAACAAACATAATATGCATATATTTCTATTCATTCTCCAATTCTATTTCATCACATACCCAAACATACATCTTCACGTTCATTCACACACATGATACTTACACCAATTCCATTCTCATGACATGTAGAAACACAATTCATTCATTCATCTTCACATTCACACACATGTATATAGATCATCATTCACATATACACCAATAATTTACTCACATCAAATTTAAAGTTGAAAAAATTCATAAGCACCACATGTATATAGATATAATGAAATCAAACTTTAGAAAAATCATTCTTCTTTATCCCAATCAAAATTAAATTTGACATATTTTTCAAAGGCTTCTTCCCATTATTCTCATATCTCATCTAGTTGTTCTTTCGTATAGGGCATTTGTATGTCTTGTAGATTTTCTAGCATATTGAAGTCTTCATTTGAAATAGATGCAAAGCTAATGAGGTATATAATTAATAAGTTTGATATTTTCATATTATCTAATGATACTATATACTTATGACGATCAACACTATATATATATATTACATTTTATATGCAACTGATATGTAGTGCTCCATATCTGATAATCATGTCCATATACCACATCACATAGTATCTGCATGCCCAACCATTGTCTTTTATAGAACACTATAAATTTCAACATACAAAATGTTAATAAATAAAAGTAAGCATAGTTGGCATAAATATGCATTGGAGTCAGAAAACTATCTCAAAATTCTCCCAAACTATCACTTTGTTTTTCTTGTCAACCTTTCATCCAACTTTTTTGAATTCCTTTATAGCCCTATACGTTAATGTAACATATTGAATTGAATTAGTAAATAGTCATGTAATATATATGTCAAAAAATATAAATATAAAAATTTACTCATGTGAATAATGCCAATTTCAATTTGTGTATGCCATTGTCTACTTTGTCACCCCTAGGTTCTAGATAATACATAGTTAGCATCACAGAGACAATAATCAATAACACCCAATGGTTATTCTTGAGTGAATAGAAGGCAAACAAAATATAACTCAATAACAACAATGAAATGTAATTCTTAAGTTAAAATTGTAAGCAAAGTAAAGTAAACTTACGCAACATTGTACGAAGCTAACATCAGGCTCTTTTTATTTTTGCCAAAATATTTAAATGTGGTACAAGAGTATTGGGAAGGGTCTTTAATTACACGACCAATCAAGGATGGAATTAGAAATGCCACATAAGACAGTGAAAACTCTATACAGACCCTATTTAAGTGTTTGCAAAACATATATCATGTATGCATTAATATATAAGAAAACAAATCAACATATATAAAATGAGGTATACCTCTATATAAGATCTCGCCATATCCAAATCTATATCATAGATGTATTCAACCAAGCATAACCAAACAACTCTAAAACATCTTGTAGAAAGATACTGGTATCATGAGGTTGACCTACAATGTCCTCCTTAAGATGGACCATCATAGGAAACCCTTCTTCATATTGCTTCCATACTCCTGCACTAAGGACCTACTGTGTCAAATAGGTCTTTTGTAATCCAACCATGTATTTGAGGAGGAGGTGGAGGTGGAGGATGAGTTGTAAGGGGCTTCTTAGGCAATATGTCATGCACTTAAATAATCTTATATCAATGGTGTCATCTAGATTAAAGGCGTTATAGAAATTTATAGGATAAGAATGATTGAAGATCCCTTTCTAGACCTCAGTTACATGATGCAATCTCATAGTGTATGTAAATTAATTTCCTCCTTGATTTTAACATTTACAACTTTAGTTCGTGGTCATATGGAAAATACCACTCTTTCCATTAGTGAATATAACTTGTCACTCAACAACAACATGAACATCTTCACTTATGCGTAAACTTTAGCTTTCAAAATGACATCCCATTACCCCTATCTTTGATTCTCCTTATCAATTTTTAACATTTAGTACGTTGATTTAGTAGAAAAGGCACCATTAACTGTGTGATTCTAGACCCTTATATCATCCTCCTCGTCCTTTGGGGGTTGGGTTTTCAGGATACCTTTCACCAGTTCCTCAAGTAGGCATCACCTAAGGAATTCCACATCCCATCCTCCATTTTGTACTAGGATTTTCACAAAGAGATCATCAATGCCAATCAAGATAATATGAATAGCTTTCTCATGTAGTTTGATTCCTTCTCGCCACTAGATATTAACCTAAAATATGATATTAGAACACTCACTGGTAACATGAAAGAGTTATTGATGGTCATTTTGTTTACCTTCAATAGTCACTCTACCAAGTCTGGAAAAATGATCTATTTTCTGAGTGGATTTCTTCTGATATTTGTGTCTCATGAACCGAAACCAAATTTTCTCTCTATTACTACTCACTTCCTAAAAACTTTTTAGGAGAATGGTGTGACAATCTAACTTTCTCACTCATGTGATGTACTCTCTGTCTTCTAGTGATTTCCATACTCATTTGGATATCAATTCTATAGTGTGAGAGTTGTGATACTCAAATTTGGTCACATCCATGTTTAATGTCTCATATGTGACACTAATATGCATAATTGAACCAAGTGTCATGCTTTAACATTATTGGTATGTATGCTTAGAGAGCCAATCATATGATGATTAGAAAAGGCATATCTTGTAAATGATTTGATTAATAATAACATAAATCTTTCAATTTATGCTATTTCTTTTAGTTATGAGACAATGATGAAACATAATGAATGTCTAAAGAATGACATTACTCAATGACATATGTCTTTGGTTTATGATTTGAAATATGAGATCATACAGATGTCAAGAGTATGTACATTCTTATTATGTCCCTATTCAGATGTTATTGTGGAAGGATGATAGACAACAATAACAGATAAGACTAGAGTGTGTGTTGGTTAATGATAAAATCTCATTAGTCATGATATGTGGTATCAAACCAAACATATAGATACTTGATGGAGAATAGTGTATCGGACATACCCACCTTGAGAGTGACACATGGAAACCATGATTGGTAGTCTGAATAATCTCTCATAGTGGTGATGGCGATTGTGGTTTTTTAACCTAAAGTTACTAGACTTATTACATGTCGTTCGGTGTACTTTCACGTCATCTACCATGACCTTGAATAAGGGTTGTCATAAAGGTGGTGTTCAGGTGCATTGTGACACATGGGGATGACTGTGAGTGATGTGGATGGGATTTTTCCCTCCTACAAGAGTTTGAAATTCAGGACACTTGATAAGAAAGACTGAGAAAAGCATGCACACAGATGTGAATAAATATATAATATTGGATTCACATATATCTCAGGCAGTCTACTCTGGTTCAAGGAGCATATATTAAATGTTTATAGGATGATGATTCCATGCCTCGATTTCAATCTGGTTATTAGTGACAAAGGAATTATACAATCACTACAACATCAACCACAAATTTTAGGTTGAAGATGTTCTCCAACTTTCTAAATTACTTAAGTAGCAATGATGTGTTGGTAGATGACAACTCATTGCTTGTGATGTCAAAAATTAGTTAAGGATATTCACTGGCAACGTAACTTGAAACCTATAGGGTCACACACATAAGGTACTCTAGGAATAGGAATTTGTTCATGAATGTGCTTTAAATTTGATAACTAAATAGTTAGGTATTCAAATTTAACAACATTGGTCAAATATTGACTGACTAGACTGTGAATTGGCCAATTCAAGTGTTGAACCGATCATTTTAGAGTTACAAGTCAATTGAACCAATATTGGCAATCTGGTCCACGAGATGACCAATTTAGGAAATGACCTGATCGACCCAGGTCCATGAACGGACCCGTTCATGTTGTGAACTGACCATTTGCTTGATCAATTTGATTGAATCAAGGATTAATGCTGGCGCTGTGTTGTGCATTAATTGGATATTAATTTCCAATACAATTGTGATTGAGAAACATGATGAAATGAATGGTTCAATAATTGAACCAATTGGCTCACATACCAATCAATCAGTTCACCTATGAACCGACCATTTCACCACTCATAAGATGTGAAAATTTCACCGCTGACCCTGACCCTCCTATAAATAGAGTGGTACTGGGGGCTTGTCAGACATGTCCATTAGCTCTGACAATTATTGTCTTCTTTGGTTTTGGTAACTGAGAGAACCCGAGCAAGTCTTACCCGTCAAAGGGAGAGATAGAAATGGAGAACAATTATGGGAGAGCAAGTTGGTGCTAGTACACCAACTAAAAGGACAACTACTTATCCATTCTTCTAGAACGAAAAGCACTCCTGGTAGTCTGTGTGGACTACTATAGAGGCAAATAGGATGTTGCCTGCCTCTATGAGGACTAGGTCAATTGATGTCCATGGTGATCAACCAAGAAGCTATTGCTGATGCTGTCTGAATGTCTTAAAAAAGGCGCACACTACTGTGAGGGAATAGTCATTGTTCTAGCTCCATGACCAGGTATAACCTTGCAAACCATCCTGCTCATTACATAGTTATTGACACAATCAAATATTAAATGGAGAATATGGTAGTTAAAGTTTTGTTTCCTCTATTTGTTCTGTTGCCATAATTCCCTACAATGGTATTAGAGACACATCAATTTACTATGCTTTGGGATTTAATAGATATGATCAGATTTTGTTTTTTGTCTTTTATTTATTGCATACAATGTGAATACTTAAAATTATTGATACACATATCCGATTAAATACCACATATGATCCAAAATAATATATATATATATATATATATGTATATATATATATATATATATATATATAATGTGATATATGTATGAAATTTAAACATGTCATCTGAAAAGTTGGTTTTGATGGTGGATGTGTAGCATGGTTATGGACAATAACTCTATTTGTATTTTCTTATTTGGTTGTGGTTGTTTATTCCTATTTATATCTTGATTTGCATAGCGAGCATCTATCTTCTTCTTTCATGTGTATAAGTATTATTCTCTCCTTCCAATGCTCCCCTCAAATGTAACTTGAGGTTTCTCTACTATAATGCAGTATGCTAAATAGGATAATTTTAATTCTTGTTACAATGAAGGAGAAGTTCAATACCAGATGATTCGTATATTTTATAAGACAAGCCAATGGGTTGGAGGACCGAGGAAGACTTACAATAGGAAGAGTCTAACCAATCAGATAGCGGACAAACTGATCATTTGGAGGTGTCTAGATTTTGTTTGGACCAAAGACCAAATGATCATTAAGATGTTCAACTGACCAACCAAGGGGCGAGCCAATTGGTTCAAGGGTTGAAATGATCAACCTGGAATGGTTCAAAGAACATATCTATCACAACAATATGGTGTTGAATGTGATGTAGACCTTATGTGGTAGTATTTCCTTGTGGCTCCAAGGAATTACAATAGTTTGTCCATGACTATCTCTTATGTTTTTAATTGCATGGTTTCATTTGTGAAATGTAGCATGCGTATGATATGTACTATAGCACATGGTGATTGGATGTGTATATATATTTATAAATATAAAATCCATCAATCAAACATATTAAGTCTAAGACGCTTTCCATTAGAAACACACATGAAAAGTTTTATCGACTATGCGTGGGTATGCCAAGTTTGGTGCACTATCCCTCTCATGGAAGTGTGATGGTAGTTATGTGGGTCTGCTAAGAAAGGTGCATTACTATCATGTTGGCTTTTGGGCCAGACTTAACTAATTGATATTAATGAGATTAAGTACTTAGAGGCATACATATGATTATGGAAAAGAGTTGTACATATCATCTATCAAAGAATTACATAAGATGTAATTGGAAAACGTTGCCTAGCTTAATGATTAATTATGTATGTTGGTGTTGGCTACGTAATAACTCAATTGTTTTTTTGGTCTTGGCTCACTAGAAGGTTGTATACTGCAATCTTCGAAATTGATATGTGAGGACTATCGGAACAAGATAGTGAGGGAAATAATTAATTAAAGGCATAATTAAACATTGTAAATTTTTTATTTAAATAAAATCAAATAAAAATTGTTTTAACAAATTGCAAATTTCTTTTGTAGAATCAAATGGAAACAAATGTCACATTTTCTCTGTGAGTACTTGAGAAGGAAAAGTTAAATGGAAATTTTTTCCATGACTGGTTCAGGATGTTGAGAATTGTTCTCATATAGGAGTGCAAGCTCTATGTCCTGGACACCAGAGTGAGATGAGCCTTCTATCACTTCACCTAAGGATGACAAGGATTCTTACAAGAAGCATACTGAAGATGTTGTTGATGTCAAATTCCTAATGTTGTGCTCCATGAACTATGGTTGTAGAAACAACATGAGAACAAGGATGATATTGAGATGGTAACACATTTTAAGAATACGTTCCAAGATTAGGCAAGATAGGAGAGATATGATGTCTCCAATGAATTGTTCAAATGCAACATGGAAGAAGAAGATCTAGTAGGTCCTCATGTGCTCAAGCTTATTGGGCATATGAAGAACATTGCTAGACTAGGATTCTCCTTGGGTCAAAAGTTGGCCACTGATGTGATTTTGCAATCACTTCCAGAGTCATACAGTCAGGTTGTCATGGACTACAACATGAATGCCTTTGACAAGCCATTGACAGAGTTACTTGGAATGTTGAGAATAGTTGAGGCACAAATGAAGAAAGATAAGTGATGCGATGATTTTGAGTCGCATTTATAGACCTGTTTGATATGTGTTTTATGCTTTTATTAGTCATTTTTTATGGTTAATGTTGCATAATTCATCCACTTTGGTCTTTGCTACTATTTTATGTCAAATCCCCTTTATTTTATCGTTTTGAGCATTAATTGTCAAAATATTATTATTTGTGTGAATTTATGTGGTTTCGTGTTTGAATTTCAGGGAAAACAAGTATTTGCTTCCGTCGATACCATCGACGGAAATCGATACCATCGACCGGACCACAGGTTGCCAGCCGCGAGTATCAGCAAAGAGTCGATACTATCGACAGGGATGTCGATGGTATCGAGCTACCATCAGGTTGCTGGCGAGAAAGCAGTCGATAGTATCAACACCAAGTCGATACCATCGACGCATGGAGGCTACAATGTCGGAATCCTGCAAAAACCAATGCCTAAAGGAAGTCGATACCATCGACCCGCGTCGATGGTATCGAGATGATGTAAAGCGTGACAAAGAAAGGATTTGTAGCTGGCCGCTACCACACTGGGTCGATACCATCGACTCACGTCGATGGTATCAACACCGTAAGATATGTGTTTGCTTTGGAATGATCTTAATCGGACGGCCGTGGTTAATTAGCGACCTAATGAGGGATATATACCTAATGACGGCCGCCGAGAGGTGGAGGGCATCAGATTAGCCATTGCACAAGAACCGAGGAGGAGTAGAGAGGAGAACGGAGGCCAGAAGCTCATACCAGTTGATCCGGACGCCGAAGAAGACGGATTCCACCACCAAAAGGCGGGAGAGCACGTGTTCTACGCTGAGGATCACCCGGTTCTTCTCCGTTCAGGGGTTTCGCTGCTCATTTCACGTTTTTCATATGATTTCCCCTATCTCTACCATGTACTTTCTTGAGATGAACATGTAGGGCTAATCCCATTCGTCTTTAGGACCGGGAGTAGCCCGGGAATTCATTGTATGCCAATTTTATAATAATAATTTATATTTTATCTCTTAAATCTGTGGTATAATTTCGATTTCTCAATATATTGTTATGCTTGATCACCATAATAATAACCTAATGCCCTTAATCAGTTTGAAAGAAGGATTAATGACTGAAAAGTGACGGTATTCACATTAATCGACAAACCCCTTGAACAAGGTGGTGTAAAATTAATGGTGGATACTGAGAGATCGTTCATAATGCACCTAGTTTAGGGTATAGGTTACTACGACGGTGGAACCGACCTAGACTTAGGTAGTAAATTGCACCACGACAGTAGGCAATTCTGTTTTCAGGCCACTACCCAGATAGAGAGATAAAATTGAGGCATTATATAAAATCTAATACAACGAAAACCCACGGTGAAACCACAATCCTAAAGATCTCCTTTTGAATTGATTAAATCAACATTTAATCGATTGCTTGTTTCGTTTTGTTTTTATTTTTCTTTTAATTATAAACAACAACTCTCAACTTTTTATTCGGTTTAGCTAATCGCGAGTAGTTAGTAGGAGTCCCCGACGATTGCACATATCCCTGAGTTCGACTCGGGCCTCACAAAGGCCTGTACTACTCGACGCGTTCACTTGCGTTTCTGCGCACAGTAAATAGTCGTCAAGTTTTTGGCGCCGTTGCCGGGGATATGGCAATTTGTTGGCACTTCGAGTGCTGTGAGCGGCCACTCTAGGCCACATTTTTATTTTTTTTTATTATTATCATTCCAAAAATTCATAATCTATTTTCTAAATATTTGTAGTCGTCAAGCACTGCACTAAATTTAATCTTTCTATTTTCAGGTACTGTGCATGGTGCAGACGCGTAGTACTGACTACGCAGGCCGCGCACTAGAGGTTCCGCTGCCGGGACCAGAAGATGAGGAAAGCCACAATCAAGACCAGTTAGAAGAAACAGAGTCAGAACCTGAACAAGAAGAGATGGACGAGCCACAAACAATATGGGAGAAGATCAAGGCTTCTTCCGCATCCGCTTCAAAAGGGTCTATAAAGAAGCAAGCAATCAACATATCTACATATAAGATTGATCCGGCTTTGATAAATCTGGTGAAGTCCAATGCTTTTCTTGGACTCAAGAATGAGGACCCCGTCGCGCACATAAGTCAGTTTGTTGAGAACTGTGACATGGTTAAAATCGACAGGTTTCCACAGGATGCACTTTATCTTAAGCTTTTCCCTAGTTCATTGGCAGGAGCCACGCGAGAATGGCTACACAATTTAGATGATGAGTTTGTGGAGTCCTGGGACCATATGGTGGAGATTTTCTTTGAGAGGTTCTTTCCTCCTGAGAAGACCAACGACATGATCAGGAAGATCCATAACTTTACCCAACAGGCAGGTGAGACATTTTCTGAGACCTAGGAGAGGTTTCAGGTCATGCTAAGACGGTGCCCGTATCACGGGTTGGATAAAGAAACACAGGTAAAGATCTTCTATTTTTCTCTCTCCGAGCATGATAGGAGCAACCTTGATTCAGCTGGGTCAGGATTCTTTTTGAACAACACAGACACCAGGTGTTGGGAGATATTAAAGAACATCGCTAGGAAGCAATCATGGGGTGAGAGAGAAAGAGGCCCCGTGGAACAAGTTTGTGTGGCAGGTGAATCAAAAGCTATGAAGGAGCTGAATGAGAAGATGGATCTTCTCACAAAGAAATTGCTTGCAAAGGAGGAAACTGAGTCCGAGGACGAGGCTCAAGTGAAATTCATGAGGCAGCAGCCAGGTTACATGAACAACGACTATGCATGGAGGAAAGACAAGAAGTTCTCCTGGAAGGATCCAAATAACTTCTTACAGGATCCGGATGCTAAACCCCAGCCAGCTGCAGAGGATAAGAGCACAGAGCTTCTCAATCAAGTTATAAAGCAAAATCAAGAACTCATGGCTACTTTCGGTCAGAAATAAAGCAACAAGGGGAGTTCATGAACCAATTCGGGCAGACACTACAGAGCCATGGGGCGAAAATGAGGACCATTGAGACATCTATGGCACAAATGGCAGTAGAGATAGCCAGTTTGAAGAAACTGGCACATCCAGGTTTTCCGGGAAACACCAATGTTCCAGGGGAAACCAGCAAGCAAAGGCCGTCTTTCTAAGAAGCAGCAAGAAATTGTTAAATCCAAGGGCCGAGGAGACAAGCACACCACAAGCTGAAGTAGAAGGTGAAGACAATGAGGAGTTTCCCGCACCAGTCATAGGGCAGGTTGATTACACAACTGTGGATGATACTGAAGAACATGTGGCAGAGGAGGAACCTCAGAAAAGGACACCCTATGTGCCACCTCATCAAAGGGCACAAGCGGTCTCAGTCTCGTATCCAAACAGTGCTAAGGCAAGGAAGGTAGATGCGCAATTTAAGAAGTTCTTAGACAGTTTCAGGAAGCTTTCAGTCAATATCCCTCTATTGGAAGCCATTGAGCAAATTCCGTCTTACGGGAAATTTCTAAAGGACATCATTACTAAGAAGAGGAAAATTCTGGATACAGAGGTTGTCGTGCTCAAGGAGCAAGTGAGTGCCTTCATCATGGGCACTTTGCCGCCAAAGAGGCAAGATCCAGGCTGCTTTAACATTTCTTGTTATATTGGAAAAGTCAAATTTGGTGAAGCATTATGTGACTCAGGGGAAAGCATCAAATTGATGCCCCTTTCTACATTCAAAAAGCTAGGATTGAAGGAGTCACGGACAAGCAACATGACTATTCAATTGGCAGACAACTCGGTGGTAAAGCCATTTGAAATCTGTGAAGATGTGTTAGTGAAAGTGGACATATTTGTTTTTCTAGCAGATTTTGTAGTCATGGAGATGCAGGATGAACATGGCAACGAGCTATTACTTGGACGTCCTTTCCAAGCTACAGCCGACATGATTTTAGAGATGGGGAGAGGTCGTTTGACCTTGGGTATAGCCGATGACCGATTTGAGATGGTCATTCCCTCTAGTACTGTGTCGTCTAAAGAAAAGGAACAATGCCGTGTGGTAAAACATCTGGATAATAATATTTCACTCTGTCTTGGGAAGCCATTTCTGGACATGGCTCATGTGATGAGCAAAGTGGACAATGGAACTTTGGCTGTGGACATCATGGAACAGACCAAGGTAGTATCTCTGTGTAAAGCTGTAGGGTTCCCTAATGAGGAGGATGAGGACATTCCGCCTTCTACGACAAATGATGTTATTACAATTTCTATTTTTGATGCATATCCTGAATTACCATTGGAGGCTTGCATGGTAAATATTACACATGATTGGATGCAGAGCAAATCACTCAAGGAGTGTGCCAAAATGCTTCAGATGCTTCCATGCTTCTATGCGAGTCATTATGAAGATTTAGGTGAACTTCCCCCGCCGCTTCAATCATCTCTGATCAGCCCGCCGGAGTTAGAATTAAAGCCACTGCCACCGCATCTCAAATATGTCTTTCTAGATGAGGAAGACAAGTTACCTGTGATCATTTCTACTTATTTGAGTGCGGATGAGGAGGAACAATTGTTGATAGTGCTGAAGAACCACCGGGGAGCTTTTGGGTGGTCCGTTGCATATATCAAGGGGATTTCCCCTACATTGTGTCAGCATAAGATTCGGCTCAAGGAGGGAGCCAAGCCCGTGATCCAACCTCAACGACATCTCAATCCAAGCATGATGGAGGTTGTGAAGAAGGAGGTTATTAAACTTCTTGCTGCAAATATCATTTACGCAATATCATACTCGACATGGGTGAGTCCCACACAGGTAGTCCCTAAAAAGGGGGGTATTACTGTCACCCAAAATATTTTAAATGAACCTGTCACCACCCGATTGGTAACTGGGTGGCGAGTTTTTATTGATTACCGCCGTCTGAATGCCGCTACACTAAAGGATCACTTTCATTTACCTTTTATCGATCAAATTCTAGAGCATCTTGCCGACCGATCGCACTTCTATTTTCTTGACGGGTACTCGGGGTACAACCAGATTTCAATTGATCCTTTGGACCAAGAGAAATCTACTTTCACTTGTCCCTATGGGACTTTCGCGTATCGCAGAATGCCTTTTGGTTTATGCAATGCACCTGCGACTTTTCAGCGTTGTATGCTCGCTATCTTTTCTGACATGGTAGAACGCTGTCTTGAGGTATTTATTGATGACTTTTCGGTGTATGGTGCATCGTTTGACGAATGTCTCTATAATCTGGACAAAGTTTTACAGCGCTGCGAGGACACACATTTGGTCCTCAACTGGGAAAAATGTCACATGATGGTGACTGAGGGGATAGTGCTAGGACACAAGGTGTCTAGCAAAGGTTTAGAGGTGGATCTGGTAAAAATTGAAGTTATTTCCAAATTGCCCCCACCAAATTCTATTAAAGGGGTAAGGAGTTTCTTGGGACATGCCAGATTTTATCGTCGATTTATAAAAGATTTTTCAAAAATCGCAAAACCTCTATCCGAACTACTTGAGAAAGACCCTGTATTTGATTTCAATGACAAATGTCTACATGCGCTCGACGTGTTGAAGGAGAAACTGATTTCTGCACCGGTTGTTCAAACGCCAAATTGGACTAAACCGTTCGAACTCATGTGTGACGCTTATGATTTTGTGGTAAGAGCCGTGTTGGGGCAGCGGGTGGACAATAAACCCGCTGTGATTTTCTACGCTTCAAAGACTTTGAATGACGCCCAATTAAATTATACAACTACTGAAAAAGAATTACTCGCCGTTGTTTTCGCTTTTGAAAAATTTCGGCAATATTTTGTTGGATCTAAAGTAGTCATTTGGACTGACCATGCCACAATTAAATATTTAATGGAGAAAAAAAATGCAAAGCCTAGATTAATTAGGTGGATTTTGCTCTTACAAGAATTTGACATCGAAATCAAGGATAAAGCTGGGATTGAAAATGATGTGGCGGATCATCTGTCTAGGTTAGAGAGGGTGGATGAAAAAGATTTACATATACCCATAACTGAGACATTTCTGGATGAACAAATTTTGAAAGTTAATTCTAAAGACCCTTGGTTCGCTGAGATTGTGAATTATTTGGCTTGCGGGATCATCCCGGAAGATTGGTCATATCAAGAGAAGAAAAGATTTTTCCATTCTTTATGATATTATTTTTGGGATGACCCGATTCTTCTTAAGCAATGCAGGGATGGTATCCTACGCAGGTGTGTGCCTGAGGTGGAGTATGAGAGCGTTCTCTGTCATTGCCACGCACTACCTACGGGAGGACACTATGCGAGCTCTCGTACGGCAGTTAAAGTTCTGGAGAGTGGCCTTTATTGGCCAACCTTGTTCCGAGACGCCTACGAGTTTGTAAGGCAATGTGATTCCTGCCAACGAGCAAGTAATATTTCAAAGAGACAGGAGATGCCCCTAAATGTGTTCCAAGAAGTGGAGGTATTTGATCTGTGGGGCATAGATTTCATGGGACCCTTTGTGTCCTCAAATTCAAATTTATATATTCTTTTAGCAGTTGATTACATGTCGAAGTGGGTAGAAGCAATACCCACAAGGACTAACGATTCCACTCTAGTGTGTAGGTTCGTTAAAGAAAACATTTTCTACAAGTTTGGAGTGCTCCGAATGATCATTAGTGATGGGGGTACGCATTTTAGGAATCAGAAGTTCTCGGCATTGTTGAAGAAATATGGGGTCAAACACAACATAGGTACCCCATATCACCCGCAGACTCAAGGACAGGTGGAGGTCTCCAATCACGACATTAAGAAGATTTTGGAGCGTACAGTGGCATCCACGAGGAAGAATTGGAGTGCCCTACTACTGGATGCATTGTGGGCGTACAGGTAAACACCTATAGGCACCATGCCTTTTAGGTTAGTGTATGGTCGGGCTTGTCACTTACCGGAAGAGTTAGAGCATAAAGCACACTTGGCGTTAAGAATGCTCAACTTGAGTTACGATGGAGCGGGGAAAAAGAGATTGTTTGAATTAAATGAATTGGATGAGCTGCGCATGACTGCATACGAGAACTCACGGATATACTAGGAGCGCACCAAGTTAATCCACGATCGTCACATCCAGTTGCGCACGTTCAAGAAAGGAGATAGTGTATTGCTGTTCAATTCACGACTGAAGTTGCATCCCGAGAAGCTCAAATCCCGGTGGAGTGGGTCGTTCGTGGTAGAAGAGGTCAAACCACATGGCGCAATCTTGGTGCGCGATGGTGAGATGACATTTTTGGTGAATGGATAGAGGTTGAAGCTATATTTTGGCGAAGATTACAGAAGGAAGGTGAATGAGGTCAAACTCATTTTACTTTTGGATGCATGATGTGACTCAGGTTGTCTAGCCTAAGACGTTAAATAAGGGCGCTTGTTGGGAGGCAACCCAACCATTGGTACCTTAGATTAGTTCATTTAAATTCGTAGTTTAATTTGTTTTTACTTAGTTTTTAGTGTAAAAAAGACACCGTGACTGTTTACTACTTGTGCAGGGCTGAGGCAGAGTCGATACCATCGACCCTTGTGTCGATGGTATCGACCATGGTACAAGTTGATGACTGCAAGAATCGCACTGCGTCGATACCATCGACGGCCTCGTCGATGGTATCGACATACCTACAGGCAGATCGCAAAGTCAAGGTCGATGGTATCGAGATGCCTGTCGATACCATCAAGATCTCTGGAGATTTTCAGAAGAAATCGACTAAGTGAAGTCGATACCGTCGACTGGCATGTCGATGGTATCGACACATTCAAGTGCAAAAGGTGGCGGCCAGGCCTTGCGAGGATTTTCCCTAATCAGAGAGTCGATACTATCGACTCGCGTCGTTAGTATCGACGCGCCACGTCAACAATCCGCGAGAAAGATCAACGACATTGCAGCAAACAAATAAGTCGATCTGGGGGTTGGGTCGATACTATCGACCCGCGTTGATAGTATCGACGCGTCAGCAATCCGGGCCCCGCAGATCCAGCCATCGACGACCGTCAATACTAGCGGAGGTACAGATCGTGCTACCTGAGTCGATACCATCGACTCACGTCGATGGTATCGACGGGCAGACAGTAGCGCCGACCACAACTATATATGGGGAGTAGTTGCGTCAGATGACATCACACCTTCAGTGCAATCTTCCTCCACTTGTACCGAGCGAGTTCTAGAGCTGTGCAAGCCCATTGACGAGCAACACCGAGCTAGTTCTTCATCGAGCGGAGATTCGATTCTCCAATCTTCACCGAGCTCCTTTCTAATCCTCTTTCTCTCGCCACCATGGTGCATGGAGCTGGTGCGTCATCTTCACATGTGAACCCGACAGATATCCTGGAGTTCGTGCCACCTCCTCCAGTGTTGGTTTCACGCCCACAGCTGATTCATCCATCCACGGAGGTGAAGAAGATCTACGAGGGGATCTTAAAAAGGAAGATAGAGCCAACCCGTTATGTCGAACGTGACATGATCTGTGACTTAGGGTTCGAGGCCAACTTGGCCTACGTTCTGAAAGGACAGGCGCGCTACACAAATTGAAGACTTGACGAGCTGGAATTTCATGCAGATGGCCAACCGTTCTTCGGCGAATGTCCCACGTACAAGGAGTTGGTGGCCGAGTTCATGGCATCTCTTGAAGTCTGCGTCATGCCCAACGACGTTATTGCCACCGACCGCGAGTGGATCAAAGGCTGGGTGTCGTTCCGGCTGTTCAACATCGACTACAACCTTACGCTCCAGCAATTCAACAAGATCTTCAACTGGCACCACTCGCCAAACGATTACCGGTGCCCAGACAACCGCACCGACTACGACGTCATATTCTCCGAGCTGGTTACGGTGCCGCCGGGGAAGTCCGTTAGCTACCATAATGCTGTGGTAGTTGATTTCGAGCACCCTTTCATCCGGATTCTGCACCGGATGCTCAGTTCGACGCTGTTTGCTAGGGGTGATCTATCCCTTAGCAAATTCCAGGAGCCGGATCTTTTCTTCTTGTATAAGCTCCTGAAGCGTCAGGAATGCAATTGGGGTGCCTTCTTTCTGCAAAGAGTATTGGCGGTGAAGAGGAGTACGCGGAAAGTGCCGATTCACTTCGGCGGGCTCATCACCAAGCTGGCTTCATACCTTGGCTTGAATTTCCAGACCCTCACTCCTCTATCTACTAGGAGCAAGGTGAACTTGCAACATTTGCACCGGTCCAATCTCCTACTTCTTCGAGATGGTTTGGCGTATGCGCATTGCCACGTCAACCATGCCAATCAGGAGTGCTTGTTGCCTGATCCGGTCTTCAACATCGAAGGGGCGCAACACTTCCGGTGGCCAATCATTGCCATCGCCGACTCCGATGAAGAAGGTAGCAACGACGGTGGTGACGACGGAAATGACGACGAGGCTGAGGAGGAAGAGGAGGCATTCACACCTCTTCGAGCACAAGTGGCACCACAGAAGCATCCTCGGATGCATCCAGGTGCATCTTCATCATCACAGCCTACGCCGCCACCACCACCGCCCTCGCAGCCAAGCAAGGATGCCTATTCCATGCAGGGCATGTACACTATGCTGCAAGACATCCAGCAAACGCAGTAGCAACACATGACAATGTATACCGGTATTTAAGACATTGCGAATCGGATACTGGACAACCAAAGGGCGATGTTTGAGAACGAGCGTCTTCTCCTCAACAACCAACAACAGATACATGATCAGTTGTATCAAATGGAGATGCAGCAGGAACCCTTCTATGACGACTATTGGAGCCAAGATTACTGTGGAGGCTATCCACAACCTCCACCTAGGGCCCAATTTGATCCAAGCTTCCAGGGGGAGTATCCTTCTTGGGACCCTACGGCTCCGCAGTACCTGCCTCCACCCCATGAGTAAATCGATATCACTGTTCCAACCTTTGAGTTTGTTTTTAACTATGAGGCCATAGTTGAATTCAAACTTAGGGGGGGTAGTTGGAACAGTTCTATCTTTATTTTCTCTGTTTTTAGTTCTATTGTTTTTGTTGCTTGTCATTTGTTTCTTGCAATTTTAGTTTGTTGTAGGATCCACAATCTATCTAGTGTAATCATGGATGTCATAAAGTTTGTGTAATCTCTGTTGCATGTGTATGGGAATGGGAAACTAATTTTTTTTTTAGTGTTCACAAGCTTGAGTGATGTTTAACCTTGATCACTTAACTTAGAAAATGATTGGTTTTGTCAACTTTAAAACAGAAATTCACAACTGTGTATCCCTAATGATTCATGAAAGTGGACGACAATTGGTTGTTGAGCCTTAACTGACCAAATGGTAATAGACTCTAATTGGATGTAAGAGAGAGAAACCTCTTAACTACTACACAGGTCAGTAAGGAGGGACACATAATATCTTTCTAAGGTTCAGTCATCTAGTCTTGTGATCTATTCACCTCATTGTTTTCATAATCCACCCAAGAATTGGAAGTAAAGTACGATTTAAACTCTTCTTGATTGCATGACATGTAGATAGGATTTGCATTGCAATTTTTCTTATGTTTGCATGGAAAATGAAAAATGAAAAAAAATAAGAATAGTTATACATGCACATTGCCCCTTAGGTGCATGTCATGTAGTTGAATTCATTTTATGCATAAAGTATGTCATGTTCCTCATTTATTCTTAAATGGTGAATTCAATTGTTCCATACCTTCTAAACAATTCAAATGTTTGAGTTATGCAGAAAAAATAAGCCTTATAAATTATTCATTGCCAATTATGGATATAAGGGCTTGGAAAAAAGAGAAGAAAAAAATTCTGAAATTGAAAAAAAAGAGTTATTTAGAAGCAACAAAAATAAAAAAGGAGAAAGGAACATAATTTCACATGTATTTCAAGATAAGTGAGTACATGATGTAGCTTAATTAGATATCCATCTCATGTTGAGATAGGATTGTTAGTGCATGCATCATTCCACCTGATCTTAGGCATTAGGGCATTTTTCCTGTGCATTTGCATCATTTAGGGCATTTTTGTTTTATGCATGTTGAAATTGTATAATACTTCCACTTCTTCCATGAGCCACCCATTTCACCCACCCATTGCTCGGATTGGTAGGCCACCGTGAATTTCTCCTCACTAATGAATATCAGGAGAACTGCTTCCATGTAGATGGTAGTTAGGGCGAGCAACGTAGTATAGAAGATCACAAGATGCACCAAGCCTGGACCAGCAAATTTTATTATGTTAACTGCCTTATGTGATAGTGATCATCAATTTTGAGGTCAATTTCTTTTGTGGATGATTACTGTCGCCTTCAGGGTAATTACCATTCCGTGGTTAGAGAGGGTCGGTATGTGAATGTCCGGTGGGAGTCATATGGGATGTTGGTTGTGGTGTGTTGTTCTTCAGTTGACATTAGCAATTCTATTCTAAGGATTAGTTGCTCGAGGGCGAGCAACGTTCAAGCTTAGGGGAGTTTGATGCGATGATTTTGAGTCACATTTATAGACCTGTTTGATATGTGTTTTATGCTTTTATTAGTCATTTTTATGGTTAATGTTGCATAATTCATCCACTTTGGTCTTTGCTACTATTTTATGCCAAATCCCCTTTATTTTATCATTTTGAGCATTAATTGTCAAAATATTATTATTCGTGTGAATTTATGTGGTTTCATGTTTGAATTTCAGGGAAAACAAGTATTTGCTTCCGTCGATACCATTGACGGAAGTCGATACCATCAACCGGACCACAGGTTGCCAGCCGCGAGTATCAGCAAAGAGTCGATACTATCGACAGGGATGTCGATGGTATCGAGCTACCATTATGTTGCTGGCAAGAAAGCAGTCGATAGTATCGACACCAAGTCGATACCATCGACGCACGAAGGCTACATTGTCAGAATCCTGCAAAAACCGACACCTAAAGGAAGTCGATACCATCGACCTGCGTCGATGGTATCGAGATGATGTCAAGCGCGACAAAGAAAGGATTTGTAGCTGGCCGCTACCACACTGGGTCGATACCATCGACTCGCATCGATGGTATCGACACCGTAAGATATGCGTTTGCTTTGGAATGATCTTAATCGGACGTCTGTGGTTAATTAGTGACCTAATGAGGGAGATATACCTAATGACGGCTGCCGAGAGGTGGAGGGCATCGGATTAGCCATTGCACAAGAACCGAGGAGGAGTAGAGAGGAGAACGGAGGCCAGAAGCTCATACCAATTGATCTGGACGCCGAAGAAGACAGATTCCACCACCGAAAGGCGGGAGAGCACGTGTTCTACACCGAGGATCACCCGATTCTTCTCCGTTCAGAGGTTTCACCGCTCATTTCACGTTTTTCATATGATTTCTCCTATCTCTACCATGTACTTTCTTGAGATGAACATGCGGGGCTAATCCCCTTTGTCTTTAGGTCTGAGAGTAGCCCGAGAATTCATTGTATGATAATTTTACAATAGTAATTCATATTTTATCTCTTAAATCCATGGTATAATTTCGTTTTCTCAATATATTGTTATGCTTGATCACCATAATAATAACCTAATGCCCTTAATCACTTTGAAAGAAGGATTAACGTCTGAAAAGAGACGAAATTCACATTAATTGACAAACCCATTGAACAAGGTGGTGTAAAATTAATGGTGGATACTGAGAGATCGTTCATAATGCACCTAGTTTAGGGTATATGTTACTACAACGGTGGAACCGACCTAGACTTAGGTAGTGAATTGCACCACGATAGTAGGCAATTCTGTTTTCAGGCCACTACCCGGATAGATAGATAAAATTGAGGCATTATATAAAATCTAATACAATGAAAACCCGCGGTGAAACCGCAATCCTAAAGATCTCCTTTTGAATTGATTAAACCAACATTTAATCGATTGCTTGTTTCGTTTTTTTTAATTTTCTTTTAATTCTAAACAACAACTTTCAACTTTTTATTCGGTTTATCTGATCGCGAGTAGTTAGTAGGAGTCCCCGACGATTGCACGTATCCCTGAGTTCGACTCGGGCCTCACAAAGGCCTGTACTACTCGATGCGTTCACTTGTGTTTCTGTGCACGGTAAATAGTCGTCAATAAGTCCAAGTTTGTGATGATAATTAGTGGATCAAATGGGAAGTCTAAGGGTAAAGGAAAAGCTAAGAAGAGTTTTAAAGTTGGCCAGAAGCCCAAGTCTTCAATGCTCAAGGCAAAGGGAGGGGTGAACAAGGGAGGCAATTGTCACCACTGTCACCAACCTAGACACTGGAAAAGGAATTGTCCTCTCTACCTGGATGAACTAAAGAAGAAGAAGGAGGGGATAGAGATCTCCACTTTAGGTATATTTATTATAAGATAAATTTGACTACTTCTTCAACTTGGGTATATGATACAAGGTGTGGATCCCACATATGTTCGAATATGCATGGTCTGAAAAGAAGTAAGCTTTTACAAAGGGCGAGATCAAACTGTACATTGCAAATGGATCAAGAGTTGCTTCCACTATAGCTAGAGCTTGTATTTATCTTTGCTCATAGGGCATGTAAAAGAGTTAATGAACTGCTATTTAAAATGTTCTAATAGAAATATTTTACTTTCTACACCTTGTATGGACAAGGATGAATATGGAAATCATATAAAGTATGGTCAATGTTTTATTTCAAAAGATGAGGTCTTTTCTGGCAGTACCCCAAATATCTTATGGTCTTTGTATCTAAAGATAAATGATTATAATGTAAATACCAAAATATTAAAACTAGATAACTCAAATAATGAATACTTATAGTATTATCATCTGGAGCACATAAATGAGAAATGCATTTCTATCCATTATGATGTTTGTATAGACTCTTTTGGTTATTGAATCAATAGAGACATGTAAATATTACCTATTTGGAAATATGACAAAAGCACCTTTCACTAGATGTAGTGGGAGAGTGAGTATTCTATTAGGGCTTGTACATATAGATGTATTTAAACCTTTTAGAATAAATGATAAAGCTAGTTATAAGTACCTGATTATATTTAATAATGATCTTAGTAAATATGGAAGCTTATATTTAGTGAAATATAAATATGAATCTGTTGAAGTTTCAAGAAGATCATGAATGAAGTACGTAACCACATTGGTTAAAGTGTTAAGACACTTCAATATGATCAATGTTGAAATATTTTACACTAAGAGGTTTGAGAACTTTTAGGAGACTATGGTAGTGTATCACAATGAAATCTACTTGAAACATAATGATGTATAAAAAAAGGAGTCACACCCTGATGAGTCATAGTGTGATTATCAATAAATCCAATCTTCCAAATTCCTTTTGGGAACATGCTTTACAGTAAAACAATGTACCATCTTAAATGATTCAGAAGACACCATATGAGATATGACATTGGAGGTATAGTGATAAGTCTTTATAAAGATTTAAACTAAAACTTAAAAAAGAAAATAGTTTTTTTGGAAATGTTTGTCTACAAATAACAAACTTTTAATTTATTGAAAAACTATCTCTATCCCAAACTCACAACAAAAGTGTTTGTTACAAGGATGGTTGCATTCCTTGAGAGGAATTTATTCCAAAGAAATCAGTGGGAGAATAGTAGAGCTTGAAAAGTTTGACATCAATAGGAAAACATTGAATCTAAGTAGGTACAATGAGAACAATGAGAATGACAAGTTGTTGTGGAATCTCAAGTTCCTTAAGTAACACAAAACCTCATATTTCAAGTAGTACATGCCTTGAGCTTGAAAGATTATGATATCATATAACTCAAAATGGTGGTGAGTTGGTCATAAGATGATGAGCCAGCAACCTATATGGAAGCTATTGTGGGACCAGAATCTAAGAATTGGCATGAGGCCATTGTATCCACAATGGTGTCCATGTACATCAACACGATATGACCTTGGTGGTACCACCTAAAGGGGTAAGACCCATAGGGTGCAAGTGGGTTTTCAAGGATAAAACTAACATGGGGGGTAATGTACAAACCTATATAAGAAGATTGGTTGCAAAGTGTTTCAAACAAGTTCAAGGTGTTGAACATGATGAAATCTCTTCACCAATTTCCTGGTTAAGTCCATTAGGATCATGATTTCCATTGCACCTTATAAAGACCAGAGATTTGGCATAAGGCTATCAAAACCACATTCCTTAGTAGGAATAATTAAATAGATGTGTGCATGATATAACATGAAGGTTTTATAACTCAATTAATGCAAAAATAAAGTCTATAAGGTACAAAGGACAATCATTATAATTGATGCAAGTATCTCAGAGCTAAAATCTTTGATTTGACAAAAGAGTCAAAGAGTTTGACTGTAGTAAAGAAGAAGAAGAAATATTTGATTACAAAATATTTTGTGGGAGCATATTTACATTCAACATATTGATGGGGAATAAAAAAACCATACTATAAGTATTGAAACATGGCAAGGAAAGCACCTTCTCAATGAAGGCTTTAGGCAAATCATCCTATGTGATATGAATTGATATCTATAGAGATAGATCTGGAAATCTTCATTACCTAAGTAAGAGCACATACATTGGCAAAATACTAAAAGAGTTTAGCATACCTGAATCAATAAGAGAAAATGTGTCCATGTTAAATGGGATTAGTTTCTCAAGGGCCCAATGTTCCAATTCTTGTGAAGAATGGATAAACATGAGTAAGATGCCATATTCATTCATAGTTGAATCTATCATGAATATAATATAATGTACGCATCCCATTATCTTACATGTATTAGGCATGACAAGGTTATATTATTCAGATTTTAATGAAGGTCATTGAAATGTCATATAGAAAATCCTCAAGTACTTGAGAAACACTAAATAGATTAGTTCCAAGATTATGACAATAAGGAAGAGATGGGTGTAAAAGGTTACACTGATGTAATCTTAAAAAGTGACAAAGAAAATTAATGATTGCAATCTAAATTTGTGTTTGGCCTTAAAATAAGAACTGTAAGTAAGAAAGATTTTGAGCAATAGATTATTATTTAATTCTAAATTAAAATTCAAGTATCTTGACGTTATGAACACAACAAAGGTAACTGTATTGATCAAGAGGTTCATATGATGAACTTATGGGATAATCCAACCATTAATGATGAAGTACTATGACAACAATTCAATTACTAGATAGGCAAGGAATATCAGACATCATACTATGGCACTTCCATCTCATATGAGAGGTTGCAAAATGAAGAGATGTGAAACATGCAAATACACCAACTAAAGGCAAATGTTAGTAACCCATTCATTTGGCACTATGCACTAGAATCATGATGAGCATGTTTAAGATCACTTAGAATGAGATTCGTGGATGATGGATCTAAGTGAAAGTAGGAGTTTGTTGGTATATATGCCCAGAGAGACAATCATATGATGATGAAAAAGGCTTATCTTGTAAATGATTTGATTAGTAATAAAGGAAATCTTCCAGTTTATTATATTTCATTTAGTTATGAGATAATAATGAAATATAACAAATGTCGAAATAATGATATTACTCAATGATGTATTGCTTAGGGTTGATGACCTAAACAAGGATATCATACAGATGCCAAGAGTATGCACATTCTTGTTATGTTCCTAGTCAGATGATATTGTGGAAGTGTGATAGATAGAAATAATGCATAAGACAATGTGTGTTGGTTGATGATGGAATCTCATCAACCATTAAATGTGATATCAAACCAAACACATAGATAGTTGTTGGAGAATAATGTATCAGAGAGACCCACCTTGAGAGTGACACATGGAATCCATGATTGGTAGTCAAAATCATCTCTCATAGTGATGGTGTTGATTATGGTCCTTAGACATGAAGTCACTACACTCATCTGATGTTGTTTAGTGTACTTTGACATCATCCACCATGACCTTGAATAAGGGTTGCTATAAAGGTTGTGTTTGGGTGCATTGTGACACATGGGGATGAATGTGAGTGATGTAGATGGGATTTGTACCTACTACATGAGTTTTATATCCATGCCACTTGATAAGTGAGACTGCAAAAAGCATGCACATGAAAATGTGAAATAATATATGATATTGGGCTCACATAGATCTCAGAGAGTCTATTTTTGTTTAAGGAACATTGATTAAACATAGAGATGATGATGATTCCATGCCTAAAGTTCAATTTGGATATCAATGATAAAGGAATTATACAATCACTGTAACACCAGTGACAGATTATGGGTTGAAGTTGTTCTCCAACTTTCTAAATTACTTGGGTAGCAATGTTGTGTTTTAGATACCACTCATTGCTTGTGATGTCATAAATTAGTTATGGATATTCAATTCCAACATAACTTGGAACCTATAGGGTCACACACATAGGATACACTTGGAATATGATTTTTTTCATGAATGTAGTTCAAAATTGATTACTAAAGAGTTAGATATTCAATTTAGCCTTGGTTGAATATTGCCTGACTGGACTGACAACCGACTGGCTCAAGAACCGAATCGATTGTTTTAGAGTGTTAGGTCAATTGAACCAATATTGGCAATCTGGTCCATGAGACGATCAGTTCACCGACTGACTGAGGTCCATGAAGCGACTGGTTTAGGTTGTGAACTGACTATTTGGTTGATCAATTCAATTGAATCAAGGATTAATGTTGATCATGTTGTGCATTAATTAGATTGTAATTACCAATACAATTTGTGAAACATTATGAAATGACTAGTTTAAAGGTTAAACTATTGGGCTCGCATGCCAACTGATTGGTTCACCTATGAACTGACCATTTCACCACTTGTAGAATGCAAAAATTCATGAAATTCAATCCCTTCAACTCCTTCTCAGCCTGGGAACCCAGACCCTACCCCTCCTATAAATAGAGGGGTATTTGGGGCTTCTTAGACATATTAATTAGTCTAACAATTGTTGTCATCTATGGTTGTGGTAGCCAAGAGAACCAAGCAAGTCCTACCCATCAAATGGAGGGTTAACAAGGGAGAACAATTCTGGGAGGGTAAGTTGGTGCTAGTACACTGACTGGAAGGGACAACTCCTTCTTTTACATTCTTATAGAACTACAATAGTTCCTAGGGGTTCATGTGGAATACTATAGAGGCAAGGGGCCTATTTCAAACCTCTAGGATGATTAGGTCAACTACTTTCGGTGGTGATCGACCAGGAAGCTATTGTTGATGCTATCCAAGTGCAACTTGAAGAAAGGAGCACACTACTGGACTTGCTACAGGACTAGGTATAACCTTGTAAACCATCCTCCCCATTACATAATAATTGATATGATCAACTGTTCAAAGGGGAATATGATGGTTAAATTTTTTGTTTTTGGTTCCTATTTAGTCTCCATAATTCTCAAAAATATATCTCCATATTGCAATAAAAAATAAACCCCATCATGCTACTCCTCTTACCCTATAATGTGTATTAATCTACAAAGGATTCAACTATTGATCCAATGGCACAAAACTTGCCTCAATTGGGGTTACAAATTGCAAGTTAAGGCATATTGAATATCCCATTTATTCACTTGATATAATTGTTTTGCCCTCTCCTTTAGGTGCAATGGGATGATTGTTTGTGGGCCCAACTGGTTGCGGATTAATAGTAGTTGGTTCCGTTTGCATTTTCAAACATACAAAACTAGGATTCCCAACCAATCATGGTCCACTGAGCTTGTCCCTACCCATCTCGATCTCTAAATCATCTCCCCATAGATCTTACTTATAATCCAATGGCCTAGCACATGTGTTCTACCTTCATACGATGTTGGTTGGGGTGGCACTACCACCAGCTACCCCACTTTTACTTCATCGATCAACCCCTTTATCATCCCTTTGGTCAAATTTATTCCCCCATTTGTTTTCTTACTACTCTCTCTCTCTCTCTCTTACCCCACAATTTCCCCTCTATTTCATGCCCTATCAACCCCAAGCCCCTTTCTTCCTGCTTCCCAACCATGGAGGCCACTTTCGAGCAACATCTTGGGCAAAACTCTTTTTTCCTTCCCAGTGCAAGCCCATGACTCCCCTAGATTTTCTTCTCTATGGGTGGCTTGGTCAACCACTTTTCTAGTGCTCCCATGACTTGCTCTGCCAATGAGCCTAAGCTCTGACTAGCTGCAATTTCAACACCACTATTGCTTCAATTGGCACGCGGACGGGTACATCGGGCTCACAGAGTGGGAACAACATGATCCACGTGTAGACCATTGAGTCGGGCCCATCTACATAGACTGGGTGAGCCAAACCAAGTTAGGGCTAGGGACCAAAGCCACACCAACTAAGGATATGTAGCGGTCCTCTGTGGCCCCACCAAGAAGATATCAATGATTTTTGTTAAACATTGTCATTCCTATATAGTTTCTAATCATATGTGCAAAAAAATAATATATTTAATTTCTATGACCAAAATATACGAAATTATATATCAATTTCATCAACTTGATGAGATCTACACATTACACTAGCTTTAGACCCTAATTCCCTTGTTACTTTCCCTAATTTCCCAAAGAGGCTAAATTTAGTCATGTTTAACATTCAATGCATGTAGATGATAAAAGCTTGGATCTATATTACCCAACCAACCTCCATTCATCAAACTAGTAACTTGGTCTCACTTTTGATCCTATTAGAAACTCCAATTACATTGCATGCATCCTTGATGTCTCTAATGCACTTTATGACTTATTGGGACCTTAATTGTGTACTTCACGTTATTGACTCTAAACTTGATTCTTGATGACACCTAATGCTTAATCAATATTGAAATTAGTAATTTTGTGCCCCTCCATGATAAAAAAATTATCCCCTAATCCCCTCTTTTCTATGCTTGATTCATATGACATAATATGCATGAATGTAACCCATGTATGAAATTGAGTGTTTGGACACTAACCAAGTGACTGACTTGGACTCCTTTTATGCAAAAATTATCTTATATCCTTGAAATCAGTAATCTTGTGATGATTTATGACCTTAGTGGCCAAGGCATATGATGATGTATGTGATTGAAGTCTACTAGTGTTGATAGAGTGTAACACATAAGGCTTGCTTGCCTTGCTTGTACCCTAGTCTTAATATGAAATATCAATCTTATATAATCCCCTTCTATATTAAGAAATATCTTATCCTTGTGCTCACTTTAATTTGGATGTCCCAATCATGTCAAATGTTAAACATTAATGCCATAGATCATATGTATTGGATTTTGAATGCATGCTGAATATGTTGGGCTTTGATTCCTGGACCTGAGGGGACATCCACATATAACTAATATGCTTTCTATGTACTAATCTTGCTTATCTAAATCATTTTTATGTCTGGGCCTCTTGACATTGTGAACCATGATCTTGGTTGCTCTATTATGACTCTTGACCCTGAAATGTAAACAAGTGACATAAATCATGTAATAACCACATAAAATAGATACAACCTCAAGATGAAAAAAAATTTGGACCACACTTTCATGATGGAACATAAATCATAAAAGAACATCAAATGAACCAATAAGAAAATTTTAACCCAACTTGACCTAAACCCTAAAATGGAACTAGTTCGGGTTAATGATGAGAACCTACTACATGCATGTGATATTTTTCTTAATTAGGTGTTGCTTGTGATGTGATTATGAAAGATAAGATAAGGTAAGAATCTTTGAATCAAGTATGGGCTTTAATAACTATATGGTTATGGGTTTCTTGCGTGTAGTTTGATATGTATGTATGCTTGTTTACTTGCATATATTGGCATGTAGTATAGTAGTGTTGTACTCAATGCTTTGTCTCAAATGTTTTATAACTTGAACACATAAAATATATTTTCACCATACAAACCTTATGAAGATACCTATATTCTTAATGTTAGGAAACAAGGCTAGGAATCGTACTTTATTTCTAAATCTAGGGAAGACCATGTCGATAAATAGGGTTAGCTAATGGCTTTGAGCCTTAAGCACCCTCACTGACCCCTTACTGTGGGAAGTTGGTCAAAGGCCTTATAATATATATTGTTGGTATAATGGAGTAAAATGACTCAAACATGGGTTTGGTTTGCAAAGTACTAAAGTCATTTTACTCTTGTTCAATTACTTCTGCAAATCTTTTCAAAATTATGAAAACCTAGGATATTTGTATCTTTTGCCCTATTCTTAACACCTTTTGTGTTGACCCACTTGTTTCTCGTATGTTTTATGTTTAGAGATAGCATGGGATCTGTTGTTTGGTGAACAAGCATTCATGTTGGACATGTTTAAAGGTGCTAAAATAGCATACATGACCAGACTTGCATAATTTGACATAGCTTGTAATTGAAATTATGTAATAACTCATGTTGTACGACAATACTTGCTTAATGTTATGATTATGCTTCATCTTGTTACCAGTTCATGTACTCTAAAAATTTTATGCTTCCACATGTTATCTTTGGTATTCATTTGGTTCATAGAATTGGGATTTCAGATTCATGACAACTTGTCCCTAATGAACTTAATGTCAATCCACCATTACATCTACTACTAGTGACTTTATCCCATACCACAAGAGATATCAGATGCTACTTACGACCTCCATCCGGAATGATTTTCCTTATCATACAATCATGCGATCACATAATTTAAAAGGAAGAAGGGAACTTTGCATAATGTAAGTTGGAACAATAGATAATGTCTCCTTTGCAAGGCATACTCGGCCAACAAGGGATGAGCTTCCACAAATCAGGTTGTGATCCTGAGGACACCTTGTTTAACACCTATCCATATGTTTTCTTATTGAGTAATGAATGAAGAAGACAAACCCCATGATACCATACAAGATCCATGTCTCCAAGAATCTACCGACCCCACAGATCTCATGTCTACATTATATAGTGATGATTTGTGCAAAGAAAATACATTCTATCTAAGTGGAAATGACCTCACAAGATGCCCGTTCAAATTCCTAGAAGCATTACTTGATCACCTACATATTATTCATTTTTCCTGAGCAAACAAGATCAAATCATCTACAAAGAACAGGTGTGCTAGCTATGGTCCCCTAGCTAAATGTGTTATGGGTTTCCAGTGACTAGATTGTACTCTATGTTGAATCATTTGGATGAAACATTCAATGATTAAGACAAATAGGTATGGAGATAATGGATCTACCTATCTCATACCTATATAATCCTTGAAAGATTGGTAACCTAATGAATACATATTCATTCTAGTTTTTGTGGAAATTTCTGCCTAGTTTTCCATTCAGATCTCTTGGTTTTCATTAGAAATAGATTCATATCATGTCAACTAGATTTAATGATAATGTGTTAGAATTTTTTCTCAACTCTCCTTGAAATTTTGAGCACTTATAATAGTCATACTGATAAAAAATATTAGTATCCAAGGTCATAATTGACCTTTGATACACGTCATTCAACACACCAATTCAGTAGGGTTTTTATCCTAGAGTTTAACCTCTTATTAATAAAAAACAACTAATTAAGGTTAGTTTATATGTATAGAGAGGGTCGATACCACATGAAAACATTTTTACAATTAAGATTAAGAACCAAATCACTTTGAAAACAATTTAACCAAAAATTAAAGATGTGTTGGTTGATGGGTTGATTATGCAAAAATAAGGAAGTAAAATTTTCAATAAAATAAAAGTTACACTAAAAACAAGTAAGGAAAGAGTTATACTAATAACAAGCAATGAATGAGTTTATTCTAAGAAAAATTAAAGACATATTAACTATGATCAGAATTAAATTGCAAGTAGGAGAAGTGTGATTGAAAAATAAGAAGATGAGAACATGAGAAGAATTAATAATGAAAGATATCAGGTTTATGAGTTTTACCACCACAACCTGCATGAAACTATATTGACGAAATAAATAAGATAAAAAATATGAAAAGGGCATGTGAAACATTCACAAATGCATCTACATAAGACAAACTCCCTACAAACCCATCGGTCCTGGCATTTATAGATCCTAGCCCGAGCATTCCAACAAAGATCCTTCCAAGGTCTCATCCAAAAATTTATGCATTTGTTTGGTCATTCTAATCCTTGGTTTCCGTGCTCACATTCCTCAAGACTAACACTGGATGAAACAAGAGATCAAGTCGTTTCAAACATGTGATTATCCAAAAAAATATCATCTAATGAATAAAATTATGCATAAGTCAATCTAATTTACACTATGGCTGTTTGGCTAATCCTCACACCCTAATATATGAACTACTCAAATCCATGGAGATTAAGGGGAGAAGAAAGCAAGGAGGTAAGCCATAGACTAAAAGAATAAGAAGAATCTCAAGGGGATCTTAACTAGTGACAACAAAATGGCTACCTTCTTTAGATCATTGTTCCCAAAAGGAAGACCAAGAATAAAACAACAAGAACTAGAAATCTTGAGAATGAAATGCTAATTTTATTGAAGAAAAAGGAGTACATATGCAAGAATTGAAATAAAAAGTGCTCAATTAAAACTACAAGTACAAAAAGTTGGATCCTCTTTCTTGTAGAGTCCCCCCTCCTTTTATCCGGGAAGGAGGGGTGGAACCCCTGAAAGGGGGAGAGGAAAAGAATAGGCAGTGACTACTGAGGTATCCAATTCATGCGTTGTGTACCGACCAGTTCACAACCTAAACAGACCAGTTGGGGTCTGAGGGGTCATGGAAGCAAGTCAGAACCCTAAAGGGATTGGTGGCCTTATTTGATCGAAGCTTGGTCATGAAGCAATCCTAGAAGATCAGTTGAAGGTTGGATCACCTAGTTCGTGTCTGAGTAAGAGAATGCTAGGGAAGAGGAAGACAAACCCTAGGGCAAAGTGGTGGCACTCTATTATTTGGTACTTAGTTGCAAAGAAACTTGAGATGTTCATTTGGGGACTTGAAATGCTTGGGTGATAGACCAAGCTGAGCAGTTGGAAGGTTGGGACCGGTTGTCTTGGTTGTTGAATAGCCCAGGTGAAAGTTGGATCCTAGGACTAAAAGAACTCTCTAGATTCTGTGGAGGGACATCCCTCATAGATGAAATGATCATTTTAGAGCATTAGTTGGTAGTCTCACATATTGAGGTGGTCCAATATTGTTCTTGAAGCTTTAGATCCTTGATTTTCTTAAAAGTATTGGTCAGGTTCTTATCTTGAATATGAGTGAAGATAGAACCTGCAAGATAAGACCAAAAATGAAGACATTTTATATTAATGATCAAGAAAAGAGAAATTTACTATTTATTTTCATAAGATTGCAAAATTTAGATGAAAATCTAGAAAAAGACTTAGAAATATAGTTTAAAATGGTATGAATATACATCATCAAAATACCCCAAACTTGAGGTTTTGCTCATCCTCAAGCAAATAAAATCACAAATAATTCCAATTCATACAACAACATGTCTATCCTCACCCTCATAGCATCACTTTGTTCCTTACCTCCTTACTTGGCCAAGCAACCAAATCTCATAGACCCACATAGAAAAAAATTCAATATTCCCTATTAAAACATGTTTCATAGCTTGTGTCTAAATCAAGACTTTGTAGGAATCAAAGTTTGTCTCACTTCTGTGTTGACACTCCCATATTTTTTTATGATGTTTTTCACAAGAACATGATGAATGAGGCGTGGAAGAAGGTGATCCCTCCTCTATTCGACTCAAGATTTTTTTATTCGTGGACTGTGGTTGCATTGTCCACATTTTTTGTGCGCACTTTGGCATCTTTTGATGGTACACCCCTATTAGATATGAGGGGTATGTAAGAATTGAGATGGGGAGGCATGCTTCCTCAGACTTAGAGTTTGCATGAGGTGGTTATTGCTTTTCTTTAAGAGATGAAGGAAGAAGATGGTTGTTCCTGGGATTTTTAAACTTTCACCTTTTTTGGGGAGTCTGATTGGATCAAATTGATTCTTCATGTCAACATATTATACAACATACATGACAAGTTAATCCACAATTTAAAATAGAGAAAATTCATGTTTGGTTCTTATTGATGCAAAACGTCTTGCCAACATTTCCAAGGAGTGATACTAGTTTGGGGTCCTAAGTGACATGATGTTTTTAATCATGGCAGATTGTAAAATTTTTGCAAGGAAGATTTACTAAATTTAAGGGGGTACAATTATGCAAATCTATTCATATTAGCTGACTAAATAAAGGATAATTTTTCAACATAAGGAATAAAAACAACTACTTTTTTAGAAAGAAAACTACATTCCTTAATTGAAATGACAAAAGCCATAAGGTCGTGTGGTTTGTATAAACAATAACTTTTAACCCAACAAGGTAAGAACATAACTTGTCGAAGGCATAGAAAATGACCAACATTTCCTTCTTGGTAGCGGTGTAGTTCTGTTGTGATCATCTAAAGTCTTGGATTCATAGTAAATGACATGGTGTTTCTTATCAACACAATGTTAAAGAATAGAACAAAAAAAAATCATTAGAATCACACATTATTTTAAAAGGAAAAGACCAATCATGTGCAAAAATGATAAGGGTAGAGGTAAGAGCATCCTTATGGAAAAGGTAACCAGTCATGCAAGCCTTATTAAAGGTGAAAGGCACATCCTTATGGAGGTGGTTTTTGAGAGGCATGGTGATTTTCAAAAAATCACAGATGAATCACCGATAATCCAACGTGCTCAAAGAAGGAATGAATGTCCTTGATAGAAGCATGAGGGGGAAGTTTGGTGATGACCTCAATATTGTCTATATCCACCTTAATACCACAATTTCTAACTCTATGCCCCAAAACAATCCCTTCAGTCACAATGAAGTGACATTTTTCCCAATTTAAACCAAGTGTTCTTCTTCACACTTCTCTAGAAAAAGGGATAGATGTCAAAGACAAAAGTCAAAACCATCTCCATAAAAAGAGAAACCATCCATTAGCACTCCATAACAATCACCGTTAACCCAACAAAAATAAAGGACATACACCGCTTGAAGGTGAATGGGGCATTACACAACCAGAAGGGAATTCGTGTGAATGCATAAGTGCCCAATAGGCATATGAAGGTTGTTTTCTCCTAATCATCAGAATGAATGGGGATCTGATAGAAACCTATGTAACCATCTAGATACAAGAAAAAATGTTGATGGGTAAGGCGCTCTAAAACTTGATCTAGGAAGGGAAGATGGATGTGATCTTTCGTAGTTTCTTTGTTCAATTTCCTATAGTCAATACACATCATCCATACCAGAATAATACGAGTGGGGATGAGATCATTCTTGTCATTCTTCAGTATGGTGGTTCCTCCTTTTTTGGGGACCACTTGGATAGGGCAGACTCAAGGGGAGTCAGATATGTTCTAGATGATTCTTGTATTCAATAGTTTGATAACCTCCAATAAGACAACCTCCTTCATGTTTAAATTTAATTTCTATTGAGGACCCCAAGATGGTTTGTACTCTTCTACCATAGGGATTTTATGTATGCAGATGGCTTGATTTATCCATGTTAAAACCATCCTTTTATACCCTAGAATAGTTCTTTTTCTCAGCTCATCCATGAGCTTGTCTTCCTTCTCTAAAGTAGGGTTAGAATTCATGATAATAGGGCATATTTGTTTCTCATTAAGAAAAACATATTTAAGTCCTTCTGGGAGATGTTTCATATCTAGGGCCTTAGGGGTTTAGGTTTCTCTTCTAAGAGACCATTTTTAGTTCTTCAAATCCTCCATCAATAATCTCTTTGAAGTTGTCTCAATGAGCTCTGAATTCGTCGAACTACTAATCTTCAAAATCACAATAGGCTAGAGCCATAAGGGTAGTGTGGAGAGGATCCTCGAGTAACTCCCATTCTAGTCTCAAATGGGAAAACCTATCAACATAATCAAGGAGATATACCTATTCTTCGAGGCTTGCCCCCTCATGCTTTCAAACACCCTAAACTCCAGGGATTGTCTCCCAATATGCAAAAGAATAGTAACAAACACAACATCAATCAAGGCTTGGGAAGTGACTAAAGGGGTGGCTAAAAATGAAAGGGTAACATAAATCTTCCTTGATGTCCATGATCACAAAATCACATGGAACGTAGGGATATTTCCCAACCCTTATAGGTTTATCTTCAATGATACCCATAGGTTTAGTCATGGAGGCATCTACCAACTGGATGGTCATGGAAGTAGGGAGCATGTCAACAAATCCTAATCTCCAACAAAGACTATTAGAAATAGTAGAAATATTCGTGCCTATGTCTGCAAGACCCTTCCTACAAGCATTATCACATAAATATTGCCCAATCCCAATGGAACCAAGATCTTTCTATTTTTCAAGCATTTTGCTTTGAATGTTATCCGAAATGGTTCTAGGAAGTTTTACTATCTAGTCCTCTTCTGTGGCGTGCTTCCTGGTCAAAAGGGTTTTCATGTACTTAGACTAGGCAAGCATGTCTGCAAGAGAATCCAAGAAGGGAATTCCACATGTAACTTTTTCATGGTCTCTCTAAATTTCATGAAATGGGTATCAAGCCTAGTCTAGTTTGGGCGGGACTGGAATGGTGGTTGAGGTTTGTAGACAAGGATTTTGGGCTCAACAACTTCCACTTGTGTGACTATAGGGGTAGGAATGGTGGGTTCTGGTGAAGGTTGGGTTTCAATGACCACAATGTTTTCATCTTCAAAATCTAAGGGTGCAATAGGGGGATTCTCTATAGGAGGGGGAGACACATGTGACTTCCCTAAATGTATGGAGACAACTTTAAGGTGCTCGATATATTTGGGCTTATTTTTAGGTTGCCTATCAAAAGTGTCAGTGGGAAGTTTTTTTTTGTAAAAAAGTTTGGCCAACTGAGCATCAATTGCCTTTTAGTGAGCCTATTGGGAAAGGAGAAGTTGATTTGTCGAAAGGATGCATTTCTCTAGAGAAGTTGTCTTCTCACTATTGGAAGGAGTGGGATTGTTTCATTGAGGTGGTTGGTATGTCTATGGTAGTGGTTGGTTTAGATTTTGATATTGTTGCCCTTGGTAGGGCCCACAATTGTAGAAATGACCCATGTAATTTTGCTGATTCCCAAAGTTCCTATCATTGTTGTTGTTAGGAGAGGCTGGTGGTGGACAATTGTTGGCTTCAGGATGAGGGGGTCTTTGAGCCTAGTGGTGGACAATTGTTGGCTTCAGGATGAGGGGGTCTTTGTTGGGGAGAAAGTTGAGGAGCATTTTCATCACCCGATGGGTTTCCATATTGGAATCCAGGGTGGTTTCTGGCCTGATTCAGGATATAATAGGCTTGACCCAATACGCTATAAATTAAGTTGAAGTCCTCCATTTGTTATCTAGCCTCCTATTGCAGATGAATATTGTAAAGATATTGACATTGTAGGTCACTGTGATCATACCCTTAAAAAATTCCACAGAGAGAGTCAACGACCTTTACTTAATGAGGTTTCTCTGTCCTCTCAAGGCATTAAAAGAAGACTCTAGGTATTGGGGAGCAAGTTGAGGAGCATTTTCATCACCCGATGGGTTTCCATATTGGAATCCAGGGTGGTTTTTGGCCTGATTCAGGATATAATAGGCTTGACCCAGTACACTATAAATTGAGTTGAAGACCTCCATTTGTTATCTAGCCTCCTAGCAGATGAATATTGTAAAGATATTGACATTGTAGGGTAGTGTAATCATACCCTTAGCAAATTCCACAGAGAGAGTCGATGACCTTTACTTAATGAGGTTTCTCTATCCTGTCAAGGCATTAAAAGAAGACTCTAGGTGATCCTATTCCAAGAAAATGAGCTTAAGGATTTGAAAAATACTTATAATATTGTGGTTCTACTCAACCTTAGACACTTTGAGGACCCCACTAGTCCCTTGTTGTGCTTTGATTTTAGAACTGCATTTAACAACCTCCCAAGCACTGTAAAGATTTTAAAACATAAAGTTTCCTCAAGATGAGGAATCAAGAAAGACTTTGGTGTCATTGTAAACACCACAATAGAAAATTTCAATCAGTTGGGCCTGATGAATGACTTGGTGAGGACAATGACAGAGGAGGTCTTTAAGCCTCTCCCAAGATTATCCTAGTGTCTCACTTGGGCCCATAGAAAATAGAGTGAACTTTCCCCTCATTTCATGAGTGAAAGAAGGGGGTTAATATTTCTTAAGGAACTTACATTATAGTGTTTCCCAAGTGGTGACACGTTCTCCTCCTTCCATAACATTGTACTAGCTTCTAGCTTGTTCGAAAAGAGAATATTTGAATAATCTAAGTCAAATGTGTTGGGTTTTATGTCCTTAGAGTAGGCAACTTATATAAATTTTTTTACTGGCCATTAACCCATAATAGGAGATTGCATAAATGACTATGTAATGGGAAGGATGGTTTTAGTGAGATATACTTGGTCTCGGGGCTTGCCCAGTGACAATACCTCACATCCATGTGCGGTCTTCAATGCCATGTCTTGGACGGTGTCTGTGTAGCTCTTGGTCTTCACCATGGACTCTGGCCTCAAACATGGACTACAGATGACATGTCCTCCTGAGCGGTAGACATCTCCCACCTCTACAGATAGTCTACACTGACCACCTGGAACTCCTGCCATTCTAGAAGAACTAGAAGGAAGGAAATGACCCTCCAGTTGGTGTACTAGCAACAACCTACTCTCCCAAACTCATATTGCTTTTTTTTTAGTTGTCTTCCCTCACCGTGTCTCCCTAGTCAAGTCGCACTTGCTTAGGCTCTCTCGGTTACTAGAACCAGAAAGAGCAACAACTCTATAGAACAACTGATGTTCTGAGTTGTCTATTCTGAGAAGCCCCCAGTACCCCTCTATTTATAGTAGACGGTAGGGTCAGGGTTCCCAGTCAGTTCAGGAGTAGAAGGACCAGAAATTCCATGAATAACTTGCACTGCGGTAGGCAAAAAGACCACTTCATAAGTGAATCGATTGGTTGGGAGTGTGAGCTGATTGGTTCACCTAGTGAATCAGTCGTTTCACTGCCCAAACCTACCTACAATTTACTTTCATCAATTGTTTCTAATTATTCCAATCATATTGAACAAGTGAAACATGAAAGTTTTTTCTCCAACTGGGCAAATCCCAATTTCCTCCATTGGCAGGACTATGATCTACCCATTTCACCAAGTGAACCGGTCGGTTGGCTCACACCAGCCGATCGACTCACCTAGGTGAACTGGTCGGTTGGTTATCTTGACATTGCCAATATAGTCTCCAATCAACCTGACACTCTAACCAACCAGTTCAACACTTGAACTTGATAGTTTAGAGTCCAGTCAATCAATTGTATGTTTAACTGAGTACCTAAACACCTTTAGTATCAATCTAAACATCATTCATGGACAATCTCCTCTTCCAGGGGTATCCTATGTGTGTGACCCTAATGGTTCCAATTTATGTTGGCAGTGAATGTCCATAACTAACTTATGACATCACAAGCAATGAGAAGAATCTTGTAACTCATCATTGCTACCCAAATAACTCAGAAAGTTGGAGAACAACTTTAACCTACAATATGTGCTTAGTGTTACATTGATCGTATAGTCCCTTTGTCTCTGACATCTAGATTGAACTTGAGGCATGCGATGTCATCCTCTTCAACATTTGATCCATGTTCCTTGACCTAGAGTAGACTGTATGAGATGCATGTGAATTCACATATCATATATTGAATCACATGAGTATGGCCATACAATTCTCAGTCTCACTTATCAAGGGGCCCTGGATATCATACTCTTTGTAGGAGGGACAAATCCCATATCTATCACTCATAGTCAAGTCCCCATGTGTCAAAGTCACCCAATCATCACCGTGATAACAACCCATGTTTCAAGACTGCGTTTGATGATGTTAAAGTGTACCCAATCACATGTGATGAGTGTAATGATTTCAGGACTAAGAACCACAATCACCACCATCACTATGAGAGACGATTGTGACTACCATTCCATCGTATCCATGTATCACTCTCAATGTGGGTCTGTTCGATATACTATTCTCTAACATATATGTATGTGCTTGACTTGATATCATATATCATGACTAATGAGACTTTGTCATCAATCAACACACACTCTAGTCTTATGTATTACTATTGTCTATTTTTCTTCCACAGTAATATCCGACTAGGGACATTACAAGAATGTATGTACTCTTATCATACATATAGTCTCATTGTTCATGTCCTCACCCTGAAGACATATGTCATCAAGTCACATCATTCTTTAGACATCTATCATGTATGTGTCATCATCTCATGAATGAGACAAACGTAATAGATGGAATTACCTTTATCATTATGAAATCAAGTATCATATGCCTCATTGCAATCTTCATATGAGTGGCTCTCTAGGCATACTATACCAACATGCTCCCACATGCAATTAGATCCAATCACCCACGAATCATATTCCAAGTGATCTCAACATGTCCATCATGTTTCTACTGCACAAGTGTTTTTATAGCGGGTAAGTAACATTTGATTCAAGTCGGTATATTGCATGTTTCACATCCCCTCACTGTATGACAACTCGTATGAGATGGAAGTGTCTGTTGGTATGTATGCCCTGAGAGCCAATCATGGGATGATTGGTGGGATACATTAAGATTGATTTGATAAACATCAAAGGCAAGCTTCCAATTCTTTCTGGTTCGGTCATATGAGATAGTGATAGAACAGATTGAATGTCTAGAGAATGACAGTACTCAATGACGTATGCTTTCAGGTTGAGGACCTGAACGATGAGATCATACGAATGCTAAGAGTTTGTACATTATTGTTATGTCCCTAGTCAGATGTCATTGTGGAAGGTAGATAGATAGCAATGACACACAAGACTAGATTGTGGTGTTGGTTGATGACAGAATCTCATTAGTCATGATATAGAGATATCAAACCAAACACATAGGTACTTGTTAGAGAAAAAGTGTGCCAGACAGACCCACCGTGAGTTTGACACATCGAACCATGACATGGTAGTCACAGTCAGTACTCACAGTGATGGTGGTGAGTGTGATTCTTTGACCTGAAATCACTACACTCAACACATGTCGTTGGGCACACTTTGACATCATCAAACGCAGTCCTGAAACATGGGTTGTTATAAAAGTGATGATTGGGTGGCTTTGACACATGGGGATTTTGAGGGGTGAGTGATAGATATGGGATTTGTCCCTCCTGAGGGAGTTTGATATCCAAGGCCACTTGATGAGTAGGATTGAAATAGGCATGCACATGCATGTGTGAATTAGTATGTGATATTGATGTCATACATATCTCGTTCAATCTACTCTGAGATCAAGAAAGTGAATGAACGTTGACAGGATGACTAATCCATGCCTCGAGTTCATTCAGGATATCAGTGATAAAGGAATTATACATTCACTGTAACACCATTCACGAATTGTAGGATTGAAAGTTGTTCTCCAACTTTCTACTTTCACTTGGGTAGCACTGATGTGTGACTAGGCACCACTCTTTGCTTGTGAAGTCATAAGTGTTATGGACTTTCACTGCCAACGTGAAATGGACCTACGGGGTCACACACATAGGATTTAACATGGAAGAGGAGTTTTTTCCACAAGCAATGTTTAGATTGATTACTAAAGGAGTTTTGTAGTTCAATTACTTACTCAGTCAATTGATAGCTCAATATCATAATGTTCAAGGTGTTGGACACATTGATTGGAGTATCAGATTGATTGAAATCGCAATTGAGTGATTCTGCACAATCTACACTCCCAACCGATCAGTTCATGTGATGAACCGGTCGGCTGAGCTTGGTGAACCGGTCGGCTCAAGTGTTGAGCCGATCAACTCAAGATAAGGGTGAACCGATTGCTTCAAATGTTGAAATGATCGATTCAACTGTTGCAACCAGGCAAGTTGGGAAAGTCAGATTGGTGAGAATTTTCCTAGTGTTTCAGTTGCCCAATTTGATTGGAACAAGGATTGGTATTTGATACCAATTAGAAACAAAAGTTGGAAAGTCAATCGGGAACTGGTCAGGACCAAAAACCGACCGGTTCAGAAAGTGAACCGACCGGCTCATGGGTCCCAACCGATCGGCTGAGTGTCAACCGACCAGCTTAGATCCCCAACCGACCATTTCAGTTTTGAAACGATCGGTTCAGGTTGCAAGTTGGTTGTTTTGTGGAAAATCTAGAACCCTTCTACTCCTGCTTTAGTCCCATATTGCCCGGGATAGAGAACCCTGTCCCATGACCCTCCTATATATATAGGGGTATTGGGGGCTTCTCAAAGTACAACTCAGTGCAATCAGTTGCTCTGCAAAGTTGTCGTTCTCTCTGGTTTTGGTAACCGAGAGAGAGCCCGAGCAAGTGCTACCCGCAAAGGGAGGCGCAGCAATGGGAAGACAATTGCAGTTGCAACTGGCAGCAGGAGAGTGTGTTGGCGACTAGTACGTCAACAGGAGGGTGCGACTCCTTCCAATTCCTTGTGGGACAAGGATATTGGAGTTCTAGGTGGTCCGTGTGGACTACTTCAGAGGCGGGAGGTTTCTGCCGCTCAGGAGGACAACTGCCAACCCCGACAGTCCTGGTGAGAGGAGGAGTCATCAGTCCCGGTGTGACCAGGAGCTGCACAAACACCATCCAAGACCGGAGGTGAAGGCCACGCAAGGCACGATGTATTGTCGCTGAGCAAGCCTCGGGACAAGGTATGATTCCACTAACCATTCCTTTCCTATTATATAGACGTTGACGCGTTTCCTTGTTCCAGGTTTGGGGGAGAAAATTTTTGTTTCCGCTGCCTTCTCTGCCTCCCCTAAAACCCAACAGTGGTATCAGAGCCACGTCAACTGCTCTATATTTTAGGAAAATTGATATGATCGATTTTTGTTTGTCGCCTTTATTTATTGCATACGATGCGAATAAAATAGGCTTTATGCATGTCCAATCCTAAATCCACAAATCCCAATTATATATATGATATGTATTATTAATGCACTCGATATGCGTCGCCCTTAAACGAGTTTTGTGGTGGATGTATATTGTGGTTATGGCCAATAAACCCTATCTGTGTATGGTTGTATATGGTTGCTTGCATCTCGGTCTGCACACCAATCTTCCCTCTCCTATTCTTGATGTAACTCGAAATAATTCGAGATTCTTTCCTACCTTTGCTCCCCCCGAATGTAACTCAGGGTTTCCCTTTTAAGCAATGTCAAAATAGGATAGAATTTTATTTACTGTTATGTCAAAGAACGGCGGACATCCAGACGATAGCTGAGACGATAGGTTCAAGGCGTGAACCGATCGGTTGATGTTCCAGACGATCGGTTCAAGGAGTGAGCCGATCGGTTGATGACCGGTTCGAGGAGCGAGATGAGCGGGTGGCAGTCATGATGAGATGCATGACGACCAGGTGAACCGATCGGTTGGAGGAGCCAATCGATCGGCTGGTGGCACCCAGACGACCGGGCCAGAACGAGCAAGTCATTCATGGGATGATTTGATCTACTCGGAAGGCAAAGCACAGATTTCATCTTGTACATGTTGCATGTGATGTAGACCTAGATGACCGTGATTCCTCTTGGCTCGAGGAATCACATTAGGATGGCCATAATCATCACTTTTATCGTTTTGCATGTTTTCTGTGGGATATAGCATGTATATGATACGTACTATGTATTGTGGTGATTGGATATGTATGTGTATATAAAACCAAATCCCTCATTAAAATATTAAGTCTTATATGCCTTCCATTAGAGGCACACATGAAAAACTCGATCGACCAAGTGTAGGTTACGCCAAAGCGTGGTGCGCCATCTATCTTGTGGAAGTGTGAAGGGTAGACATGTAGGTTCTGCCAAAGCAGGGTGCATGTTTACAGTGTCGACTTTTGGGTTAGACTTAACTGGTGATTCTTAGAGCGTCTAAGCCCAGAGGCAAGGAATGTTCATGGAAAGGTGTTATGCATCTTCATCATCAAGAGTTGCATATGATGCAATTAACATGATGGCCTACCTAAATAGTCAAGATTGTGGGCGATCAGCCAAAGCTGACTCATGACTTGATGAAATATGGTTCTTGCCCACTAGAAGGTTGTACGCTGCAATCTTCTGAATTGATGGTGAGGGCTATCAATTTGAAGTAAAATAGTGGGAGCGATAATTAATTAAAGGCCTAATTATATCGTCAACTTTTCAAATCAATCAAATAAGTCAAAAGAGTTTTGGACTAAAATTGCATATATTTCCTTTTGTTAAAATAAATGGTTACTCAACAAATTACTTTATTTGCGATCAGTCTTTGAGACCAACAAATTAAATGGGAATAATTCCATGACTGGTTAGGATGATGAGAAGTGTTCTCAAAGAGTGAAAGCTCTAAGTCCTAGTTATACCAAGACCAGATAAACTCAATCCTACCACATCAATGGCTGAAAGTATGCTTAGGAAGCATACTGAGAATGACATTGATGAGGAGTGTTTAATGTTGTGTTCTCTGAACTATGAGTTGCAGAGACAACATGAGACATATGATGTCTCCAAGACACTGTCCTTGTATGTCATGACAAAAGGAGATCCAGTAAGGTATTCACACACTCAATATGATTGAGTATGTGGAAAACCTGACTAAGAAGGATTCCCTCTGAGCCAAGAGTTGGCTATTAGTATGATACTGCAAATGTTGTGAGAATCATACAATTCATGGTAAGTACAACATGAACAACTTTGACAAGCGTTGACAGAGTTGTTGGACATGTTGAGGATAGTAGAGGCAAAGATAAAGAAAGAGAAACCATAAATCTTTGATGTGATCAAAGAAAAGGTAATTCTTAAGGGCAAGGACAAGGGCAAAGCAAAGAAGTGTTCTGATGCTAGCCAGCAATCCAAGCCGTCTTCAGCCTCAAGGCACATGGGGAAAGGGTGTATGAGGGAATTTCCCTCTATATCTGGAAGAACAAAAGAAGATGAAGGAGGGGATGGAGATCTCCACCTAAGGTATCATGAAGTGAACCGCTTTTTTATCTGAGGTATATGATACCAAGATATGGATATGTCATATATGATATGCAAGATCCACAAAGAAGTGATGGCCTTTGTGAAAGGACCAAGAAAGAAGTACCCATCATTGGAGCAAGTGTTGCTGCCATATATAGGAGTATCTTTCAGTTTATTTCAGACTAAAGGGCACAAAATAGAGTTGAGAACTACTATTTCATATATTGCCAATAGATAGAAACACTTTATTATTGCATATTGTATGACAATGATGGCAATTAATAAAGTTGATGTTTCAATCTTAAAGATATGATCTTTGTGGAAATGCCTTGTTTATCTTGTGATACATGGTATGCATAAGATAAAATGATACCTAAAGTTATTGATAACTCAAACAGTCAAATTAGCATCAATTATGAGAAATTCATTTCTAGTTTCCATGTGATGGATAAAACTAGAGTCTTTTGGTTAGAGAACCAGTAAGAGACATGAATATCTTGGACATGATTAATCAATCTTCACTAATGGTAGTGGAAGAATGATTATCCTATTAGGTATAATACATGTGATGTATTTACATACCTATTGGAACAAATGCTAATACTTCAAATGGTGTTTAGAGAAATACCAATATGAATATCTTGAAGTGTTCAAGATTATCATAGATGAAGTACAATCTTGGTAAAGTATTAATTCTTGATGAGATAAATGAATGAAATACTTGGACCAAATGTTTGAGATCCTTTTGAGTGATTATGATAGTGTATCATAGGGAACTCATGATTAGGGCATGGTTATGTCTAAATCAAGAAGGAATCATACTCTAAATAGTTAGAGAATGATTATCGAATAACTGAATTCTTCTTAATAAAAGAATATCCCACACTAATAAAGGACATTGAGAATCACAAGGAGTTGTGAGTTCTTATATCCTTGACAGATACACCTCAATTATCTATGGGATGAGTTGTTCATGTGATGAGTCAACTATCTAGATGAATACGAGGAACCAAATTTTGAGTTATGGTTTATGACCATTACATCCTAAATGACATCCATGCGAACCATAAGGTATGACCTTGATGGTAGCACCCATTGGATGAAATCCATAAGTGCAAATGAGTCTTAAGTGTTAAGACACATGGATAACATTTTGAGAAGGATGATGCTTGTTGATTGCAACTTAATGACTAAGACATTTGGCATATGGATACTAAAACCGCATTCCTATGAGGAATAAAACAAGGATGTGTACGTGACACAACCTATAAGGTTTATGAATCCACTAATGCAAATGAAGTCTATAAGTTACAATGGACTAATCAATGTGATGGAGTACAAGCAACTCAAAATTGGATCTTTACTTTGATGATATAGTCCAAGGGTTTGAATAATATGTCAAAGATAAATTAGGGATCTGTGATTTAGTGGGAGCGTGTTCACATTCCACATGTTGATGTGAAATGGAAATGTTCTAGAATGGAAATCCAAAAGTGGAAATTATATTTAGGAAGATAGAGATGTTTCCTATGTGATAGGAATAGAGATCTATAGAGATAGTTCTCAAAATCTTCTTGACCTAAAAAGAGAAAGCATACATTGTCAATCTGTACTGAAGGGTTCAGTATGCATAGATTCAGTGGGAGAAAGCTTGTCCATGTTACATGGAGTTAGTATCCCAAGGCCAAGTGTCCAATTCTTATGAAGAATTGGAACACTAAGAATAGATATGGATCTATCATGTATGTAATCATCCCATTATCTTGCATGTATGGACATGACAAGAATAAAATGCATTCATCATTTTGTATGTATGACATGACAATATGATGTGCTCATCCTGATAACTTGTGTGTGGGACATGACGAGTGGATGTCTATCTACTTCCAGTAAGGGTTACTGGAATACCATGAGAACTTGATAAGTACTTGCGAAGTACTAGTTCTATGGAGATAAGGAAGAGTTCAATGTAAATAGTTACATTGATGCGAACTTCCGAAAGGACAGAAAGTTAATTGCAATATATAAATATGATATATAAAAGTGAAAGTTTGTTGATGATTGGAAGTGTTCCAATAAAACCATTTAAAAGGAAATGCCGAGTATCTATGCGTTAGAGAATAGCAGTGGATACTATATGGATGTGGAAGTTCATGAGATGAACTTATAGATATTCTGCTCATTGATGACAAGTATGGAATCCTTGATCATGCAATGTGGCTAAAAGTTAGCAAAGGAATACTAGATCGCATATTACGACAACTCCATCTCATACATGTGACGTACATCGAAGAGATGTGAGACATGCAATTTATACTGACTTTGGCAAGGTGTTGCCATTACTCACTATGTTAGCACTAGAGCACAGTAACATGTGGGACATGTTTGAAGATCACTATGAATATGATTCAAGGGTGATTAGCTCACAGTGCAAGTGGGAGTTTGTTGGTATGTATGCCCTGAGAGCCAATCATGGGATGATTGGTGGGATACATTAAGATTGATTTGATAAACATCAAAGGCAAGCTTCCAATTCTTTCTGGTTCAGTCATATGAGATAGTGATAGAACAGATTGAATGTCTAGAGAATGACAATACTCAATGACGTATGCTTTTAGGTTGAGGACCTGAACAATGAGATCATACTGATGTTAAGAGTTTGTACATTCTTGTTATGTCCCTAGTCGGATGTCATTGTGGAAGGTAGATAGACAACAATGACACAAAAGACTAGATTATGGTGTTGGTTGATGATAGAATCTCATTAGTCATGATATAGAGATATCAAACCAAACACATAGGTACTTGTTAGAGAACAAGTGTACCAGACAAACCCACCGTGAGTTTGACACATGGAACCATGACATGGTAGTCACAGTCAATACTCACAGTGATGGTGGTGAGTGTGATTATTTGACCTAAAATCACTACACTCAACACATGTCGTTGGGAACACTTTGACATCATCAAACACAGTCCTGAAACATGGGTTGTTATAAAGGTGATGATTGGGTGGCTTTGACACATGGGGATTTTGAGGGGTGAGTGATAGATATGGGATTTGTCCCTCCTGAGGGAGTTTGATATCCAAGGCCACTTGATGAGTAGGATTGAAATAGGCGTGCGCACACATGTGTGAATCAATATGTGATATTGTTGTCATACATATCTCGTTCAATCTACTCTGAGATCAAGAAAGTGAATGAACGTTGATAGGATGACTGTTCCATGCCTCGAGTTCATTCGGGATATCAGTGACAAAGGAATTATACATTCTCTATAACACCATTCACGTATTGTAGGATTGAAAGTTGTTCTCCAACTTTCTACTTTCACTTGGGTAGCACTGATGTGTAACTAGGCACCGCTCTTTTCTTGTGAAGTCATAAGTGTTATGGACTTTCACTGCCAACGTGAATTGGACTTGTAGGGTCACACACATAGGATTTAACCTGGAAGAGGAGTTTTGTCCACAAGAAATGTTTAGATTGATTACTAAAGGAGTTTAGTAGTTCAATTAAACACTCAGTCAATTGATAGCTCAATATCATAATGTTCAAGGTGTTGGACACATTGATTACAGTATCAGATTGATTGAAATCGCAATTGACTGATTCTGCACAATCTGCACTCCCAACTGATCAGTGCATGTGATGAACCGGTCGGCTGAGCTTGGTGAACCAGTCAGCTCAAGTATTGAGCTGATCGGCTCAAGATCAGGGTGAACCGATTGCTTCAAATATTGAAACAATCGATTCAACTATTGCAACCGGGCAAGTTGGGAAAGTCAGATTGGTGAGAATTTTCCTTGCATTTCACTTGCCCAATTTGATTGGAACAAGGATTGGTATTTGATACCAATTAGAAACAAAAGTTGGAAAGTCAATCGGGAACTGGTCAGGACCACGAACCGACCAGTTCAGAAAGTCAACCGATCGGCTCATGGGTCCCAACTGATCGGTTGAGTGTCAACCGACCGGCTCAGATCCCTAACCGACCGTTTCAGTTGTGAAACGATCGGTTCAGGTTGCGAGTTGGTTGTTTTGTGGAAAATCTCGAACCCTTCTACTCCTGCTTTAGTCCCATATTGCCCGGGATAGAGAACCCTGTCCCATGACCCTCCTATATATATAGGGGTATTGGGGGCTTCTCAAAGTAAAACTCAGTGCAATCAGTTGCTCTGCAAAGTTGTCGTTCTCTCTGGTTTTGGTAATCGAGAGAGAGCCTGAGAAAGTACTACCCGCAAAGGGAGGCACAACAAGGGAAAGACAACTGCAGTTGCAACTGGCAGCATGAGACTGTGTTGGCGACTAGTACGTCAACAGGAGGGTGCAACTCCTTCCAATTCCTTGTGGGACAAGGAGATTGGAGTGCCAGGTGGTCTGTGTGGACTACTTCAGAGGCGGGAGGTTTCTGCCACTCAGGAGGACAACTGTCAACCCCGACAGTCCTGGTGAGAGGAGGAGTCGTCAGTCCCGGTGTGACCAGGAGCTGCACAGACACCATCCAAGACCGAAGGTGAAGACCACGCAAGGTGCGAGGTATTGTCTCCGAGCAAGCCTCGGGACAAGGTATGATTCCACAAACCATTCCTTTCCTATTATATAGACGTTGACGCGTTTCCTTATTCCGAGTTTAGGGGAGAAATTTTTTGTTTTCGCTGCCTTCTCTGCCTCCCCTAAAACCCAACAGTGTTGTAGTATAAAATCTGAAATTCCTTTGCCTAACCAATAGCTGCATTGTTGTCACAATATCACTACTGAGTTACCAATGGTTGGAACCTCCCATAAGTTCATCCATATGAACTTCTAGATGCATACAATATGCTTTATAGTGTTCGTAACACGAAGGTATTCAGCTTCTTATTGTAGAATTAATCAATTATTTTATGTTGGAACATTTCCGACTAACAATTCTTATTCCAAGGTCAAACACAATTTTGTCATTTCGGAAGCTTACATTGGTGTAACTCTTTAGACCCAACTCTTCCTTATTACCACAACTAAAGAACTAATACTTTTATTACTTCACAAGTACATAAAGATATCCTTCATGGTATTCGAGTAACTCTTACTAGAGTTCGACATATATCCATTTTTCATGTCCAATACATATGAGATAACTGGATATTTATATCATCTTGTCATACAAGATGATGATTTCATATCTTCTTATCATGTCCAATACATACGAGAGGATGAGTTCATATATTCTTGTCATGTCTAATACATAAAAGATAATTAGTTCATATTTTCTTATCATGTCCAGTACATATAAGATAACGAGATGAGTTCATACGTCATAGATCCAATTGTGAATGCATATGGCATCTATCCATGTGTTCCTTATTCTTCATAAGAATTGGGACACTTGGCTCCTGAGAGACTAACTCCATGGAACATGGACACGTTCTCTATCACCATGCTAAACTCATTCAACATCTAGCCAAAGTATGTTCTCTTTCCTATAATAAGAAACCCTCTTGATCTATCTCTATAGATCTTGAGTTCTATCACATAGGATGCTTCTTTAAAAACCTTTTAGAATGCAATTTGTTGCCAAATTTTGTAGTATAAGGATGATACTCCCCATCAATATGTGGAATATATATATGCTCCACTAAATTCTTGTAATCACACATTACATCTTTATTCTGACTCAATTCAAACTCTTTGACGATTTTGTCAAATAGAAGATCTAGTTCTGAGGTGCTTGATTCAATCCAAATATTTATCTATGCAACTTTATAGACTTTATTTGCATTATTGGATTTATAAAACCTTTAGGCTGTGTTACATACACATCCTGCACAATATTCTATTTAATGAATGTGGTTTTAACATTCATATACCAAATCTCATAGTCATATTAAGCTATAATGGCAATCATTATCTAGATGGATTTATCCATGGTAACCGCTGAAAAGAATTCACCATGTTCAACACATTGAACTTGTTAAAAACTCTTTTCAACCAACTTACCCTCCATGTCATCTTCTTCTAGAAGACCCAAAAGTACGCTATGGATTTTACCCATTTGGGTGGATCAACCAAGGACATACTTTGTTGATATACATGGAGTCCATCTTGGATTTCATGGCTTCAAGCCATATGTTAGTTTCCGACTCTCATTAGCTTCTAGGTAGACTATTTACTCATCATATGATCAATTCACTGCCTTCTAGTCCATAAGATATCATATATCATTCAAGATCTAGGCGTGTTCTACCAAAACTATGAATTCTGTGTGTTACTTATGGAACCTTGAGATTCCACAACATTTTGTGATTCTCTTTATTCCCAGTGTTAAGCATGTGCCCAAAAGGAAATTTGAAGTTTTAGCTAGTAATCACACTCTGACTTATCAAGGTGTGATTCCTTCTTTCTGATACACTTCGCATGATACACTATCATTGTGTTTCAGATGGAGTCCATCATGATACATTATCATGATCTTCCAGAAGGTCCTCAAACCCTTGGTTCATAATATTTCTATATCGATCATAACAAAATTTAATACTTATACCCCAAGTTTGTTATGTACTTCATTTATGATCTCCTTGAACACTTTAAGAGATTCATGTTTGCATTTCACTAAATACAAACTATCATATCTACTGAGGTCATCAGTAAATATATTGAAGTACTATTGATTACCTTTAGCATTTATTCTAAAAGGTCTATATACATCGATATGTATAATCTTTAATAGAATAATCATTCTCCCACTACATCTAATGAAGAACCTTTGTCATATTGCACAATGAATGAGATTAACATGTCTCTATTGGCTCAACAACCAAAAGAGTCTAGATATCCATCATATGGATTCCAGAAATGCAATTCTCATTTATGCACTACAAATGACTATGATGTAGGCATTCAAGTTTGAGTTATCATGTCATTCATTACATGTGTCACACACATTTGTCACTTTAACTATCAAGTATAGTTGATGAGACATACGCATTTCCATCAAAGATCATATCTTTAAAATCAAATATCAGTCCATAACACTCTTGCCCATACAAGATGTACGATGTTTTCATTGATGGTAGGTATATAATAGCAATTCACTAATTCTATTACATGCCCATGAATGTCATAATGTAACTGTATTGATATCAACTCTTTCTCTGCACAGTTTCTAGCTTACTTCCTCTCATGTCCTGAAGTAGAGATCTCTATCTCTTTCTTCTGCCTGAGATCCTCTATAAAGTTGTCAGTTCCCTTTCCAATGTCAAACAGGTGACAATGGTGTCATTTTCTTTCCTTATCTTTATAAGTGAAAAAGGACATATTCCCTTTTACACTTACCCCTTCTCCATATCTTGAGTGATGAAGATTAGCTTGGCTTCATAACACTTCTTGACCTTGCTTAAGTCAATGAAATTTACTCTGGTGATCATTATCATAGATTTGTCATTTCTTCATTCATGCTTTGGCATCATCATGCCAAGCATTTCAGACAGTTGTTTGGCCAAGTTATAAACTAGCTATACGATTCACACAAAAATTTTTAGAATCATATGTTTGGTCAACTCTTGACCTATAAGAAATCACAGTGAATCTATATGCACAATCATATTAGCATATGAGATTATACTTGATTTCCATCTGTCTGATTATACTCAAATATCGCTTTGAAGACATGATAACCTCCAATGTTGGGTTGTTATCTTAGTCTTTTCTTCAGTTTTCCACACTCTTTCTCAATAAAAATTAGACATAATCCCTAAATATCCCCTCTTATTGCAAATATACTATTCGACTAACTTTTCACCCTTTTACTTGTAGAAAAAGACACAAAAAAATCATAAAAGACTCAACCAGCCCAAGACGACATGAAGCCAACTGGTCCCGAGACCGCATGCAGTCACACGGTCCCAAGACCGCATGAAGCCAACCGGTCCCAAGACCACATGGAGTCACACGGTCCCAAGACCGCATGAAGCCAACCGGTCCCAAGACCGCATGGAGTCACATGGTCCCAAGACCGCATGAAGCCAACCAGTCCCGAGACCACATGAAGTCACACGGTCCCCAGACCGCATGAAGCCAACCGGTCCCGAGATCGCATGGAGTCACACGATCCCAAGACCGCATGGAGCCAAACGGTCTTAAGGAGCCAAACGGTCTTGAGGTCAAAACGGTCTTGAGGTCCAAACGGTCTTGAGGTCCAAACGGTCTTGAGGTCCAAATGGTCTTGAAGCCCAAACGGTCTCGAGGCCCAAACAGTCTTGAGGTCCAAATGGTCTTCAAACTGTTTGGACTTCACTTAAGGCCTATAAATAAGACCCCAAGGGTCCTCCAAAAGGCATCAAGTTTCAGACGTCCAGAGGCTGCCTCTATCACTCCAGAGCAAATCTGACTTCCATCCTCCACCCAGGGGCTGCCGGTCTGAGATCCACACTCCATCTCGAAGCTACTTTCTCTCTCTCCGCCAAAGAAGGTGGGAAGAGGGGACCTCATCATCAAGAAACCTATGAAGCTAGAAGATCGTCTCTCTCTCTCTAAGGGGTTGACTTTCCTCTCTCCTTTGTGGGGATGACGCTCTCTCTCTCTCTTCTTGCCTACTTCTTTGTCCTAGTTATGAGCGAGTAGTCTCTCTCACTGGGGTGCGGGGAGTAGCCCCGCTACCCATGTTTTCATATCATGTAATGTAATCCATAGTTTGCAATATAGAGATTTTATCTTTTCAGTTCAACATCAAACGTTTAATGAATGCTTGTTTCTTGATCACCAACTTGTGTTATCTTTTATCTTTTAGTATGAATTGTCTACGTTTATACTATTAGATTCGAAACTCATTTGTATGTTGGTTCTTGGTGCATGTATCCACCATGCATCTGTTTCGGTATCTAGGAGTGTCTTTCAAGAAGTGGAGTAAACTCACTCCCATCGTTGTACTTTCATGCTATGAAATGGAATCAGTTGACATATGAAAGTATAACCTTGATGAATCGAGGAACACACTTTGCGAAGGGAATGATGCAAAGTAGTTGACCATTCATTCGGGGATGGCTGACTTTGCAACATTCCCGCACTTCTCGTAGTTAGTTATCCGAAAGGAAACTCAGTCTACAAAGATACTAATTGACTAAACTCTTGTTGCAGGTTGTGTTTTATTTTGCATGTGTTGATCCATGTGTAGTGGCGGTGAAAACCAATCACACCCTAGTGACTCCTTATCATTGTTTAACTTCCTTAAATTTACTTGCTTGCTTTACTTTACATGTTTAAAACAACCAAACCAATCTTTCGATCTAAGTACCCACTCTTAAGAGATTAAGTGAAGTTCTAACGTTTTTCATCTTGTTGTTCACAATAAGACCGTTGTCCCGTGGATTCGACCCTTAACTATACTACGATAAGACTTCCACGTATCTTAGCACACGTGGGTGGAGTTCTCAATCTAGTATAAGCAAGGCTAAACTTAAAGACTTACCATCTTTAGGATTTTTAGTTGGTGCACGCAATTCCACATAAGTGGAAGCTCCATCAAAAATTGGTGTCGTTGCCGGGGACAACGGAACATTTTAATTTCATTTAGTATCTTACTAGTTGGTTAGGGTTTTACACTTTCTTTTAATCATTAATCCATATCTTCTTGAATTCACTATATCTTTGGCAACATCTAAAAGGTGTATTCTTTTCTCTACTCAGGTAGAAAACGTGTATGCGATCATCACATAATCTTGGATTCTCCCCTGATCCAGAGTACGACTCTAAGGTAGAGAGAAGCTTCCATCGCCGCATCAGACTCAATCGCCAAAGAGCTAGGCGAATGGCTAAAGATCAACACTAGGCTGCATTGGTGATGGAGAGGGTCAACGCCGCCATCGCCGCTCAAAGAGCACAACTCATCGCTGATACTCGTGCTCAGATTCAAGCGGAGATTCGTGCGGAAGAACAGGCCCGCATTCGAGCTAAAAATGAGGCAACAAACCAAGCTGCTCAGTTGGAACTAAGGAACAAGAAGTTTAGGGATTATGCTGTCCGCAAGAACTATGAAGACAACCATCCGGTTCGACCTCCGATCATCAAAATACCCAACTTTGAAATCCGAACCCAATGGATTCAAATCATGCAGGGCATCTCATTCTGTGGAGGTTCTAGAGATGATTGTATGGATCATCTGAAGAGGTTCAAGGCACTGTGCTGACTGGTCCCACAGGCCGGAGTTGCCTTCGACGCAATAATGTTGCATCTGTTTCACTTCACTCTATCTGGGAGAGCATTGAGCTGGTATAACTCGCTTGACAGAGAGCCAATAATCACCACATGGGCTCCCCTGGAAGAAACGTTCCTGGAGAATTTTTCCCCCCTTCACTAACTTACGAGATCAGGGGGCAGATTAATCACTTCTCTCAACTTCCCGGAGAATCGCTTTCTGAAGCATGGGAAAGGTTCAAAGAGCTTCTGCAAAAGTGTCCTCATCACGACATCTCCCAAAACCAACTAATAGAAACATTCTATAGGGGAGTGAGTGATGACATCAAGCAGTTTTTGGATTCCTCATCTAGAGGAAATTTTATGAGAAAGAACTACGAGGATGCCTGGAAAATAGTCACACTCGGAGCTGAGAATCAGTCCAACTGGGGACGATCAGCTGGCAAAGGAGTCCTCAAGGTCTATAAAGCCAAAGAATCAATGGAGATGAAGGCTATTGCTGAAGCCTTAAAGACAATAGCTCATAAGCAACAAGCTCTTGAAACTTCTCTTGGAGAATTTGACAAGAAGAAAAACCCTCAGGTCCAACAGGTCAAAGTTTCCACATGAACCTTGAAGCCTGCCATGCATCTGATCATCCAACTCTTTCATGTGGTTTGCTTTACAATGTGATGATGGATATGCATCCACCACCACAACAGTTCGAACCAATCATGGAACATCCTGAAGAGCAATTGCCAGAACAAGTCAATTCTATTCATTCCATTCCTAGACAAGTTTATTATAATCCTAACCAACCAAGAAACCACCCAGGATTTCAATACGAGAACCCTGCTGGGACTGCAAATCCGCAACACCAGACACAGGGCGGGTCCTCCAGTAGGTTGCCACCAGGATTCCCAAGCAACTTCAATCAAAATCAGGGAAACCCCAGAAATAACTTCCCGAGATCCAACTACCCCAGGAATCCATCCACCTACTATCAGTATACTCATCCTCCTCTACATCCACAACTGCACCCTCAGTTGCAGCAACCTCAGTTAGCACTGCCTCCGCAACAACCACAAAAAGGACAACAACTTCCTCAGAAAAACACTCCTTCTCAGCCAGAAGATGAGATGACTTTGATAAGGCAGATGCTGCAATCCCAAAAAACTATGCTCGCTAATCAACAAGCTTAGCAAAAGGCATTAGAAGCTCAACTAGCCCAAATTGCTGCACAACGGAAGCCTCCAGCAGGCACATTTGCTGGGCAGCCTGAATTGAACCCTAAACATGGACAGAATAGGCATGAACAGTTGAATGCTGTTACTATGAGATTTGGATGCACCCCCCATGAAACTACACGGATCACTCTTAATGATGATAATACACCTGCCTTTAGGCCAAATGAGAGCCCGAAGCCAGGAACAGAGAAGTCCACAGAGAACGTAAAGGGCAAAGAAAAAGTACAAGTGTCCACAGAGCCAGAAATCATGCAGTATAAACCAAGGATCCCATATCCGGGAAGACTGCGAGAAACGAAAATGGATACCAGGTTCCAAAAATTCAAGGAGGTGATGAAGAAACTTTACATCGATATCCCACTCCTTGATGCTCTCTCTGAGGTACCGTTTTGGGCTAAATACCTCAAAACCCTATTATCAAGAAAGTACATCACGGAGGAACAAGAAACCGTCAAACTTTCCTAAACCACCTCTGATATCATCCCCAATAAAATTCCAAAGAAGAAGAAGGACCCAGGTTCCTTCGGCATTCAATGCTGTATTGGAAATGCATCAACCAAAAAGGGATTAGCTGACCTAGGGGCCAGCATATCCATTATGCCCTATTCTATGTACAAACGATTATGTTTCACCGAATTGCTACCCACAACAATGACAATTCAGTTAGCTGACTCTACCATCACCGCACCTCTTGGAATTATTGAAGATATTCCAGTTAGGATAGGGAAAGATGCCTATGTCCCATGCGACTTTGTCATCATGGACATCAAGGAAGATCTGATATACCCGATAATTTTTGGCAGACCTTTCCTCACTACAGCTAGGGCGTTTATTGATGTTGAAGCTGACACCATCATTCTAAGACTCGGAAAAGAAGCAATTCAATTCCGAGTTCTCAACAGCATGAAAGGCCCCAACATTCAAGAGGAGGTCTTTCTTTTAGACGCAATATAACAAATGTCTCAATTAGAAATATCTGAGCCATCAGACGAGTTAGAGAATGTTCTAACCAACCCAGAAGTCGAATTCTCTGCAAATGAATTGGTTCAACAGTGTCTGCAACACTTAGAAAAGGAAAAAGAAGCACTGACGGTCACCTTTGAGGAACTCAAGGATGTCACCATTTTAGAAGCAACAGAGTCACCTAAGGCTCCTGAGATGAAGACTCTACCCATGGGACTTAAACATGTCTTCTTGGACGAGGAAAAATTATGTCCGGTAATCATCAGTTCCACCGTAACAGAAGACCAGGAAGAAAGGCTTCTGGATGAGCTGAAGAAACATAAAAAGACCTTTGGGTATAAGATAACTGACCTGATGGGCATAAATCCAGCCCTATGCATGCATAGACTACCCATGGTCGAAGAATTTAAGCCATCACGTGAACATCAGAGGAAGTTGAACCCTAATCTCAAAGAAGTGGTTCGCCTTGAAGTCTTCAAATTATTGAAAGCCGACATAATCTACCCGATCTCTGACTCCCAATGGGTCATCCCCGTCCAAGTAGTTCCTAAAAAGGGAGGCACTACTGTTGTGCTTAATGACAAAAATGAGTTAATACCCACCAAGACGGTGATGGGGTAGAGGATGTGCATCGACTATAGAAAATTAAACAAATCCACGCGGATAGATCACTACCCTCTGCTCTTTCTCGATGAGGTCCTAGAATGTTTAGCCCATCATTAATACTTCTACTATCTAGATGGTTATTCCGGGTTCTACCAAATACCCATACACCCGGAAGACCAAGAGAAAACTACCTTCACCTGCCCTTTTGGAACCTATGCTTTTAGAAGAATGCCTTTCGAGTTGTGTACCGCACCCGCTACTTTCCAAAGGTGTATGTCTGCCATTTTTGCAGGATTAACAGAATCCATAATGGAAGTGTTCATGAATGATTTCTCAGTTTACAAAGATTCTTTCGATAACTGTCTAATCAACCTTGGACAAGTTCTACAACGATGCGAGGAAACGAACCTTATACTGAATTGGGAAAAATGACATTTCATGGTAACTAAAGGTGTCATCCTCGGGCACAGAGTGAGTGATAGAGGGATCGAGGTCGATAAGGCAAAAATCGATGTTATCTCGAAGCTGTCACCACCAAAAGATATAAAAGGAGTATGGGATTTATTGGGTCATGTGGGGTTCTACAGAAGATTTATTAAGGATTTCTCAAAAATAGCAAAACCCATGACCCAACTCCTGACTAAAGATATTGAGTTCATCTTTAACCAAGACTGCTTGCAAAGTTTCTCAACTCTCAAAAATGCTTTAATTTCTACACCTATTCTGAGAGCCCCAGATTGGTCACTACCATTTGAAATCATGTGCGACGCAAGCGATTACGCCATAGGAGCTGTTTAAGGACAGCAGATCGACAAGAAACCTTATGTAATTTACTACGCTTCTAAAATGCTAGATGAAGCACAGAAGAACTACACTACTATAGAGAAGGAGTTTCTGGCTGTCATCTACGCGTTTGAGAAATTCCACTCCTATTTGATTGGATCCAAGGTCATCGTCTACACTGACCACTCCGCCATTCGATACCTAGTTCAGAAGCAAGATGCCAAACCCAGACTTATCCGTTGGGTGTTGATGCTTCAAGAATTCGATTTGGAAATTAAAGATAAAATCGGAGTGGAAAACGTCATAGCCGACCATCTCAGTCGTATTGAAGTGGAAGACGAAGATAAAATCCCCATCTGAGATTCTCTTCCAGATGACCAACTAATGAAGGTTACCCATGGATTCCCTTCGTATGCGGATATTGTCAATTATCTAGCTACAGGAATCATTCACCCCTCCGCTTCCAACCATGAAAAAAGGAAATTTCTCCATGATATAAAGCAATATTATTGGGATGAACCTTATTTGTTTCACCTATGTGCTGACAGAATTTTCCGTCGCTGCTTGCCGGAAGAAGAGATTACCCCCATCCTAGAGCATTGCCATTCAGGACCCACGGGGGGGCACATGAGTGCAAAGAAAACTGCTATAAAAGTTCTGCAATCAGGCTTCTTCTGTCCAACCATAGCAAAGGACTCCTATGATTTTGTGAAATCTTGCAACAAATGTCAATTTTCTGGTAGCATATCCAAAAGGAATGAAATGCCCCTCACAATGTGGTAGGAAATTGAACCTTTCGATGTATGGGGGGTAGACTATATGGGCCCCTTTCCTTCTTCCCATGGTTTCTCCTACATCCTGGTTGCGGTGGACTATGTCTCGAAATGGGTCGAAGCTATACCCACTATTTCTAGCGATTCCAAACCAGTTATTAAATTGTTCAAAGATATCATTTTCCCCAGATTTGGAGTCCCCCGAACTGTCATATCAGATGGCGGGACCCATTTTCTGGAACGAAGTTTTGAAGCCCTGTTGAAAAAGTACGGAGTCAACCACAAAGTAGCAATGCCTTACCATCCACAGACCAGTGGTCAGGTTGAGATATCAAATAGACAACTTAAGGCGATCCTAGAAAAAACTGTCAATAGAAACCGCACCGACTGGTCCACCAAGCTTCCCGATGCCCTTTGGGCTTACCGAACAGCCTACAAAACACCAATTGGGACAACCCCATTCTGTTTGGTATACGGGAAGTCATGTCATCTTCCAGTGGAACTGGAACACAAAGCTTGGTGGGCCATCAAACCACTAAATTTTGATCTTCAAAGTGCCGGAGAAAATAGACAACTTCAGTTGCAAGAGCTAGAGGAGCTCTGAATGACTGCTTATCAAAGTGCCAGGATTTATAAGGAACAAACCAAAATGTGGCACGATGGTCATCTTAAGAGGAAAGACATCGCCATCGGCGACAAAGTACTCCTTTTCAACTCCAAGCTCAAGGTGTTCCCCAGAAAACTCAGAACAAAATGGTCCGGACCCTTCACCATAAAGCATATATACCCAACTGAAGATGTCATAATTGTCGACAATAACAGAGGAGAAAGGACGGTCAACGACCATCGATTGAAAAAATACTACACTCCAACAGATAAAATGCCAAGACAGACCATCAAAATTAGAGACACCACGCCATCAGCATAACAACATCAAAGTTTCATCGAGCCAGCGACGTAAAACCCAGGCGCTGCTTGGGAGGCAACCCAAGATTTTATCATCTTCTTTTATTTTCCATTCTTTTAGTTACCTTAGGTTCATCTTCTGAAATATATATATATATATATATATATATATATATATATATATATATATATATATATATATATATATATATATATTTCAAAAAAATATATATATAAACCAAAACAAACATAAAAATATAAAAAACCGTTCGACCTTAACCCTCCCAAACAGTCTTGAAACCGTTTGGAGCCAAACGGTCTTGACATCGTTTGGAGCCAAACGGTCTTGAAACCGTTTGGAGCCAAACAGTCTTGAAACCGTTTGGAGTCCAAACGGTCGCTAAACCGTTTGACCTAGGGTTTTTGTCAAGTCAACCCCCATTTCTTATAAATATAAACCCTACCCCCTCTTTCTTCTCTCTTCGACTCTCGAGCTTCCTCTTACTATTGCACAAGCGTTGTTCCATCGCTTCCGTCGTCTTGCTCCCACACGGCTCAGACTCCCTCCACCTCTGTCGAATTAGTCCCATGTTTTTTCACGACAACCCCACCATCCTCCGCCCTCCGCTTCACCGTCGTCATCTCCACCATCAGCCGCAAGGTAGTCCCGCCATCGCCGGCACCTGCATGTGCCACCGTGGCAATCTTTTCGACCTTTCCGCCTCCACAATCATCTTTTCCTCCACTGCCATCATCTTCACCTTTGACACCGTCTACGGCACCACTGCGATCCCCTTTTCCATTGCCTTTATTGCCGCCATCCTTGTTTTTGCCGCCGGCTCCTCCTCCCTTTCGCCGGCCGTTCCCCGACGTTTCACCTTCCAAACGGTCTCCAAACCTTTTGGGACCAAACGGTCTTCAAACCGTTTGGAACCAAACGGTCCTAAAACCGTTTGGGACCAAACGGTCTCCAAACCGTTTGGAACCAAACGGTCCTGAAACCGTTTGGGACCAAACAGTCTCCAAACCATTTCGGACCAAACGGTCCTGAAACCGTTTGGGACCAAACGGTCTTCAAACTGTTTGGAACCAAATGGTCCTGAAACCGTTTGGGACCAAACAGTCTTCAAACCGTTTGGAACCAAACGGTCCTGAGACCGTTTGGGACCAAACGGTCTACAAACCGTTTGGCCTTCCACAGTCGCTTAAGTTTCATTAAAATATAAAACCACATAAATACAAATAAAATCCAATTTTATTTCTAAGCATGTTGTTCTTACTAATGATTTTCCACTTTTCAGAAATGGCATCACCAGCTAAGCATGCCACAGTATCCGAAGAAGCTCCTTTCTGGACAAAGGAGCAAATGATGGAAGACCGGGCCAAACTCTAGAAGATCATAGACAACTACAACAAGACTGGACAGGCCCCACCAAAGGTCAAAATCATAGATGTCTTGTGTGACATTGACCGCCTCAACAAATGTCTAGCTGAGGCGCCTGAAGAAGAAATAGAAATATCCTCTAGTGATGAAGGCTCGGAATACGAGCCAAACCCCGAGGACGAGTCCCCACCTGAAAAATCAAAGGGGAAACGAAAGGTCCAGGAAACCACAACTGGACAACCCTCCAAGAAATGAGCAAGAAAGTAGGTCCAACCTGCCACTGCAAGGGAACAAACCCTAGCTGGGTATGTCCCACCAACCACTACCACCACCATTACCCCTCCCCCTTCTATCACCACCATCACTACCCCCATATTCTCAATTATCACCACCACCGCACCACCACCAGAAAACCTTTTCATCCACACCATCCAATCCACTGACAAAATCCTCAAACCCACAAAGTACGTTTGCTCAAGCATACTACTAAAAATGGGGATTTATGACAGAATCCTCACACTTCTTGACAATGCAAATCTTTCAAAACTGTGTTTTGTCCCCGAACACTCTTTTATCGAGCCTACTACTGAATTTTTCACCTTCCTTGCTAAAGAAGTCGTCGACATCATGGATAGATCAAGGGACAGAGGTGACCGTAGGCTGGTCACTAAACTCTTTGGCAGCAAGGTTGTCATCACAAAAAACATGCTAAACGAAATTTTTATAGACAACCAGGAGCATCTCAAGAAAGCCAAAGTTGTTGGAACTGAGAATTCCCAGTTCAACAGACATAACTTTTGGAAATCCTTGACAGGAATCCCCAACTACGATGCAATAACATGCAAAGCCTCGAATATACAATTTGGTTTAGTACGCACACTACATAAAATTCTTACCAGCGCATTCTTCCCCAGGATAGAAGGCGGAAATGTCATCACTTTAGATCTTTTTGTCCTCTGGTCAGTCCTACATGGGATGCCAGTCAACATTGGACGTCTTATGATTCAAAAGTTATCCGCATATGCCCTGGGGAAAGAAATATGCATGTGAGGTCATATCACATCCATCATCAAATATCTCAAGATGGATAGACTTCTACAAAGATGCAAGCAGATAAAGGGCGACATCCTAACCAACAAGCAAACCCTGAAGAACTCCTACATCATCAAGGAAAAGGATGCCAAGTTATATTATATATTCTGCCCTACAGTCAGATCTTCCAGAACTCTCCTCCCGTTTCCGGAGCTCACACATTATGACACAGAACTGACGAGGAGCTTACACAAATCTTAGCTTCGGTTAAAACAACTGAAAAGAAAGCAAAAACGGGATAGACGGAGCTAAATATCACAGCCCTGTCAGCTCGATCATCAAAAATACCTATAAAACGACCTTCCAGAAGGCAGTTGCAGGCATAATAGCTGTCAGGGACACCGACATCAAGGCCACATCCAGAGGCCAAACCCCTTCCCGAAGAAAACATAACCACCTCATCAATCGACTCTTTTATTAGGAGTCGGAATGTTGAGCTCTCCTCCACCACAACCTCCACCTCTACCCCACCATCATCCACCCTTCCACAATCCACCGCGCTCCCATCATTCTCTACAATAAGGTCCACATCCCCTTTTCCTGACTCATCCCTTTTCACTTCCAACATCCCCTTCTCAGCTTCAACGCCCGACTTCACCACCTTCACCTCCATTCCCACCAATCTTCACCCAACATTTTCACTCCCACCACTCTCACCACCTTTTCCGTCCACCACCACCCCGACACCACTGGTGACCCCATCTATGGTCACCACACAGTTCGCGGGACCATCATCAGTGTCTCTTCCGCAAGACACTACCGCCCCTCCACCTCGACCCCAGCCATACCACCCTTCCGCATCTGGGGTCCCTTTTTTAAATGTCGGTGAGGAATTTAGACGTCAATTCGACACCCTCCGAAACCTCCTCACCGACCCTTCTAACATAATGCAATCTATTTTTTCATGTGTGCAGGGTATTTCTGAACAGGTCGCCAAGATGAACAAGCAAAACATTACCCTGCCCGGCATCCTCCGAAGCATCCAGCAACGACAAGATGTAGTGGCCAAGCAAATCGATCATATCAATGAACACTACAAACACCTGCCCGAGCAGGTACTTGGAGTAAAAAGCCAGCATGAAGCACTGGCTAAGCAAGTTGATAGAATCTCAACGCAAGCTCAACCCCTGCCCAAGACCCTGCGTGAGCTTAAGCAACAACAAACTACTGTAAGCATGTGTATGGACGACATCACCAATACCCTCACACAGCTATACAACTTCCAAGAGGAGTCAGCTAACACCGAGCTTCATTAATTATGTTCTCAAGTAACAGATCTCACAGTGCGACTCCTCTCTGCCGAGGGACGTTACTCAGACCTAAAATAAACGCACGACGCACTACTCGAATCCCACGAGCATGTGCAAGTGGTGTATGATGAATTACAAGCAACCCATCGGCAGTGCAAGAAGCCTCCACAACCAAAGCAAGCTGCCAAGAAGGCAGACGATGATGAGGATGAAGAAGAAGATGATGAGGACTCTGACTCCTTGGCTAATTCTAATAATAGCACCTCCTCAGATGACAAATCTGGCGACCCAGGAAATGCTGGGGAGGGCACAAGCCGAGGAGCTGCATCAAAACAAGATGATAAAGATTCCAAATCCCCAACTAACATTGACAACGTTAATATGTCTTATGGGGATCAATTCATTGACTATTCTGCAATAGGATCTCTGGGGGAATCTGCCAAAGAAGCAGCCTTTGCTGAATTCCACCAATGTATACTAGGAACTTGTGTCAGCAATAAGGTAAAGAGTTGATGATTCTATCTAATTTATCTAAGAAAGAGTATGAAAAACAAGGGAAAACCAATAAAATAACATCACAAAGTGAGAGGTTATCACCTGCTGGCGCGTTTTCGGTGGCGCACGAAGGGTTATGGCGTCGGTTTTTGAACCGACACGTAACGGCTGGGCTTTTAGCGTCTTCCCTCCGCACTTGACCAATCAATGCCCTTTCCTCCAGAACAGGAAGATTCAGAATGAGTACGTTTAGATACTGACGAAGAACTCAATTCTTCTTCCGACTCAGATGAATACATGCAAATTTTTTTAGATGATCTGGAGCAAACCTCTTCACCCCCTCCGCAGGAGCTTCCCCCACCACCACCTCAGCCGCATAAGATGCACGATCTAGATATGGCGGCCATCTCCACACTAGATGCTCAGGATATCTTCATCCTGAACACTATTGTCGATGATGCCAAAGAGGGGGGCGACATCATCTACCACAACACAAAGACTAAGTGAAAGTTAACACGCGAAGACTTCCGCAACATCTTGTGACCACGGCCAACGATGTCAATGGCAATCTTCTGTGTCTTACTTGCCAATTGCATAGAAGTCTACATAAGCTCAAGGAGGTAGCAACCATTGTTTAATGCCTCACCGGCTCTATCCATAGGCTTATTATACAAAGCAATACGAGCCAAGTCAATAGACCGGCTGCGTGCTGGCCTAGCACAGAGGGCATGATATCTTACAGTACCATTCCAAGTGTCCGACCACTGGATATTTATGATTGTGGACACCGAGGCTCGTGACGCCAAGGTCTACAATTTCTATGCCGTTGAGCTGCCAGCCGGAACAATAAACTTTGTCGGAGAAGGAGCTGGAGAAGCACGATGTATACCCTTCCAACTCCTTAAGCTAATTTGGGCTGCACGCCCGTCCCTCCAAAAGGACTGGAGCCAACCATGGTTCCAAATAATAAACCCGCAAGTCTAAACAACTAAGGGATCCGAGGATTGCACTTTTTGCACTATCTGTGACATTCAAGCATTAAACCAAGAAATCCCCTTTACGGAGATGACCGCCGAAGATTTTCACTCTCTGCGAGGGCGTTATGCCATGGAGCTTATTTGTGATATAAGGTTCTTCAAGGACCCGACAATGGCACCAGATGACGTCCCTCGTTACCTCTTTTCAGCAATCCAACGCCCGCAACGGAGACCTTTCAGACAAACCTTAAACGAATTGGAGAAAAACAAACAACCAGCCATAGCTCCCGAGCAAAGAAAATGGGACCCTTCCCATTATGATCTGGCACAGGATAAAGGGGAAATAGAGATTTTGTCCGGGGCAACCATCAGAGGATCATCATCACAAATGGTGCCCCTATCTACCATAGAACCCACCTTCCCAAATTTTGACCTCAGTGCCTGCAAAAGTCTTTCGGACAATGAACTTCATCTCATCATGTCAAGGCTTTACACTGAGAACGATGACCTCGTTTTCATGTTCGGTGACATTTTGGTCATGGCAGATGCTTTACGAGAAACTGTACAATTCAAGGGGTCTCTATCCGTGAGCTTGATGGCTGTCTATTAGTTTCTCCTTGGACGGAATCACCCCACAACTTACATGGCATCTTCTTATATGAAGGACGATCTCCTACAGCTAAAGAACTTCGGAACAACTGAAGCGCTAATCTCCTTTCTACAACATACAACACCGAAGTTAATAATGCTCCCCTTCCTTCACCATGAGCACTGGCTACTTCTGGAAACAAACCTACATGAAGGAACGACTATCATCTACAACAGTTCTGACAGCCAGTTCAACCCAAAGCAGAAGAAATATGTCGTGACACCAAAGACCCCCATAGAGGAAGTGGCAAAGGATTGTGCAGACATATTAATCAATGTTCTAAGTCAGCACACAAGGGCATACGGAAAAGAACACTTTCATCGCCCATATTTTAACCACAAATGCCCCCAACAAATTCGGGAATCAAATGACTGTGGCTTCCACGTCCTCTACTGGATGTACACAATAATAGCCCTTCAAAAACCAGTAGATGATACAACATACGTTGATTATCACACCTTACGTGGAAAGTTTGCTGCCAATCTCCTTCGTACACATGGCGCAAATAAAGGACTAATGGACACCTGATGCTCTTGTCCTTGTACCTCTCAGCCTATTCCCTTTAACACTCTGAGGACAGAGTGAGTGATTAGTTAGGGGGGAGTACACTGGACAAGGGTGAGGTATCAATTCTAAATCCTTCCCTTTCTATCTTCTTTTCAGTTCCCGTATAAAATTTTTTCTTAAAATTTCTTTGCACATACTTAGTTTTTGCTTTAATTTCTTCCCTAATAATAAAACCTACCTGGAACAAAGTCATCCCCAGCTAACTTTAGAATCCAGTAGCCCTCAAGAGAAATATCACATAGACATGCAATGGCGAGTTAATAAATCATCTTCACTCAATTTTCATGCTTCTGCTTCAATTCTATATCTGACTCTCCACAAGACAACATCAGGGCTGCAATAAGCCAAAACTATCTCAAGGACGAGAGGGACATCAGGTGACATCCAAATCATGAAGCCTTGCAAGTGGACCACTAGTAGAAACCAAAGAAGTGCATTTCGAACAACTCTAAGAAGAGTTTTCTTCTCTCCTAATAAAAGAGGCTTGGCCGCCCAAATCAAAATCCCTAAATATCCAAATCCCAAGCCTGTGAGTTTATGAATAAAAGCCAGAGTGTTGAATAAAACCATGAGAGTTGTGCCATAAATAAGGATCTATATGAAGAACCAATAAAGGTCTCGCCCGGTCGGTACATCCAGCTGCCCTCACAAAGGAAGATGTGTCGTGCCCGGTAGTGAAACCCTAAGGTATCTAAATATATGAAAGGCTGATAAAGGACTCGCCCGACCGGTACATTCATCTGCCCTCAAGAAGGCAGATGTATCGTGCCCGGTAGTGAGATCCTAAAAGCATAGACAACCCCTCCCCTAATTGAAGGGGGAGTTACACACTAAGCCTTTAGCCCACCCTAATACCCACTCTAGTTTCTGGTAGTATCTTCAGAGGAGTATAAAAATGATTAGAGTCAACGACATGCACCGAAAAAAAAGTGGTCCCAATGCGGGCTAAGATATGGAAGAAACCTGAGATCCAAGCAACTCTCAATACCTGAAAGAGTTAAGGCAAAAAGCCCCGATATGACCTTGGGAGAGCTTAGGTTGAGAATTGAAGAAAAAGTATGGAAATCTTAACTAAATAAAATCGCCTCGCCATTACATGCCTCAACTCTATCTAACTTGAGGACAAGACAAACTCTAAGTTAGGTGGGGTGATAACCTCCAATTTTGGGTTGTTATCTTAGTCTTTTCTTCAGTTTTCCACACTCTTTCTCAATAAAAATTAGACATAATCCCTAAATATCCCCTCTTATTGCAAATATACTATTAGACTAACTTTTCACCCTTTTACTTGCAGAAAAAGACAAAAAACAAATCATAAAAGACTCAACCAGCCCAAGACCACATGAAGCCAACCGGTCCCGAGACCGCATGGAGTCACACGGTTCCAAGACCACATGAAGCCAACCGGTACTGAGACCGCATGGAGTCACACGGTCCCAAAACTGCATTAGCCAACCGGTCCCGAGACCACATGGAGTCAAACGGTCCCAAGACCGCATGAAGCCAACCTGTCCCGAGACTGCATGGAGTCACACGGTCCCAAGACCACATGAAGCCAACCGGTCCTGAGACCGCATGGAGTCACACGGTCCTAAGACCGCATGGAGCCAAACGGTCTTAAGGAGCCAAACGGTCTTAAGGTCCAAACGCTCTTGAGGTCCAAATGGTCTTGAGGTCCAAACGGTCTTGAGGTCCAAACGGTCTGGAGGTCCAAACGGTCTTGAAGCCCAAACGGTCTCGAGGCCCAAACAGTCTTCAGGTCCAAACGGTCTTCAAACCGTTTGGACTTCACTTAAGGCCTATAAATAAGACCCCAAAGGTCCTCCAAAAGGCATCAAGTTTCAGATGTCCAGAGGCTGCCTCTATCACTCTAGAGCAAATCCGACTTCCATCCTCCACCCAGGGGTTGCCGGTCTGAGATCCACACTCCATCTCGAAGCTGCTTTCTCTCTCTCTGCCAAAGAAGGTGGGAAGAGGGGACCTCGTCATCAAGCAACCTGTGAAGCTAGAAGATCGTCTCTCTCTTTCCAAGGGGTTGACTTTCCTCTCTCCTTTGTGGGGATGACACACTCTCTCTCTCTCTTCTTGCTTCCTTCTTTGTCCTAGTTATGAGTGAGTAGTCTCTCTCACTGGGGTGCGGGGAGTATCCTCGCTACCCATGTTTTCATATCATGTAATGTAATCCATAGTTTGCAATATAGAGATTTTATCTTTTGAGTTCAACATCAAACGTTTAATGAATGCTTGTTGCTTGATCACCAACTTGTGTTATCTTTTATCTTTTAGTATGAATTGTCTATGTTTATACTATTAGATTCGAAACTCATTTGTATGTTGGTTCTTAGTGCATGTATCCACCATGCATTTGTTTTAGTATCTAGGAGTGTCTTTCAAGAAGTGGAGTAAACTCACTCCCATCGTTGTACTTTCATGCTATGAAATGGAATCAGTTGACGTATGAAAGTACAACTTTAATGAATAGAGGAACACACTTTGCGAAGGGAATGATGCAATGTAGTTGACCATTCATTCGAGGATGGCTGACTTTGCAACATTCCCACACTTCTCGTAGTTCATTCTCCGAAAGGAAACTAAGTCTACAAAGATACTAACTGACTAAACTCTTGTTGCAGGTTGTGTTTTATTTTGCATGTCTTGATCCATGTGTAGTGGTGGTGAAAACCAATCACACCCTAGTGACTACTTATCATTGTTTAACTTCCTTAAATTTACTTGCTTGCTTTACTTTACATGTTTAAAACAACCAAACCAATCTTTCGATCTAAGTACCCACTATTAAGAGATTAAGTGAAGTTCTAACGTTTTTCATCTTGATGTTCACAACAAGACCGTTGTCCTGTGGATTTGAACCTTAACTATACTACGAAAAGACTTCCACGTATCTTAGAAGATGTGGGTGGAGTTCTCAATCTAGTATAAGCAAGGCTAAACTTAAAAACTTACCATCTTTAGGATTTTTAGTTGGTGCACACAATTCCACGTAAGTGGAAGCTCCATCAAAAATTGAAACACGGTCCCAAGACCGCATGAAGTCAATCGGTCCCAAGACCACATGGAGTCACACGGTCCCAAGACCGCATGGAGCCAAACGGTCTTAAGGAGCCAAACGGTCTTAAGGTCCAAACGGTCTTGAGGTCCAAATGGTCTTGAGGTCCAAACGGTCTTGAGGTCCAAACGGTCTTGAAGCCCAAACGGTCTCGAGGCCCAAACGGTCTTGACGTCCAAACGGTCTTCAAACCGTTTGGACTTCACTTAAGGCCTATAAAGAAGACCCCAAGGGTCCTCCAAAAGGCATCAAGTTTCAGACATCCAGAGGCTGCCTCTATCACTCCAGAGCAAATCCGACTTCCATCCTCCACCCAGGGGCTGCCGGTCTGAGATCCACACTCCATCTCAAAGTTTCCTTCTCTCTCTCTGCCAAAGAAGGTGGGAAGTGGGGACCTCATCATCAAGCAACCTGTGAAGCTAGAAGATCGTCTCTCTCTCTCCAAGGGGTTGACTTTCCTCTCTCCTTTGTGGGGATGACGCTCTCTCTCTCTTCTTGCCTCCTTCTTTGTCCTAGTTATGAGTGAGTAGTCTCTCTCACTGGGGTGCGGGGAGTAGCCCCGCTACCCATGTTTTCATATCATGTAATGTAATCCATAGTTTGCAATATAGAGATTTTATCTTTTCAGTTCAACATCAAACATTTAATGAATGCTTGTTGCTTGATCACCAACTTGTGTTATCTTTTATCTTTTAGTATGAATTGTCTACGTTTATACTATTAGATTCGAAACTCATTTGTATGTTGGTTCTTAGTGCATGTATCCACCATGCATCTGTTTCGGTATCTAGGAGTGTCTTTCAAGAAGTGGAGTAAACTCACTCCCATCGTTGTACTTTCATGCTATGAAATGGAATCAGTTGACGTATGAAAGTACAACCTTGATGAATCGAGGAACACACTTTGCGAAGGGAATGATGCAAAGTAGTTGACCATTCGTTCGGGGATGGCTGACTTTGCAACATTCCCGCACTTCTCGTAGTTAGTTCTTCGAAAGGAAACTAAGTCTACAAAGATACTAACTGACTAAACTCTTATTGTAGGTTGTGTTTTATTTTGCATGTCTTGATCCATGTATAGTGGCGGTGAAAACCGATCATACCCTAGTGACTCCTTATCATTGTTTAACTTCCTTAAATTTACTTGCTTGCTTTACTTTACATGTTTAAAACAACCATGTGTGTGCAACTCTTTTCCATAATCATCTTCATGCCTATGGGCTTGGGTTCTCCAAGTTACCAGTTAAGTCTTACCCAAAAGCTGACCCGATAGATATGCACCATGCTTAGTGCATATCTAAATATCTACCATCACATTTCCACAAGATGGACGATGTACTATGCTTTGTGCAAATTTATGCTTGGTCAATCAAGCTTTTCATGTGTGTCTCTTATGGAAGGCATCTAAGACTTTAATATTGTATTTGAAGGATTTTATATTAGTACATATACATATCCAATCACCACATTATTATAGTACATATCATATACATGCTATAACCAAAATGAGAAACATGCAATATCGATAAAAGCAATGATTATTGCCATCCTATTGTAATTCCTTGGAGCCACAAGGAATTACAATCATCTAAGGTCTACATCATAGGCAACCTATTGTTGATAAAGATCTTTGTGCTTGAACCATTCCAGGTTGATCGGCTCATCCCATGACATGATCGGCTTGCCTCCTGGCTAGTTGTTTGGTCAGTCTGGCCTCAGATGTCTGGACACCTCCAACAAGTGGTTGGGCCATCCGCCGGTCGATCTGGCTCCTTTGTAATCCTCCTCGGTCCTCCAAGCAGTCGGCTTGTCTGGTGTTGAACGTCTTCTTCTTTGATGTAATAGAAAAAGAACTATCCTACGTTTGCATAGTCTTTGAGAAACCCCAAGTTACATTCGGGGGGGGGGGGGGAGCAAAGGTAGAAGAGAAAGGATCTTGAGTTATCTCGACTTACGTGTGGAATAGAAGATAGAGGCTCAATATGCAAACCAAGATGCAAAAACTATAACCAACCAAGCACACATAGGGTTTATAGGCCATAACCATGCTCCACATCCACCATCTAAACCATTTTAGGGTGATGTGTATCAATTACATATATACCATATCATATATGTATATTAGTTTCTAGGCCATAACCATGCTACACATCCACCATCAAAACCATTTTAGGGTGACGCATATCAATTGCATATATACCATATCATATATGTATATTAATTTCTGGTGGCATGTGGTATTTAGTCAGATATGCACATTTGGCATTTTAAATATTTTCATCATAAACAATATATAAATGATGATAAAAACAAAATCCGATCATATCAATTTATCCCAAAACATAGTATGTTGATGTGGCTCTGATACCACTATTGGGTTTTATGGCCTCAGAGTAGGTAGCGGAAATAAAAATTTTACTGGACATTAACCCATAAAAAGAGATCACATCAATGAATATGTAATGGGAAGGATGGTTTTAGCAAGATAGACCTGGTCCTAGGGCTTGACAATACCTCGCAACCCTGTGCGGTCTTCAACGCCATGTCTTGGATGATGTCTACATAGCTCCTGGTGTTCACCATGGACTCTGGCCTCCACCACAGACTGTGGATGATGTATCCTCCTGAGCAGAAAACATCTCCCCCCTCTACAAATAGTCCACACAGACTACTTGGAACTCTTACTGTTATATAATAACTGGCAAGAAGGAGACGACCCTCCTGTTGGTGTACTAGCACCAACCTGCTATCTCGAACTCAGATTGCTTTTCTACAGTTGTCTTTTCCTCACTGTGTCTCCCTAGTTGGGTAGAACTTGCTCGAGCTCTCTCAGTTACCAAAACCAGAGAGAACAACAACTTTGTAGAGAAACTGATCTTCTAAGTTGTCTATTCTGAGAAGCCCCCAGTACCCCTCTATTTATAGTAGAGGTCAGGGTCACGGTTCCCTATCTATTCGGGAGTAGAAGGATCTAGAAATTCCATGAATAACTTGCATTGTAATAGGCGAACCGATCGGTTCACGAGTGAACCGGTCAGTTGGGAGTGTGAGCCGATCGGTTCACCCAGTGAAGTGGTCATTTCACTTGCCAAACGTGCCTGCAATTGACTTGCCTCAATCATTTCCAATTAATGCAAAGATTAATCCTTAATCCAATAGAATTGGATAAGTGAAACATGAAAGCTTTTCCTCCAACCAGGAAAATCCCAATTTCCTCAGTTGGTAGGAATGTGAGCCGCCCCTTTCGCCAAGTGAACTAGTCAGTTGGCTCACACCAGCGGATCAGCTCACCTGGGTGAATTGGTCAGTTGGCAGTCCTGACATTGCTAATGCAGTCTCCAATTAGCATGACACTCTAACCAGCTAGTTCAACACTTGAACTTGATACTTCTGAGTCCAGTCAGTCAAATTTATATTTAATTGAGTACCTAAACACCTTTATTATCAATCTAAACATCATTCATGGACAATCTCCTCTTCTAGGGGTATCCTATGTGTGTGACCCTGTAGGTTCCAATTTATGTTGGTAGTGAATGTCCATAATTGACTTATGACATCACAAGCAATGAGAGGAATCTAGTAACTCATCATTGCTACTCAAGTAGAATGTTGGAGAACAACTTCAACCTACAATATGTGATTAGTGTTACAGTTATCGTATAGTTCCTTTGTATCTGACATCTGGATTGAACTCGAGTCATGGAATTTCATCCTCTTCAACATTCAATCCATGTTCCTTGACCTAGAGAAGACTATCTGAGATGCATGTGAATGTATGTACTCTTATCGTACATATGGTCTCATTGTTCAGGTCCTCATCCTAAAGACATATGTCATCAAGTCTCATCATTCTTTAGACATCAATCATGTATGTCTTATCATCTCATGAATGAGACAAACATAATAGACAGAATTATCTTTATCATTATCAAATCAAGTATCATATGCCTCATTGCAATCATCATATGACTGGCTCTCTAGGCATACTATAACAATAGAATGACATCCTCAGAAACAAATGGGGTCTTATGTAAGGAACATAGATCAGAAAATCATTGAAGATGGTCTTGGAAACTGTCACATTTATTGCTAGAAAAGGGATTGTCTTGAAGCATAATGATCCATTGGGTATTGATCTCAAACTGAGGGGATGTGATGTTGGGTGGCTCAACAGGGTGTTGTGCATAAGTGGCTTTAGGTACTGAGCTATCCTTCAATTGTTTTCACCACATGGTTTCCCATTGTGTGACTTCTTGGGCCTCTTGATCATCCAGATAGGTTGCACATAAAGTGTCCTTTTGAGTGACACACTTAGCCATCATGGCCTCCCTTTGAGCAGTGAGTGCTTGCTCAATCCTATGGGTTACTTCCTTCTCATCCATCCTAAAACAATTTTCTCATTTTAAACAATGGAACATTCTTTCTATCTCTTGATAAAAAATTTAGCGGCTCAGGATCAACGTTGGACGGGCATTACATGCACAATTATATGAACAAATAGTAGCAGTAGTAGAAAAAATGGATTGCCAAAATGGAAACTTGATAGAAGGAGGAGTAGCACTTTTGGAATGGGACTCAGAAGGCAAAGAAAAAAAGAAAAAAAGTTTTGTTCAAAAATTTTCGGGGTTCGAAGAAATAATCAGTTGTCCCAAAAATAATGCCAAAATTGTTACACTTCGTTTGACACACCAATTCACTAGGTTTTTATCCTAGACTTTAACGTCTTGTTAATGGCAAAACAATTGATTAAGGTTAGTTTATTAGTATAGAGAGGCTCAATCCCATAAATAATTTTTTTTAGGTCTAAGATTAAAAACCAGATCACTAAATTGAACATGAAATTAAAGATCCATTGCTTGATGGATTGATTATGATAAAATAAGGGCATAAAATCTGCAATGAAATAGAAGTTTATGCTAAGAACAAGCAAAAAATGAGTTTATGCTAAAACAAGTAAGGAAAGTGTTATGCTAAGAACAAGTAAGGAAAGTGTTATACTAAAATGGGTTGATTATGCTAAAACAAGTAAGGAAAGTGTTATGCTAAGAACAAGCAAAAAATGAGTTTATGCTAAATAACTGAAAGAGAGATTAACTATGAGTAGAATTAAATTGCAAGTAAGAAAAGAGCGATAGAGAAACAAGAAGATGAAATAATGAGAAGAATCAATAATAAAAGATATGGGGGTTATGGGTTTTACCACCATAACATGTGTGAGACTAGATCGATGTAATCTTGAAGATAAAACAAATTAGAAGAGGGCATGTGAAACATTCACAAATGCATCAACAAAATAAGAACTCCCTACAAACCCATTGGTCCTGGTTTACAAATCCTAGCCTGATCATCCCAACAAAGATTCTTCTGATGTTGCATTCAGATCTTTATGCATTTACTTGGTCATTCTGAGCCTTGGGTTCTATAGTCAAATTCCCTAAGACTAACACTCAATTAAATAAGATATCAGGTGGTTTCAAACGTGCGATTATCCAAGAAACAAACTTTTTAATGAATAAAATAATATAGAACTCGATCTAATTTACACTATGGCTTTGGGGCTATTCCCCACACCCCAATATATGAAACACTCATAATCCATGGAGATTAAGGGGAGAACAAAGGAATGAAGGAAGTAAGCCATAGATTAGAAGAAGAAGAATCCCAAGGGGATCTTAGCTAGTGATAATAAAATGTCTATTTTCATTAAATTCTTCTTCCTAAAAGGAAGACCAATAAAAAAACAACAAGAACTAGAAATATTGAGAATGAAACAATAATTTATTAAAGAACAAGGAATAAACATGCAAGATTTGAAATAACAAGTGCTCAATTGAAATTGAAAGTATGAAAAGCTTAATCCCCTTTCTTGTAGAGTCCCCCCTCCTTTTATTGGGGAAGGAGGGGTGGAAACCCTAAAAGGGGAAGAGGAAAAGAATAGGTGGCAATTTCTGAGGCATCCAATTTGCATGTAGTGAATTGATCAGTTTGCAACCTAAACCGATCGGTTTGGGTTTGAGGGGGCATGGAAGCAAGTCAAAACCCTAAAGGGGGTGGCCGCGTCATTCTTATTGAAGCTTGGTCATCCCAAACAATCAATTGAAGGTTGGCACACCAAGTTCGTGTTTGAGTAAGCACATGTTGTGGATGTGGGGCACAAACCCTAGGGCAAAGTGGTGGTGTGATGCTATTTGAGACTTAGTTGTGAAACAACTTGAGACAACCATTTGGGCACTTGAAACACTCAAGTGATAGAGCAAGTTGAGAGGTTGGAAGGTTGGGACTGATCATCTTGGCTGGTGAATAGTCTGGGTGAAAGGTGGAGCTGAGGGACAAAATGTCCATCTGAACTCTGGATGTGACATCCATCATAGATGAAACGTTTATTATAGAACATGAGCCGTTTGGCTCATGTACTAAGGTGGTTTAGCATTGTTCTTTAAGCTTTAGATCCTTGATTTTCTCAAAATTATTAGCCAGGTTCTTATCTTGAATATGAGTGATGATAGAGACCACAAGATAAGGTCAAATATAATGAGATTTTGCATCAATGATCAAGGAAAGAGAAATTTACAATTTATTTCCATAAGAGTGCAAAATCAAGATGAAAATATAGAAAAAGACTTAGAAATGTAGTTTTAAATGGGATGAATACACATTCACCAACCTACTGATAAACCTTCAAATATCACCATTTATCAAGCTGAGGTTCTTGAACTTTCTAGTCAATCAAGACCAATCGATCTGATTTGGTCAACCTTCCATCTATCAACCTCCCATCCCATAGCCAAACCTTGAGCATCCCATTGACCTTGAAGGTTGATGAACCCAACAGTTTGATAGCCAAATATCAAAGAACACTTTCAATTGACCTGTGACAACTGACCTCCAACTCGAAAAACAACAAATTCATCTCCAATCTATCGACCTATATGGGTTTCTCAATTTCCAAGAAATTTATTTGGACCATCCACATGGAGGAAATATGGCTATCAACAATGGGGAATGGGTCCCTATAAATACTCATCATACAACCACATAAAATCTCCATCAGATCTTGCACTATTCAAGTTGTACTTATTTCCTCATGAGAGAACAAGTGTTCAACCTACTATTGATGAGAGAAACCGACCTGTCTAGTGAGATCTATCACCCTCTTGGGGTTCTTGATTAATAGTCCTACGGTTGCTAAGAGAAGTCAACCTCTTCACCAAAAAAACCATCAATGTTTAGGTTGATAACAACAATCGATCGACCTATCCATGTACAACTCAATAGTGATTAAACTCTACAAGTTAAAAGCTATCGATATTCCTCTCTAGAGAAATCAACCTCTTCACTAAGCTATTGTTCATTCACGTACTCTAGTCATAAGTTAGGATTAATACCTACAAGGGAGAGAAGGAATGGAGATTTCTATCAAACACCATGTTGAGCCACTTCTTCTATAATCATAATAATGATTGTATCCTTTTCCTCTACCATCCATATTAATCTTTGCATGTTGAGAGAGTAGTCCTTTGATTGAGTAATTGTTAAAAACATTGTCCTTTGGGTTTGATATTGAACTATGCTATGCTAAGATCAGATCGCTTGCAGGTTGGGTTATCGTAAACTAGTTGAGGTAAAATTTAGGGATTTCATCCCTGGAGATTTTTTTGTGAGATAATTCTCCAATCAAATTTTGTTGTTGTTGCTGGGGGCAACAAAATTCTGTAATTGGTTTAACCTACATAGATTAATTAGAATTTCCCTTCTATAGTTGATACTATTGAAAATCATATTTAATCAAACTCATCTTCACCTATATGAACTTGGTCGTTTGCATGTCTTAGGCAACTATATTGTGCATGTGACACTCTTGTAGTGTTGAATCCACAAAGAACTTAGACCTGAAGATCAAACGAATGTACTGCAATTTACTTCATAAAAAAACAACCAAGATGAACGATGAGGAGATCAAAGGTAGAGTGCAAGCCACACACGATGCACATCAAGATAGACTCATGGCTAGTTCTAGAGCTACAGTGCAAGATGAATGAGGAGAAACTAAGGAAGTAGAAGTATAAATAGAACTACGATATTTCTCTACAATAAAAGCGACATATATATATAACATTGGCTGGACATTGAAGCTCAAAACATTGAAGTTAAGATGCAATGGGTGATGATGATGCAAAATAATAGTTTGGTGGGATGAGTCAGTGAGAACGTCCATGACAAGTTGTATGAGTTCATACACATGTGTGGATTAAGAAAGAAAGTTGGTGTGTCTGGGGAATCCATGAAGCTAAGGTTATTCTATTATTCCCTAACCAAAAAGACAGGGTGTGATACGATACCCTAGATGTCCATAACATCAGAACTTGGGAGGAATTCATAACGAGTTCATTGAGAAGTTCTTTCCGCCCCACTCACTTATCAAATTAGAGAGGAAATAACATTGTCTAAACAAATTTTAGGAGAAACCCTCTTTGAAGCCTTGGAACAATTTAAGAAGTTGCTAATAAATTTCCCTCATCATGATACCCCTCCTACATAGCTTGTTTAATAATTCTATTGGGGAGTCAATGAGGAAATCAAGAAGTTGCTTGATGCTGCCTCCAATAGAGACTTGATGAAGTAAAGCTTTGATGATGCATGGAAATTCATCAGTAGTGTATCCAAGAACCAGGAAAATTGGGGATTCTCATGGAAGAGAAGAGTTCTCAAGGTTTCTATAGTCGAAGTCAAATATGAGATCAAGGGTATAGCTAGATTCTTGAAGGCCCAAGACCTTAAACAAGACAACCTTGAGTAAACTCTCCTGAGGAATGGGCAGAGAGGTCAACCCCCTTTTCAATGTAGTGTAACCTAAGAGACATGCCAAGTTTGTAGAGTCGAGGGGCACATGAGTCTAGAATGCAATAACCTCTAGTAGGCCACATTGAATGTGAACTAACCCCAGTTTAATAATAGCCCCCACATCGAAGAATTAAATTCTATCAGCTCCATTCCTAGACATACTATAACCCCAAAAGGCCAAAATATCATCTAGGTTTCCAGTATGGAAATCTAGGTGAAGTAGTGAATTCCTAGTAACTAGACATCTAGATGGAGCTGCAATTCTCACCAACTCAATAAGGACCAAAGTTAGAACCAAGTTTGAGGTCCTCCTAGTTTCCAACAAAACCAAGCCTATTGTTAGAACGCTTTCAATTAGGGACAATACCACAACAACTTTAACTAAGGAAACATATACAATCAAGGCATGCATTCCTACAACCGACAAGGACAACTTCTCCTAGGTAGAGTAGCCAACAAAAAGCACTCATTTCCAATTATTAGAGACACTCTGATGCTATTTAGAAGATACTAGTGACATAGTAAGAATACAACAAATCTGTGGATACTCAACTTACACAAATCAATGTGTCATTTTTCCCTCTAGAATGGTTCATTTTTTGGTCAACCTGTGAACAAGCATCAGAGGAGCAATGAAGGCCATGACCACACATTTTGGAGGGTTCTACCAAAACCTTCAACCCTAGCCATCAACAACAATAGGTTGATTCTCAAAGATGACTATGATGAAGAAGTCACTCCAATGACTATACCAACAGCTATAGAAGTAGAACCATTAGTTGAACCTCCAGTGGCAAGAAGTTTTCCTGAGCTTGAGAAGAAACCATAAGACATACCAACCCTTCCTCTATACATGTGATATCCATCTAAAACCATGTGTTCCCTTACCAGATTCGTATATCTTGAACATGTCTAGATTCAATATTGATGAAGTTTAAGGAATCAATGAAGAAGATACATGTTGAAAACCTATTCCTTGACACTCTTGAAGAAATCCCTTACTAAATTCTTCAAAACTCTCCTCGCACACAAGTAACTAATAGAGGAAGTTAAAATCTTGAAACTAGCTCGGACAATGTCAAACATCAACTAAAGAAAGATTCCCAAAGATTCAAAGATCCATGATCCTTCAACATCTCTTGATTTATTAGAGACACCACATGCCAAAAAGGCCAAGCTTCTCTTGGGGCTAGCATTTATATAATTCCCTATAGTATATGCAAAATACTAGATTTCACCATAGACATCCTTCCTATCAAAATTGTGATTCAAGTTGCTGACTCTTATATGACCACCCTAAGGGGGATTGTGGAAGATATCCTTGTGAGAGTGGGTCCGAAGTCATGTTGCCTTGTGATTTTGTGATCATGGACATCATGTAGGATATTTGATTCCCTGTCATCTTTGGGCACCAATTCCTAGCAACTCTACAACCTTAATCAATGTTGAAGGTGTGATCTTTATATTGAGTCTTGGGACATACACTATTGACTTCAAGGTATTTGAGAGTCTCAGGTGTCCCTCTTTCCAAGAGCAATTCTATGTGATTAACTACGTTGACAAAATGGTGCAGTTGTGGTATCAGAATCCTACTTATGAAGACCCTCTTGAGATTGCACTCATCAACCCTAACACTCATGACTGGAATAATGAGAAAGTTGAACAATTTATTCTCCACTTATATTCTACCAAGGAAGACCCCAAGGATGAATTTCAAGATCTGAAGTGTGTCCCCATGATTGAAGAAAAATATAAGGTTCCTACTGCACCATAGATGAAGAATCTACCTGAGGGGCTAAAATATGTTTTCCTAGATGAGAAGGAAATCTGCCCAATCATGATAAACACAGATTCAACTATCGAGTAGGAAGACATGTTGTTGATAGAACTAAGGAAGATATAAAAGGGATTGGTGTACAAAATGACTAACCTAATAGGAGTAATCCAAGCTCTCTACATGCATAGAATAAACATGACCGAAAATAACAAGCCCTTAAATTATCCTCACAGCAAGCTGAATCCAATTCTGAAGGTGGTTGTATGTAAAGAGGTGTTTGAGGTACTATTTTTGGGGATCATATATTTCATCTCTTACTCATCATGGGTAAACCCTATGCAAGTTGTGACAAAGAAGGGAGGTACTACTGTTATTATAATGAGCATCATGAGCTTATCTGCACCCACACTGTACCCAAGTGTCACATATGCATTGATTATCGAAATATCAACAATCCACTCAGAAGGTCCATTTCCCACTCCCCTTTCTCGATCAAGTCATTGAAAGGCTTGAACACTAGGATTTATTTATTTTACTTGGATGGGTACTCTAGCTTCTAGTAGATTCATAATTATCCAATCAAATAAGAAAAGACTACCTTCACATGTCCCTTTGGAACACATGCTTTCCCAAATCCCTTTTAGACTATATGATGCACCATCGACATTTCGACGTTGCATGTCTGCCATTTTCCCATCCTTACTAAAACAAATAATATAATTATTCATGGATGCCTACTCAGTATAGGGTGATTATTTTGGATATTCATACATCATATCTCTGTGGTCCTATAATTATGTGAAGAAGAACATCTTGTACTTAATTGGGAAAAATAATACTTCAATAGTGAAGGTGGCCATTGTTTGAGGACATCATTTCAGCTCTAGAGGCATTAAGGTTGATAAGGCAAAGATAGAATTGGTTACCAAGCTATTCCCTCCAACCAATGTCGAGGAAGTATGGACATCTCTAGGACAAACCAACTCTATAGGAGGTTCATTCATGACTTTAGCAAGATCATTAAGAATCTTACAAATCAGTTGCAAAAGGTGTGTACTTTTTCCGCAACTCTGACTAAGTGAAAAGCTTCAACACTTTGTAGAAAGATCTTATCTCAATTCCCATCCTTCATGCCCTAGATTGGTCTCTTCCATTTGACATCATGTATGATGCTAGTAACTATGGTGGGGACAGTTACATGACAATGCATTAACTGGAAGCATCACACCATCTTTTATGCAAGAAAGATGATTTATGACACACAAAGGAATTATACAACCACTGAAAAAAGCTTTTGGCCATCGTCTATGCATTTGACAAATTTTTCTCCAACCTAATAGGTTCAGTGGTGGTTGTCTATACTGATCATGATGCTATCAAGTACTTGATGTTGAAAAAGGATGGACAACCTAAATTGACCTGGTGGATTTTTTGTTGCAAGAGTTTAATTTGGAAATCAAATACAAAAAAGGGACTAAAATATTTTTATTGATCATCTTAGCTGACTAAAAATCAAAGATAATAATGCAATGCCCATTAATGACTCTCTACCCAATGATCACTTATTGAAAGTATCCACTTTTACCCCATGATATTATAACTTTGTAAACTACCTAGATACATGAGTCCTTCATCCAGACTACACAAGGAATGAAAGAAAGAAGTTGATGTTGGATATTTGTCATTACTATTGGGTTGAACCTTATCTGGGTATGTTCAGATGACCAATACACTTGATGCATATTTGAAGAAGAAGCTCCTCTCAAGTTGGAGAAGTTTTACTCTAGCCCAACTAGTACCTGCATGACTCGAAAGCTACTACATTCAAAGTCCTTCAATGGGGGTTCTTCCAATCTTATATCTTCAAAGACGCACATAGCTTTGTTAAGTCTTGTGATCAATGCCAAAGATATTGCAATATTTTTAAAAGGGATGGGACGCCCCTCAACTGTTGCAATAAGTGGAGATTTTTGATGTCTGGGTTGCTGATTACATGGGACCATTCCCCTCTTCTTATGGCTTCTCCTATATTCTCTTCGTAGTTGATTATGTTTCCAAGTGGGTTGAAGACATCCCACCATTTCTTATGACTCCAAACTAGTTAGAAAGATACTCAAAGCTATTATCTTCCCATGATTTGGTGTCGTATGCAATGTATTTTTGGATGGATGATCATACTTCTTCGAGCAGAACTTTGAACTTATCCTTCAAAAATATAATGTCTCCCACCAAGTGGATACTCCATATCATCCTCAAACAAGTGGTCAAGTGGCTCCATGATCATAAAATTAAGGCCATTCTTGAAAAGACAGTTAGTAGGACAAGGAAAGATTGGACTCACAAGCTGAATGACACACTTTGGGTGTATCAAGCTTCTTAGAGACTTACTAGGCAACTTACACCTATTTATCTAATTTATGGCAATACTTGTCATTAGAAGTGGATCTTGAACACAAAGCTCAATGGGACATTAAGCAACCCAACTTTGATCTTCATGCAACAAGAGATAACCATCTGTATAAAATGCAAGAGTTAGAAGAGTTATGAATAACAAACTATGAAAATTCACATATTTACAAAGAACACACGAAGATGTGCCCTGATGGCCACTTGAAAAGGAAACATATGCATGTTAGAGATCAAGTATTATTGCATAATTCTCATCTTCAACTTTTTATAGGGAAGCTCAAGATCCGATGGTCAAGTTCGTTCATCATTAAGCATGTATTTCCTCATGTATATATTCTAATTTGAAGTAAGAAGACTGGATAAATCAAAGTCAATGGCCAACGTCTCAGGCGCTACTTCACAATGATATGCATGCCAAGCAAGATCTCTTCTCCTCCTTCAAACATATCTTCATTGAGTTTAAGGTGTCGTTCATCATTATGAAACAATGGAGCTTATAAGGAGGCAACTTGATGTTTAATTCATCTTTTGATTTCAATTTTTGATTTAATAATTTTGCATTTGTTAAATAATGCATACAAGATGAAATCTTCAGTTCTATCAATTTCTTTTCAATTTTTGAATGGAGGAAACATTACTGATAGGAATGCAACCACATCTCATGGTCCAACCAACCCATTCCTCCTCCATCTAATAGTTAGTGTTTTCTTAGGGATGAGAACATTTTGAAGTTCTGATTGGAGGGTGGGTGCTATGTATTCTAAGTTACACCCAAACCTATTTGTTTTTTATTTATGATTCCATGATTGCATGTTTTGTGAAAATGTTCAAAATTTTCCTATGTTAGAATAAAATAAGCCATTATCTAAATCACTTAGATTCATCTTTTCAATATGCTTCCATCACTCAACCCCCCTTATTATAAGAAACACCTCAAAATGATCTAATTTTTGAAACTAATCAATGGTTAGAAATTATTCTTTGTAACTTATGAATCCAAATATCATGTTTCCTTGGAAAATATGGTAAGCTCTAACAGAATTGATAGGGATCAAACACATGGCTCTTCCTATTGACTAGTGAAACAATCACATGAAATCATCACTTATTCTCTCTTCTAGTCATTATTTGAATGTAATGAGACAAGGAGAAAAACTAGGAGCACCTAAATGTACAAGTTGCATGCTGGTCTGACCCCTTTTCTACACTTCTTCATCATTTTATCTTCCATTCCACCAAAAAGTAATAGAAATCCATACAAGTTTCCAAACCTCAAATTTGGGGTGTGCCACCCCTCTTCATCTTATATTTTCCCCTTCCATACATCTCGTTAGGTAATAGGGGCATACAACTAGAAATAAAGAAAATATGCAAATGTGCACAAGAAAAATGTTGTAATATATGTATTTGCACAAATAAAATGCAATCACAAGTCAAATAAAGGAGAGATATGCTTCTTACATATATATCCCAATTCTCATCCATTTGTACCTGCAAGCACAATGAATTCCTAAATGTTTGCCATTCCCCTGACATATTCCAGTGTCAGATCATGTGCATACTAGTTGTTTTGTGGGTCTCACCAAACCCTCATGAATTTCTTCAACATCCTAGATGTTGGGACAATGGTGAGGAAATATTTTTGGTAATTGAAATCGTAAACAAATATATAGAAATATGTGTTCGGTGACATTAATAAGTTGGGAAAGCTTGGCCATATTAGGTGGTAATGAAAACAACATGATGGGAGGATGAGGCACCACTTGGGCTAAGAGTATTGGTTTGTGATTTTTTTTACCTTGTATTACTCGAGGATGAACAATGTTTAAGTTTGGAGTAGATGGAGAGTGTGTGTTTTGTATGATACTTTCCACCCACATGTATTTGTTTCTGACTTGAGATTTCATGCATGCATTTTTTGTGAAAAATTTCAAACTTTATCTATTTTAGAATAATTAAAGTTGTTATTTAGCTGAGTTAGATTCATCTTTTAAATTTGCTTGCATCAATCAACCAACCTTATTCTAAGCGATTCCTAAAAAGGACCAAATTTTTGGAATTAATCAATGGTTAGAAATTATACTTTGTGGCTTGTGTATCCAAATATCATGTTTCCTTGGAAAAGATGACAAGTTGTGAAGGAATTAATAGGGATCAAATACATTGCCCTTCCTACTGAATAGTGAAACAATCACATGAAGTCACTATTTATTCCCTCTTCTAGTCATTATTTGAAAGTAATGGGACATGGAGAAAAACTTGATGCATCAAATTGTAAATCAAGTTTCATGTTGGTCCGACCCTCTTCTTCACTTTGTCCTTGATCATATTATCTTCCATTCAACCAAAAAAAATAGAAAGCCATACAAGGTTCCTAACCCTAACTTCGGGGTGGCACATCCCTCTTCTTCTATTCACTTCTTCAATACCTCCATCTCTATTTAATAGGGGCGTACCATCCAAAATGAAGAAAAGATATAAATGTGACCATGAAAAATGCTCCATATATGTATTCAAAAAATTAAAATGCAATCTCGAGTCCAATAGAGGAGAGATATGTTTCTTCCATTCATACCCCATTCACTTCCTTTCTACCTACAAGCACATAGTGCACAAATTTTCAGTTTTCTCTTGACATACACCAATGTCAGATCATGTGCATACTTGTTGTTCTATGGGTCTCTCCTTAAACCCATGAATTTCTTTGACATTATTGATGTTTTGATAGTGGTGAGGAAGGAAATGAGATCATAAATAAGTTTATAGAAAGATGTGTTCAGTGATATCAGGAAGTTGGGGTAGCTTGACCATATTAGGTGGTAAGAAAAACAACATGACGAGAAAATGAGGCAATCACATGGGCTAAAGGTATTGATTTGGTGATTGTTTTAAATTTATGTTAATTGAGGATGAGCAACATTTATTTTCATGATAGTTCAATGGATGATTATTCTTCCTAGTTTTGATGGAAACTTTATCCCAATTTTTCATTCAGATCCTTAGTTTTCTGTAGAAATAACATCATAGAGTTCCAACTAGATTTTGTGATACTTATTTAGAATTTTGATACTTTTCTCAACTCTCCTTGCAATTTTGAGCACTTCTAGAAGCAAAATTGATAAATAATTTTTCTTTCCAAGGCCATGACCAACCTTCATATGTCACCATTTATTGAGTTGAGGTGCTCAATATTTTTGACCAATGAAGACCAATCAACTTCTTTTATCCGACTTTCCATCTATCAACCTCCTAGGTTAGTAGAAAACCTCAGGTATCCCATTGACCTTGAAGGTCGATGACCCCAATAGTTTGATAGCTAAAGCTCATGTAGCACATTTGATGGATTTATGACAATCAACCTTCATCTCGAGTACAACTAGTTTACCTTCAAGCTATCGAATTTGACTGGTTGCTTAACTGCCAAGCAATTGATTTGGACTGTCCATGTGGTGTAAATCTGGTACTAAAAGTTGGGTATGGAGGCCTATAAATACCCATCATAAAATCATTGTAAATATCTATCAGATTCCACACTAGTGAATTCCTACCTATTTTTTACCTTATCCAAAAAAAAATTCCTACCGATTTCTCCATGAGAGAAAAAGTGTTTGACCTACTACTGATGGGAGAGACCGGCCTCTATAGTGAAAGCAATCGACCTCTTGAGGTTCTTGAGCAATCAATTTGTCCTACTATTTCCATGAGAAATTAACCTCTCCACCAAAAGAGTGATTGACTTCTTGGTCAATAATACCAATCAATTGACCTGTCCATCAGCAACTCAATAACAATTGACCTCTGCAAGTTCAAGGCTATCGATCTCCCTCTCTAGGGTGATTGACTTCTTCACTGAGCTGATGTTCATTCACCTACTACAACCATAAGTTATGGTTAACACTTGGAACAAAGAGATGGAAGGGAGTCTGCCTTCACACACCACACCAATCTTCTTCTACAATCATGAGCATGATTGTGTCCTCTTCCTCTACTGGTCATATAAATATCACCATGTTGAGGGTGTAGTTCTTTCACTAGGGTGCAGGGACTAGCCATACTACTTGTTTCTAAAAATTTCATACTTGTTCCAATTACTGGATGAACTTGTTTAATTCATTACTAGTCCTTTTTTTTCAATGGAAAATTCTATTTGATTGTCTGAAATAAATGTTGATTTGGATCCCAAAAACATGGCACAGATGGCATAAATTTACTGACTAAGAGTCATCCACATCCATTCCTTGACTACAAAACAAACAAAAAAGCATAAACCCTTTGATAAATCGGAGATATATACTTACTGATTATAAAGAGATGATACATTCCTTGACCACAAAACAATTAAGAAAGGACAAACCCTTCAACAAATCAGAGATTTATCCACTCTGCCATGATATGTGTCCAACTTCCCCCTCAAAAGCCTAGCTTTGTGCGGCGCCAGTGCCTTCGCTTTGCATTTTACCTTATCGTATTGTCAGTCCTCATTCGTATCCAGTACAGTATGGGCCGGTTCTGCCGGGCCTTCTTCGCCATTTTCTTCTTGATTACGAATGACTTATGCGAAGGCATCTCTCTGGATTTGCAACGACGCTGGGCGGCGGCGACAACTACTAATATCAAAGCCTAACCCCAATTCATTACTAGTCCTTTAACACATATTTTGTGGATGGATTCTCTTCTTTATGTGATTTATTATAATCTTGGGATATGAGAAAACTTTATGGATAAAGATTTGAATATCTATTAGCTTTGGTTGATGCACTAAAAAGAACTTCTGATGGGAAGTCTCCAGAGTAGTAGACATATCATCTATAAGTATAGAAACATCAAGCTTACAAGGATATCCTCTCATGCATGTTTAACACCAAAAGGTGAAACATGAATAAGGATAATTATCTTTTCCTATAAAGTTGGATTAGAATGAAAGAGTACAATTGGATAGTGTTGGTGAACCCCATTCTATCATAGAGTCCTCATCCATTGATAACTAGAACTTTAATCTAGCTCTTTTAATTCTTGAAATAGTAATCAGTTAAACCAAACTCAATCTTGTGATAAACACTAATACCTGGACTCATTACTATGGTTTGATAATTCTTAAAAATGTTGTCCTTTGGGTTTGACTCTGAACTGTACTATGATAAGTTCTGTCCTCTTAAGGAAGGGGCTGTTATACACTAGTTGAGGTAAAATCTAGAAATTTTATTCCTAGATAATTTTCTTGTGTGATATATCTCACAATAGATCCCTTTCCATTCCATAGAATCAAAGTGTAACATCTAGTAATCGAGTTCATCATATACCTTGATATTTTTAGGAAGTTTAGTTTTGTTAAATGTTTTCATTATAAATTTATCGAACATCATGTCATTTCCATTTGATATATCTACTTTCTTATGCATGGACTTATCCGAATTCTTCATTTTCATAGTCTGGATCACCTATAAAACTATCACCATCCTTCTCCATGGAACGAAGTTGCTTATTTCTGGGGATACCCAACATGGGATAATATCTTTAGGTATCTCTGATGCAACCCTAATTTAGGGCTCCATCTTGTATCTTATTGCACTTCAACTACATATAAACTTGTTAGATTACTTTTTATTTCCCTCAATATGTATATTTCTATCAAATGAACCAATAGACACTTTTTTGCATGTTTTTTAGGTACTTGGACCACACCTTGGATGGACGGGAGAGAAGAAAGGTGTTCTAGGGCTCCTCCACCTATGGAGGGGTCCAAAAAAGGCCCTAAAGCTTCCCCAACCTCCCCTAAGTGGCCAAGGCTCGATCTAAAGAAAAGGTGTCCATGAATCTCAAAGAATGAAGTTCAAAGTGCAAGAAAAAACCCAACATAGCCGTGGTGACATAGAACGACAATATTACAAATGTCAAAAATCACACTATAATCATGAACTCATCAAGGCTAGAGAAACCATGAAAAAAGGGTTGTGCTACCTAGAACGACCATGCCAAGAAGACCGCGACATGACTATGCTAGCCAGAACAGTCGTGCTAGCTAGGAGCAGAATGGGCATTCCAAGCAGAATGACCAAGTCCCCAATTCACCCACCACAATTGTGCTACCTAGCCCTCACCATGGCCTTGATACCCAACACGGCCATGCTACCAACCTTCATTCTAACAAATTTAACATATCATTTTCCATTTCCACAGAATGACTGTTCCCTCCCATCATAGCTATGCTACGTCCTATACACCACAGTCATGCTACCCAGCATGACCGTGTTTCTTCCCAAAACCCTACTATTTCTATAATGTTTTACCCAAACTACCCTCACTTAACCTAATGCTTCCCCACTACCCTATATATACCTAGGTGGTGGTTGTAGCATGAGGCTACAACTATTGGGCATTCTTTCATACCTTCCTTAGTGCATTCAAGATCTCTCACCTACTTCCATCCACCTGCACTTCATGTCCACCTTCCTTCACCCCAAAACCCTAAATTTTCTAGAGTTTTTCCCACTTCCGCCATTCATCCCATGCCCTTTTTCTTCTAAAGAGGGAGGACTTCAAGCTGTTGCTATTGGAGGTGAAGTAGGAGAAGACCTTCCATGAGCTCATGACTTTTCTCTTTTCTTCTACCTATTCTTTTTACTCTTTTTTTCACTATGAGTAGCTAAATCCAATGTGGTGGAATGTTTGTGTTAAAATGATACTTTGATACCATGCTGGGGGAATATAATTTGTAAAACTCTATATTTTCATTCTGTGATGATTGCTTTCTACTTCTACTACATTTCCCATGTTTCTTCTTGTGGTTGTTTCTTGAAAACATGAATTACTTGTTGTTTTATTCTTGAAATAATCGAAGTCTAGGAGAAGATGGCATATGTGATGCTATTTTGAAATATCTTTCTGGGTCCAACTAGTAGATACCTAGCTAGAACCCCATCTTCCCTACATATATCCCTTCCCCTACTCCTAGGTGTGATATCCAAGTAGCTAGTCTAGGATTGTTTAGTGTAAATTCCTAGGAGTTTACTAAAAGCTATATGGTAAGCAATGTGAGGTGAAATACCCTCACCTCTACTCCCCATTCCTACATTTTTCTCCAAATTACACTAAGTATTCTCACCCTAGAAACCTAGATGAGTCAAATCCAATTAAAATCCCACGTAAACCTTGGTCCAATTGAGCCTTGTAAGGCTAGATAGGGTGTGAAAGGGTGTAGTTTCTGTTCACACACCCTATTCTATCCATGTCCAACCAATAGTCTAGGGTGATTCCATTACATTTGACTAATTGTTTGGTTTAGCAATCCAGAGTGAGAGGTTAAGTTTTGCATGATATGTTCCCCCAACTAATATCTTAGTATCATTCCCCCAAACATCCCACCTCTCTTTATCATTGCTTAAAACCCATATTTCTCTCTTATCTATTTCATGCTAGTTTAGTTTCTTGCTTTGATTACTTTGTTAGTGATTTTCTTGAGGCCATTGGATATGTTAGAATGTTGTTGAATGTATAATTGAGATTGTCAACAACCTTTGACAATTTGCTACTTGCAAAGATCGGACTACCCTTATTGTAATGGTCTATGTGAATCCTCAGATTACTATCAAGTACCTCTTCTAGAAGAACTTAGTGTCAGTCAACAAAAAATTTATAGATCCATAACTAGTTCTTGGAAGTAACAACCCTGAGCCCAGAGGAGAAAAGTAGAAGTAACAACTATAATTATGTTGAGGCTAGTATTTTTTATTACTCTTTTCTTGATGTGGGACCCTCTAACATTGGCTTTGCAAGCATGAAGTATAAGTACAAACACAAAATTATACAATAACACATCGATTGATTAGTTTATAACACTGCTTTCATCAACAAACGCAAAAATTATTAGTGGTTCGTCACCCTAGTTTGCATTTAGATCACTACCCTCTCTTGGAGAAATAAATAATAAGAAGTTTGGAAGTAGAAGATTTGTTGTGAAGGCTGGTTGGGATGATAACAAGGAATTCTCCAATATTCTTCATACACACTAGAACAATAATATTGACTTCAATAGTGCACTTTCACTTTCTAAGAATCACATTATCATGTGGGATTTCAAAAAGATGAAGTAGAAACAATGGAACAAAGACAAATTGATATGAAATATGAATACTCTCAAGAGTAATATTGCTAGTTGCTATGATGATATCTATAACAATATGTGTAATGAATGGTATATGGGACTAGACCAATACTAGGTGACGAGGAGGAGGAGGAATGAAATCTACATATTCATCTTAACTTGATTAAGACTGATGAAAATAACACAAAGTATTACCAGGCACACATGAAATAAAGGAAAAGTGGTAGTTCCACTGACACATTGAATAATAACAATGGGAAATGGGTCAATAATGAAAGGGCACAACAAGATCTAGTTTTGAGTCACTTCAAAATAATTTTCACATCTACTACAAGTTTCATGTAGAGGAACCTCAATAGAATACTGACAAGGTTTTCTAGGAATTCTGATGATGAAAAAAGGTGATAGATGCAGACACCTCCATTCAAGAAATTCATGCATTTCTCAAATCCATTGAACCCTCTAAGGTTGATGGACCTGATGAAGTAAATGCATTATTCATGCTTATGAATTGGAAATTTCTCAATCTGTCTATATTGAAGACTATACAATAGGCTATAAAAGGAGATCCTCTTGATGATGAATTATGTATCTCCACAATCATGCTCATACTGAAGATTTCCAAACTTGAACACTATGATAAACTTAGGATGATATCCCTCAATAACTTGGGTCTGAAGTTGAGTTAAAAATGGTACTGGTGGGTGGTCCTTTTTAACTTGAGGTACTTCTAACCCATTGAATTTGGATTAGATGTGCCTTTAGTGAACACACTAGAATGTTTTGATGTTTATAAGGACATCATCTACACACTCCCTTAGACTAACCACACTTTACCCTCAAGTGCATGGGTCATGTTATAGTATAGGAAAGAGGAAAGATAAGGGTTGATCCATAGGGAGAGTGGGGGAGCTAGAGTTTAGTTAGATGAGATATGTTTCTAAAGAGATGATTAGGTGGTTTTATTTTGGTTACACTATGTTTTATCCAAGGAATCAAGAAAGGAAAAAAGAAACTTGAAACCCTTATTTAACCCTAAATGAGTTAATTCTAATTAGAAAAGAGAGACTACTAAGAAAGAAAGAGAAAGAGAATAAGACTAAGTTATACTAATGAAGCAAGTTAGACACTAGAGCAATCAAGAACCTAAATTATTTGGGTTTAACTCTATGTGAATTTTAAAAACCCAAGGCTTGAATAGTGTCTAGAGCATGATTACCACTGATATGGGCTCAACAATAGCAATTATTTTTGGATGATGAAGTTTTTTTAGGACATGACATGTATAATCCCTCTAGTGTTCCATAAAATCAAATATAGCATAAAAGGGTAAGGTAAAGGGGAGGAACCTTAATAGAAAGAAAGGAACTGTTAGAATTATTTCTCCGGTTCCATGTTCTCTTGTTCTTCCAGTTCCTTTTATACTTCAACTGCTTGGACCAACTATTGACTCCTCCTGTGAGGCTTGTACTGGGGTTTCACTCTTGGAATCCGTGTTGTCACACTACTTCCCTTGATTTTGATTTTAATTTCCACCTTGTCAGATTCAATGATAACTTCATCAACTTCAGAGTCTACCACCATGTGTACTTATGCCACCTCATCATCATTTTTAGTAGTTAATTTACATTTATTAGTATATACACTATCCTCCATCTTGACTCCTTCTTTATCAGTTCATATACCAAGGTACATATCTGATATCTCTTTTAGGACCTTTCTCTTATTATCTGCCATTTGCACTTTCTTCTGAAGATTCTTCTTTTTCTACCACACCTTTTTTTGCTTCATGCTATCATACTTAGGTTTAATAATAGTTTCGTTCTATGTTGTTTCTTCATTGTTTTTCTCAGTGGCTTTCTCGACATGTAGGTCTGCAAATCTATGGCCAGGACATAATATATCAAGCAACTTGTATGGTTTGATTCGAGACTTAGGCCGTTTTCTATTGTTGCCTTTTCTCTTCTAGGTTTTTATAGTCCTTGGTTTCCATTTATTTGGGGTTTTCTCGCCCCTTTATCACCAGTTGTAGTATCCCCATGGTTTTCCCCTCACTTATTGCAATACTTGGTATGTTTACCCAATTTCCCACAAGAAGAGTAAGGTAAAATAAATTAATAAACTATTTCACACTCCTCCTCAATGATGATAATAGATAGTACTAGTTCTTTCTGTGTATCTACCTTCATAGCAAACTGAGAAAACTTGTTTCTTGTTCTGTTCACCGTATTCATCCACTTTAAAGAGGTTACCTATGGATAGGCCTATGTACTCAAACATAGTATCCATGTATAAACAAAGGGGAAAGTAAGACCTATGACTTATCTTGGTGCTTGATCTTGTTTTCTTTGCTTAATGAATGCTTAAACCTTAATCTAACCAAGTGATGCACCTTAAGTACATGTGACATGCTTATCTTTATAGTTTGGTCCAATTTGGTTGATATCTGATCTAGATATGCAATATGTATCCTTTCTTTGAACCAAGTTGCAAATTACCCAAGTTGAGGGTTTCTCTTTTAATTTGTCACATGTTGGATGTATTTCTTGTACCTTGGCATCATGGGAGAGAGAGTTATTCTTAGTATAGCCTTGTTGGATGTAGAGTGATGAGGTGGCATCATGTCTGTGGAGCTAGGGTTTGCATGGTTTGCATGGGTGTTTGAGTTGTTGGTATTGAACATGATGGTGTGACCTTTGTAGAGACTATGAGTTTTGTGCCTTGAGAAGGCTTTGACTGATGCCTTTTATGTTCTTGATCTTGGTCGACATGTTTTGATGTGTTGTGACCTATACTGTGGTTGGGTTTGTGTTGCAGTCGATACCTTAGTGTTTTGCTTCGACTGAAGGGTGTAGTGGACTAAAGTGGTCATTACACTACCTTGTTTTTATCACCCTTTGTTGCATGCAAGTTTAGCGTACATGCACAGCTGTGGCTTTGAGGGACAAGTGTCATGGGATGGTAGGCTCTAGTATCTTAACACTTTTCACCTTTTACCTTTTTCCTACCTTTGTGTATATATACCCTTCCTTTCACATGCAAGTATCCCCTTTAGCTCACTTCTTTCTCTCCTATTGCAAGTGTTTGGCCTTGAGCTTGGTGGTGCAAGGGTAGGTTCTAATCTTGTAGAAGGTGGTCATTATTATCTTGCATGTGGTGATCTAGGGCTTGATCATCTTCCTTGTGGTGTTACTTGTTGAGCTTTGAGCTTGGTATGTAGTTATCTACCCTTAATTTCATTTTTCTTAAATTCTATATCTTCCTTTCTTTTCTTGTCTGTTAGACTATGGGTTACCACAATGGCTATCTTGAGGAACTTATCTCCATAGAGTTTGAACTATGGTTTGACCATGGTATTACTTGAGTGAGATGAAGTTCTCCTCTTTCTTCTTTTTTTTTTTTGGCTTAGGGTTTTACCCTCTCTCTTTTGAGCTTCCTTTGACCTTGGTGTATTCTTCTTCTCTTGAGGTGATCCTGTTTGAGCATGGAGTTGATCCAAGCTTCCTTTGACCTTGGTGTTTCTCACATCAAGGCAAGGTTATATAACTTTCCCCTCTACTATTGTTACACCTTTATCTTGCTTGCATGTTACCAATTAAACTCTAAGATGTGACCATAATTTTCTAGATGATTCTCTCTTGTTTTAGGGTTTAAGATTATGATGTATTCTAATGTGGGTTTCTCTTTCTCTTAACCCTAATTCATGTACCTGAAATCTAAGTAGATGTTGGAGTAGATGATTCTTGCATGCTTGTTGAATGTTGGTTTTATCACCGTGTTTATGTTTCAACCATTATGTGTTTGATGGAGGTTTTGGTTCTTATGTGCATGTGTTGGATGTTAGTTTTCTCTCTCTTAGCATGGTTTTGTTGTTGAACTTGATGATCATAATTTTTAGGTTTTTGATGCTCACCCTTCCTTGAGGTTTCATCTTGGTGACGCTTGTATTTTTGATACTGAGCTTTTCGTTTAGTCGACATGTATCCTTCGTTCCTTGCAGTTGTAATGACCATGTTGGTAGCATGCTAGGGTTATGGTTTAGTCACCATAATTCTAACCCTAAGCCACCTTGGTCACTATACAAGTTGTTGTGCTGGTCACTACACATGAACCTTGTTTTGGTCCTTATATGTTCATCTTGAGGTCGCTACCTTTAGTTGATGGTTCTCTTGAGGTTGCAACAGACCCTAACCCTAATTAGGGTGGTCATTACACTGAGTTTCTGGTGTTCATAACATTTGATTGTAGTTGTTTTGGTCGCTACACTTGGTTTTGTTCTTAGATGGTCGCAATAGTTGTCACTACATTGCTAAGTGTTAATCATGATTCCTTGCGGTTGTTGCACTATGGTGTAACCATTATGGTCGCTACACATAATGATGTGTTGCAATCGCAAGAGATGATGTCAATCATTATGGTCGCTACACTTTGTTGTTTACATGTTTGTGTGACAATGATAATCATGCTTTACCTAATGTGTTCCAAGAACGTGGAAAGTGATATACCTAGGGTTTGATGTTGAGTGTTGTGATGGAAACCCTAATTTGAGTACATGTTGTAGTTTCTCATTTTTCTAGAAGTAATTAGCATGTCATGATGTTTTCTATCTCCTACGCGTGTAACCCTAATGTTGTAGGTTGATTACTCATCATAGCTTGTTGCTTCTATGCTATCTCTTATATCTTACAAGGTGATGATTATGAGCCTTTGTGGGGCATGTTGAGATTATGATGTTGTGCAGGAATTATGTGATTGGGTCTTGTGACTTGGCAGAGGCCTAATGCTAATGTGAAGAAATATCCTCTAGTGATGTGATGAGGGATGGTTATCATAGGAGGATATGATAATGATGATGGCTTGTATGGAAGTGATATCATGTGATGATGTGATACGTTTATTCCTCATGCATTTTTGTATATTATGATGTTGCAACCTACCCTTGTGTTTGTAGAATTTGTTTAGGGTTTATACATTGTAACTTGATTTATGTACTAAAAGATATCTAATTGGAAATAGTTAATCGAGCAAAACCTTAATCATGTATGTTTCCTTGAGCCAGATATCCATCTTCAGTGTTAGTTTTTGCTGGATGGTGAAACGAGTAATTACTGTGGGAAACTCGAAGCACATATTGCTGAATATGCAGGGGTGCAAGTTGAGGATATATCCTTGCATCCACAAACATAGATTTGTAGGATGAATGAGGTCATCCCATAGAAGGATAATAGTTGAGTCTGTATCTCAGATCATATGTTTTAAGGTATGGTTGCAAGATCATACCCTGGCAGGAGAATGGCTGCAGTCGTATCTCACTAGTGTCGTGCCTATATAGTAAGGAATTAAGATGATTTCTAGTTTGACTCTATATGTCACTACGACAGACTCAGACTGACTAATGGTGTGGGAGATCATAGGAGTCCAACTCTCCCAGATCTTGTATGACATTGATTTTGACTTAGTAGTGGTCAGTTGGAGCACAAGTGGTATATTTTCTCAAAACCATTCTTATCCCAATCCCAATCCCACTGCCTAGATAATGGTAAAAGGATTGAAGCACCTATCCCTAAGTGGCCCAATAGGATCTCACACACTACAATATACATTAAGAAAAAATAACTCATAAACAAGGGATTTAGAAGAACAAACTAACCCATAATAGGTTATATTGCAGATTTATCATTGTCATCATAGTATATGGAGTGAGAAAATGATCTACTCAATGTTCCATTTGTTTTGCCTAAAATCAAGAAAATCAAGACACAACCATGCAATTGCATGTACGCTATCAAAAACAAGTAAACAATTTATAGCAAAAGAGTATACTTGGCATGACTTATATTCAAGAAGTATAACAAGCAATTTTTCCAAATCCAATATTTATTCGACAAGATGTTTATTTTGAACAATTCAATTTTTATTACAAGTTTCCATATGCTGATTTGAGAAGCATTCTTATATATTTAGTGTGGCTCCATCACCCCAACGCGATGGGGGAGGTCACCAGGCTCCTTCTCTCCATATGAGGTAGGAGGTCAATGTACAAGTTCTACCCTCTGAACGAGGAGGTTGCTTGCACTCAATATGAACATTATCAACATCATCATCAGTATACAGGCAGTCATAATGGGCAATGTCATTTATGTGTTCAAGTTTTTCTCAAAATATAATATAGGAAAAATGAAAGACTAATCAATAGGGAACATTAGCTCAACCAAGTATATATCCAAGTATACAATCAAGCAAAACATAAAAGGTATCTTCTATACAACCAAGATGGAGATATATTAGCATACCGTTCACCAAAGATTTAGACTATAATCAATGTCCAATCAACAAGTTTAATGAGTATTAGATCCTGGTACAAAATTGGAACACGTATGTATCAATATATATGGTTCATTGCTCTAATGACCTACTAGGGCATGTATTATTATGATCATGTATTGGTTTACCAATGATCATTAAGAGTATAGATCTAGAATGATATGATTGAGATCAGGAACTTATATATTTCAAGTTAGGTCTGATCTGATATGCAAAATATTCAAGATTGATGATATTAGATCACTTGGTCATTTTCATGTACAACCATGTGAAGGGTATATTGGGTGATGATTTAGTATTTAAAGTCATGTGATTAAGTTATGAATATATGTTCAGAGTCTTACAAAGTCATCATCTAACATTTTATCACATAAATTAGAGGTTTCAATAATGTTACAATTTATAACAATAATAGAAAACCCTAATTAAGATGTATGAGAGAATCACTAAATCCCACCATCGAATTTACTAAAAGGGGACAAGGTAATGGTTTCATGTTAAACTAGACATTTTTCTGAGAAGATTGATATTTTATTGGTATTTGTCTGATAATTGAGCTATTTTTAAAGGATTTTACAAGACTGAACTAATATAAAAAAGGATAGATAATAGAAATGAAAAAAATAAAAGGCTAGCCGGATTCGCGAATCAGGGGAGGAGGGATATGAATTTGCATATCCTCTTGTTAACCCAAAATCCATGGCCTGGATTAAGAGGATCCCAACAGGAGGGCAAAAGGATAAAAAGGTCCATATGATATTAATTGAAAGCATGACAAGGACTGGGATATCAGTAATATTATGACCTTCATTATTTTAATGAACTTTTTGTTCATGCCATGGATGTATACCTGAGAAGAGATAGATCACATATGAGGAGGATGAAGATACACTACATGGCCAAGAGCTCATGTGCGAACAAGAGGAGAATATAGACCCTTCCACGACTTCGTTACGTGACCAATGGTTATTATTGGTCAAAAGTTGGGGAAACGGGGCATGAGAAGATGGAGAAAATTGCATATTTTAAGCTAGAAATAGAGTCTAGTATATACCTCAAATCATGAGGGAAGTTGATATCTTAGTGCATTCATGACCTTTAGACAAGTTGTGCGTAGGCCTCAGTGTCCTTCAGAACTACCTGATGTAGCTCGACGCCGGTTCCCTCCTAAGGTGTAGGAGAACTTCATCAATCAGGCATTTTGGGCCATCAGGCCTTCACGTGATGGGTGGGGAAGCTTTAATGGAGATCATAGATGGTGTAGGTGTGGTGAATTTGAAGGAGGATACTAGTGGTGTGAGCATGCCACTATGGTTTAGCCGCTCAAAGGAGTTTGATAGGGCAATGAAGGAATAAAGGCAAGAATTTGAGGGCTAAGCGTGGCTGTATGAGCATCAATGGAGCATTTGGGACCCTTAAATAGCACCTCGATGCCCCAAGGTTACCCTGATGGTCTTCCTCCTCTGAGCCCTATTTGCCACCCTTTGGGCATTTTCAACATAAGGCGAGAGTGATGAATTTTTTGGGGTCGTTTCATAGAGGAAAGAGTTCCAGATCTTTCGCATTTAATTTGACGAGGAGGCAATCACTAGAGAGGGAGAGTTGGGGATTCAAAATCACATGCACCCTATATGATGATTGCTCAGTGTTGAAAGGGTGAGGGAGATGACACTCTACGTGCACCACAGCTGGATCCGGATCCAATTGATCTAGAAAATTGGGGTTTTGGGATTTTTTGAAGGCAATAAAAGGATATCTCTTTAATTCATTACTCTTAAATGAGACATCAAAAAATTATGGGATTTTAACCACTGCTTGATAAAATTCTTATAAAGATGTAGAAAATGTTTTAGATCCATATGATTAAGTTTGATTCACAAATAAAAAAAGTTGAGTAACATTGTAGATGGAGATAGGTTTTGATGTCACAAAATGTATAAATCTACATTGATCATTATATTTTGAATATGTGTGTCAAAATTCATCAAGAAATCAAGGAAAATTAATTTGAGGTCATGAGTGAACATAAAGAGGGTAAATTGGAATTAAATCATAATTATGCTAAAACACACTTTGTCACATCCTTCCCTCTTTTAAAAAGGAATTTTTCCCCAAAAATAAAAAAATTCTTAAAATAGGGATTATCCTAATCCAAATCATATCCTCAAATACTAGAAAATTCTCAACTATATAAATAAAATCCCGTCCTTAAATTTCAAATAGTCTAATATTCATTATTGGGATTCCATGTTCCATATCATAACCAACTTGGTACGAACATCATTTCATCATAGATCAATTGAGTATCAAGGTCATTTCATATACTATTCAAAGTCATCATATAAGTCACAAATATGGAAACCATGCTATTGATCACAAATTTGGAGATATCATCTCTTAGGTCAAACAAATATAGTTCTTGAATCAAGTGTACAAGGTGAATTTCAATCCCAATATCTTCAGGTCCTAGCCTCTACATTGGCCTAGGTGGGGTTATACATCCTTGATTTTGAGATTTCATATTTCAACAATTTGAGACAACATCATACTTTCAATATCATGATTTTGAGATCAAAATCGATGGGAGGTCCCACCCTAGTACTAATCAGAGTAAACCCTAATTCACACATCAAGAGAGTCAATATAGTCATCATTTAAAAAATTTCATGATTTGGGATTTTGAAGTCATTAGTCATATCGTGGGTGATCTCAAATTCGACATGGTTGATCATAATCATGTTTTAAGATTTTTTACATCCATATCGAGAATTAAAGTTTAGACATCAAGATCATATGTATAAATATTTCTAAAGATAGTTTTAGATTCCTATTTAGACCTTAGGAGAGATCACTCATCTATATTCAACTCTGAGAAAGAATATTCAAGCAACATATCGAGATTTCATTATCATGGTATCCAAGGTTGATGAATGATCTAGACCTAGGTCTATCTAGGAAGTCAACCACCAACTATAGTCAACATTATCATATTTCAAGACCGTAATTAAATCAATATTCAAAATTGAGTATCAATATCATCCTAGATTTAGTGTATTAATATTAGGTCAACCAATCCAAATCGGGTGAAAGGGGATACCTTTCCAAACTCTAAATAATCTACAAGGTGAAAATTTAGAGGTAGTCATAATAGGGATGTGACCTAGGTTAGGGGAGTCATGAGTCAACTACCACCCTAATCTAGCACATTACCAACATTAGTCATGATCCATTAAGATGATTCAAATGGGGAGATAATTGATGGTCGAATTACATTTATCAAGGTTGTAAGATCATAATAAGGAAGTTAGTTCAAAATTTTCAAGACCGAAGTCGTAATTGTATTCTCTTTCCTTCATGATCAAGGTAGTGATATAATTTGAAAATAGGGGCATTATTTAGGTCCATGCTCATCATATCAAAATCGAGATTGCAAAAGGCATCAATAGTCAACTGATTTTTGCATCATAGTCATACATCATGATTTTGTGAGTCTTAGGCTTAGTCACTTGATAGCATAGTCATGATGTAAAAAAGTTTTCTTAGGTATGTTTGAGGTTTAATCAACAACAGGCAACATGGGCATTAATGTAACATGGATCTCATTAACAATGAGGTATAAAGTATAAATCCTTCTTATTTCATAAAGTCAAGATTTACCTCCCACATAGAAAGCATGTAGTCTAATTTTAGTGATTGAGTTTTCATGAATGGGCCATGATAAATATTTGATTTCAATCTTTTCATTGGTCAAAATTGAGTTTTCAAACTAAGGTTAGATCATGGTATCAATTTTGTAATCAACTTTGACAATTACTACTAACTTTTATTTTTCCCATAAGTTACCCATAATCGAGACATCATGTGGCAAATGGTTATAAGAGAATGACCACATGAGGAGATGAGAAGACTACCTAATCATCATATATTTGGATAGCTTAGGGTAGTCCTTAATGAAGAGAAGAGATGCTAGAAGACTCTCTAGGGTTTCAACAGAGAACCTTTAGGTCCAATTCTAGATCAATTAAGGCCAGGTAGAGTGGGGAATCTCAGCCACTGTGAAGACGGATAGGAGAAATTATGCCAGAACCCCGAGCCAAGACACCTCAATTTTCACCATTTTGGATTTTAGGGTTTTTGGGGTTCAAGAGACTCAATAAATTATTTACCTAAAGTATATGGGAGTGTGTATGCTCTGATACCAACTTTCATGGAAGCATTCTTATCCTAATCCCAATCCCACTGCATAGACAGTGGTAAAAGGATTGAAGCACCCATCCCTGAGTGGCCCAATATGATCTCACACACTGGCATATATAATAAGAAATAATAACTCATAAATAGGGGATTTAAAAGAATAGACTAACCTAAAATAGGAGATATTGTAGATTTATCCTTGTCATCAAAGTATATGGAGTGCGGAAGCGATCTAGTCAATGTTCCATTTGTTTTTCCTAAAATTAAGAAAAGAAAGACACAATAATGCAATTGCATGGTACACTATAAAAAATAAGTAAAGTGGTTTATAGAAAAATAATATATTTGGCTGGACTTATATTCAAAAAGTATAACAAGTGATTTTTTGAAATCCAATATTTAATCAAGAAGATGTTTATTTCGAACAATTGAATTTTTATTATGAGTTCCCATTATTCTGATTTGAGAAGGATGCTTATATATTTTGTGTGGCTCCATCATCCCAACACAATGGAGCAGGTCACCAAGCTTCTTCTCTCCATATGAGGTAGGAGGTCAATGTACAAGTTCCACCCCCTGAATGAGGAGGTCACTTACACTCAATATCAACATTATCAATATTATCATTATCAGTATATGGACATTCATAATGGGTATTGTCATTTATGTTTTTAGGTTTTTCTCAAAATATAATATAAGAAAAACAGACGACTAATCAATAGGGAACGGAAGCTCAACCAAGTATATATCCAAGTATACAATCAAGTGAGACATAAAAGGTATCATCAATACAACCAAGTGGGATATATTATAGTGTACCTTTCACTGAAGATTTAGAGTATAATCAATATCCAATCTACAAGTTTAACTAGCATTAGATCTAGGTACAAAATTGGAATATGTATGTATCAATATATATGGTTCATTGCCTAATGACATACTAGGGCATGTATTATTATGATCATGTATTGGTTTCCCTATGGTCATTAAGAGTATCGATCTAGAATCATATGATTGAGATCAGGAACTTATATATTTTGAGTTAGGTCTAATATGATGTCCAAAATATCCAAGATTGATGATATTAGATCACTTAGTCATTTTCATGTACAACCATGTCAAGTGTAGATTGGGTGATGATAAAATATTCAAATTCATGTGATCAAATTATCATTATATGATCAAAATCTAATCGAGTCATCATCTAACATTTTATCACATAAATTAGAGGTTTCAATAGCGTTAGGGTTTTTAATAACAAAAGAAAACTCTAATTAAGATGTATGAGAGAATCATTCAATCCCATTATCAAATTTAATGAAAGTGGATAAGATCATGGTTTCATGTTAAATTAGATATTTTTTTTAGAAGATCGATATTTTATGGGTATTTTTCTGATAATTGAGCTTTTTTTAAAGGATTTTACAAGACTGGACCAATAGGAAAAGGATAGATAATATAAATGAAAAAAGGCCAGTCTGCTTTACAGATCAGGGGAGGGATCTGAATTTGTGGATCCTCATGCTAACCCATGATCCATGGACTGGCTTAAGAGGCTCACAATAGGAGGGAGAAAGGATAAAAAGGACCATGTGATATTAATTGAAAGTGTGACGAGGACTGGGTATATCAATAATATTATGACCTTCATTGTTCCGATCAACTATGTGTTTATGACATGGTTGTATACGCGAGAAGAGACATAACACAGATGAGGAGGACACACTACCTGGCCAAGAGTTCATGCGCAAACAAGAGGAGAACACATACCCTTCCAAGACTTCGTTGTGAGACCAATGTTTATTGCTGGTCAAAAGTTGGGGAAACGGGGCATGAGAGGATGGATCGAACTGTAGGTTTCAAGATAGGAATAAAGTCTAGTATATACCTAAAATCATGAGGAAAGTTGATATCTTGGTGCATTCATGACCTCATAATTAATTGTCCATAGGCCTTGGTGGTCTTCAGTACTACCTGATGTATCTCAATGCCGGTGCCCTCTTGAGGTGCGGGAGAGCTTTGTCGATAGGGCATTCTTCACCATCAAGTCTTCATGTCATGAGTGGGGAAGCTCCAACAGAGGTCATAGGTGGTGTGTGCATGGTGGATTTGAAGGAGGAGACTAGTGGTGTGAGTAGGTTGTTGTGGTTCAGTCAGTCAAAGGAGTTCGATAGGGAAAGGGAGGAATATAGGTGAGAAATTGAGGGTTGAGTGTGGCATATGAGCATTGACGGAGCATTTGGTACCCTTGAATAGCACCTCGATGCCCTAGGGTTGCAATGAGGGTCTTCCTCCTCCGAGCCCTATCTGTCACCCATTGGGTGTTTTCAACATAAGGTGAGAGAGAGGGATTACTGGGGGTGGTTTCGTAGAGGAGAGAGTTTTGGATCATTTGCATTTAATTTGACAAGGAGACGATCAGTAGAAAGGGAGAGTTGGGGATTCAAAATCCCACACTCCCTATGCATTAGTTGCTCTGTGTTCAGTGAGTGAGGGAGATGACACTTCGCATGCTCCCCAACTAGACCTGGGTCCAGATTCGATTGATCTAGATAATTGGGGTTTTGGGATTTTTTGCAAGCAATAAAAGGATATATATTTCTAGATTCATAACTCTTAAACGATACATCCAAAATTATGGGATTTTAACCACTCCTTGATAAATGTCTTATAAAGATGTAGAAAATGTTTTAGGTCCATATGATAAAGGTTCATCCACAAATAAAATTATTTGAGTAACAATGTAGATGGAGCTAGGTTTTTAAGTTGCAAAGTGTATAAATCTACATTGATCATTATATTTCGAATTTGTGTGTCAAAATTGATTAAGAAATCAAGAAAAATTAATTTGAGGCAATGAGTGAACATAAAGAGGGTAAAATTGGAATTAAATCATACTTATGCTAAAATTCACTTTGTCACATCATATCTCCTTAAAAAGGAAATTTGTCCCCAAAATTCAAAAACATCCTCAAAATTGGGATTATCCAAATCCATATCATATCCTCAGATACTAGAGCGTTCTCAACTATATAACCAAAATCATGTCCTCAAAGTTCAAATAGTCCAATAATCATAATTGGGATTCTGTGTTCCATATTATAACCAACTTGGTACCAACATCATTTCATCATCGAGCAATTGACTATCAAGGTCATTGCATATATTGTTCAAACTCATCATATGAGCCACAACTATGGAAATCATCATATTGATCACAAATTTGGAGATATCATATTTTAGGTCAAACAAATAGAGTTCTTGAATCAAGTGTACAAGTTGAATTTCAATCCCAATATCTTTGGGTCCTATCCTCTACATTGGCCTAGGTGGCGTTATACATACATGATCTGACATCTCATATTTCAACAATTTGAGACAACGTCATACTTTAAATAGCATGATTTTGAGATCAAAATCAATGTGGAATTTGCACACTAGTCCTAATGAGAGTAAACCCTCAGTCACAATTCAAGAAAGTCAAAATAGTCATCATTTAAAAAATTTCAAGATTTGGGATTTTGAAGTCATTAGTCATATCATGGGTGACCTCAAGATCCACATGGTTGATCATAATCATGTTTCAAGATTTTGTACATCCATATCAAGAGTTTAAGTTTAGACATCAAGATCATATGTATAAATATTTCTAAATCTAGGTTTAGATTCCTATATAGACCTTAGGGGACATCACTCATCTATATTCAATTTCAAGCAATAATATTCAAGCAATATTCGAGCAACATAATAAGATTTCATTATCATGGTATCCAAGGTTGATGAGTGATCTAGACCTAGGTCTATCTAGGAAGGCAACCACCAACTATAGTCAACATTATCATATTTCAAGATCGTCATTAAATCAAGATTTAAAATTGAGTATCAATATCATCTTGTATTTAGCCTATTAATCTTAGGTCAACATATCCAAATCGGGTGGAAGGGGATATCTTTCCAAACTCTAAATAATCAACAAGGTGAAAATTTAGAGGTAGTCATAATAGGGATGTGACCTAGTTTAGGGGAGTCATGAGTCAACTACCACCCTAATCTAGCACATTACCAACATTAGTCACGATCCATTGAGATTATTCAAATGAGGAGAGAATTGATGGTCAAATCACATTTATCAAGGTCGTAAGATCAAAGTTCAAGATCATAATAGGGAAACTAGTTCATGATTTTTCAAGACCAAAGTCATAATTGTATTCTCTTTCTTTCATGAACAAGGTCGTGATATATTTTGAAAATAGGTGCATGATTTAGGTCCATGCTCATAATATCAAAACCAAGATTGCAAAAGGCATCAGTAGTCAACTTCTTTTTACATCATAGTATTACATCATTATTCTGTGAGTCTTAGGCTTAGATAGTTGATAGCATAGTCATAATGTAAAAAAAGTTTTTTTAACTATGTTTGAGGTTTAATCAACAATATGCAATAATCAAATAGTGATCTCATCAACAATGAGATATAAGGTATAAATCCTTCTTATTTCACCAAATCAAGATTTACCTCCAACATAGAAAGCATGTAGTCTGATTTTGGTGAAATCGAGTATTCATGATGGGTCATGCTAAATATTTGATTTCAAATTTTTCATTGATGAAAATCAAGTTTTCAAACTAATGTCAGATCATGGCATGAATTTCTTAATAAACTTTCACAATTTCTACTAACTTTTATTTTCCCCATATGTTACCCATAATCAAGACATCATGTGGCAAATGGTCACAAGAGAAGGACCACATGAGGATATGAGAAGACTACCTAATCATCATCTACTTGGGTGGATTAGGGTAGTCCTTAATGAAGAGATGAGATGCTAGAATACTCTCTAGGGTTTCAATGGAAATTCTTTATGTCTAGTTCTAGATCAATTAAGGCCAGGTAGAGTGGGGAATCTCAGCCACAATGAAGATAGATAGGAGAATTTATGACATAACTTGAGCCTAGACACCTCAATTTTCAGCATTATAGATTTTAGGGTTTCGGGGGTTCAAGAGACTCAAGAAATTATTTACTTAAAGAATATGGATGTGTGTATGCTCTGATACCAACTATCACAGAACCATTCTTACCCCAATCCCAATCATACTGCCTAGACAGTGGTAAAAGGATTGAAGTGCCCATCCATGAGTGGCCCAATAGGATCTCACACACTGGCATATACAATAAGAAACAATAACTCATAAACATGGGATTTAAAAGAACAAACTAACCCAAAAAAGGAGATATTATAGATTTATCCTTGTCATCAGAGTTTATGGAGTGCGGAAGCGATATAGTCAATGTTCCATTTGTTTTGCCTAAATCAAGAAAATCAAGACACAACCATGCAATTGCACAGTATGCTATCAAGAACAAGTAAAGAGGTTTATAACAAAAGAGTATACTTGGCATGATTTATATTCAATAAGTATAACAAGCAATATTTCTAAATCCAATATTTATTCAACAAGTTGTTTATTTCAAACAATTCAAATGTTATTACAATTTCCCAATATTATGATTCAAGAAGCATGCTTATATATTGTTTGTGGCTATGTTTCCCCAACGCGATGGGGGAGGTTACCAGGCTCCTTCTCTCCATATGAGGTAGGAGGTCAATGTACAAGTTCCACCCTCTAAATGAGGAGGCCTCTTGCACTCAATATCAACATTATCAACATCATCATCTATATACGACCAGACATAATGGGTAATGTCATTTCTATTTTAAGTTTTTTCTCAAAATATAATATACAAAAAAGGAAGACTAATCAATAGCAAACAGGAGCTCAAACAAGTATATATCCAAGTATACAATCAAGAGATACATAAAAGGTATCTTCAATATAGCCAAGGAGGAGATATAATAGAGGACCTTTCAATGAAGACTTTGAGTATAATCAATATCCAATCAACAAGTTTAATGAGTATTAGATCCTGGTATAAAATTGGAACAAGTATGTATCAATATATATGGTTCATTGCTCTAATGCCCTTCTAGGGCATGTATTATTATGATCACATATTTTTTGCCCTATGGTCATTAGGAGTATAGATCTTAAATCATATGATTGAGATTAGGAACTTATATATTTTGAGTTAGGTCTGATCTGATGTGCAAAATATCCAATATTGCTGATATTAGATCACTTAGTCATTTTCATGTACAACCATGTCAAGTGCAGATTGGGTGATGATATAGTAATCAAAGTCATGTGATCACGTTATCAATATATGATCAGAGTCTAATAGAGCCATCATCTAACATTTCATCACATAAATCAAATGTTTCAATAGTGTTAGGGTTTGTAATAATAATAGAAAACCCTAATTAAGATGTATGAGAGAATCACTAAATCCCATCATCAAATTTATTGAAAGAGCCCAAGGTAATGGTTTCATGTTAAACAAGACATGTTTATGAGAAGATCAATATTTTATGATTATTTTCTGATAATCGGTCTATTTTTAAAGGATTTTACAAGACTGGACCAATAGGAAAAAAGCTAGATAATAGAAACAAAAAAAGGCTAGCCGACTTCACAGATTAAGGGAAGGATCTGAATTCGTGGATCCTTCTACTGACCCATGAGCCATGGCCTAGCTCAAGAGGCTCGCAGTAGGAGGGCTAGAGGACAAAAAGGTCCATGTGATATTAATTGAAAGTGTGACGAGGATTGGGTATATTAGTAATATTACGACCTTCATTATTCTGATCAACTCTATGTTTTTTCCATGGTTGTATACGCGTGAAGTGATAGAGAAAAAATGAGGAGGAAGAGGATACACTATCTGGCCTAGAGCTCATGAGCAAATAAGTGGAGAACAAAGACCCTTCTACAACTTTGTTGCAAGACCGATGGCTATTACTGGTCAAAAGTTGGTGAAATGGGGCATGAGAGGATGGAGCAAACTACGAGTTTCAATCTAGAAATAGAAACTAGTATATGCCTCAAATCATGAGAAAAGTTGATATCTTGGTGCATTCATGACCTTGCGATGAGTTGTCCATAGGCCTCAGCATCCTTCAACACTATTTGATGTATCTCGACGCCGACGCCCTCCTATGGTGTGGGAGAGCTTTGTCGACAAGGCATTCTGGGCCATCAGGCCTTCATGTGACAGGTGGGGAAGCTTCAACCAAGGTCATAGATGGTGTAGGTGTGGTGGATTTGAAGGAGGATCCTGGTGGTGTGAAAAGGCCGTTGTGGTTCATCCGCTCAAAGAAGGAGTTCAATAGGGTACGGGAGGAATAAAAGTGAGAAATTAAGGGTTGAGCGTGGCTATATGAGCATCGACGGAGCATTTGGGCCCCTTAAATAGCACCTTGATGCCCTAGTGTTGCACTGACAGTCTTCCTCCTCTGATCCCTATCCACTGCCCTTTGGGCGTTTTCAACAGAAGGCGAGAGAGAGGGATTTTTGGGGGTTATTTCATAGAGGAGAGAGTTCTGGATCTTTTGCATTTAATTTGACAAGGAGACAATCAGCAGAGAGGGAGAGTTGGGGATTCAAAATACTGTGCACTCTATGCACTGATTGCTCTGTTTTGAGTGGGAAAGGGAGATGACACTCTGCATGCGCCCCTGCTGGATCTGGGTCTGAATCCGATTGATCTAGATAATTGGGATGTTGGGATTTTTTGAAGGAAATAAAAGGATATATCTTTCTAAATTTATAACTCTTAAATGAGATCCAAAAATTATGGGATTTTAACCACTGCTTGATAAATTTTTTATAAAGACGTTATAAGAGTTTGAAGTCCATACGATAAAGTTTGACCTAAAAATAAAATTAGTTGAGTAACAATGCAGATGGAGCTAGATTTGAAGTCACAAAGTGTATAAATCGACATTGATCATTATATTTTGAATTTGTGTGTCAAAGTTGATCAAGAAATCAAGGAAAATTTATTTGAGGTCATGAGTGAAGATAAAGAGGGTAAAATTAAAATTAAATCATACTTATGCCAAAATTCACTTTGTCACATATACCTCATCTCCATGGGGCATCATAAATAACGTTATTTAGCCATGTAGTTTATTTTCTTTGGATTAAATGCAATTCACACAAGATGACCCCTTTCCTTGTTTTGTATAGTACTTAGTTATTTAACACTTATACATGTTCTTCATTTTCCTTCAGAAGATATATGATAATCTACTCATCAGTTATAGATGCTTAACCTATCTATTAGGTGTTATCTGTTTTACTTATATCATTTAGATAAATATTCTCATCCTTCTTATGGTATTATCTTTCTTCTCTATAGTCTATCCATGTTAAAAATAGTTCTTGGTAGATAGTTATATCTCTCACTGGGGCATTGGTCTCACCCCATGGTTTTCAACATCTTTTAGATGGTCTTACATGATGAGGTAGAGATCGTGCAGTTGAGGAAAATCAACAAGAAGAGTAGTAGTTGTTGAAGGTTTGATATGCTGCTAGTGTCATGTTGTACAGTTCTATGTGTAGTCCTTATACTGTCAGGTCCTTGGGGGTGTTTTGCATATGTTTTACATTGATTCAAAATTTTGACAATATGCCATGGTTGTATATGTCTGGATTGTAAATATGTATAGGTTATCTTTGTGACAAGTTCCCGACAAGTTTTCTAGTGAACAATGATATATATACCTTTTATATGACATGTGATACAGATGGCACAATTTGTGGAGTTAGATGTACTATGTTTCTACTTGAGAATATATAAGTGATCAATTTTAATTTATTGTGTATTCTGTTTATCTAGATGTTTAGTGTGAATTTCATGTTTCATTTTGAGTAATCTCACTCATGTGGCGGTGGTTGTCACATGGAAGGGTTCAAACTTGTGCCGATGTAAAAATATGTGTGGGATATCCAACATGGGCGGGTTAGTGGGCTACCAATCTTAGACAATGGGACAGTGGCTAAATTTTCCATGAGCATCCAATAATGGCAGTTTCATAATCCATACAACATGAGAGTTGCACAACGTATTGTTTGAGGTTAGGATCAAACATGTTATGACTTTCTTTAAAGTTGTTGACCTCCAACCACTTTTAAAGAGTCAACTATTATCTTTTTAGAGACCCTTTTGGTCATATTAGGATTTCCCATGTCTATTGTTATTTTGTCAAAAGGTATAAAGTCCCTTCCTTCTTGAAGAATTTTGCCTATAACAATCACCCTTATATCTTCTTCCATCCCATCCCATTCCACTGGGATCATGATAGGTGGCCCTCACATCCCGTTAAAGTGGAGTGAGAAACCTTCTTATAGCACTGTAACCCTAACCCCCACATTTCCTCCAGTCTAGCTTTCCTTAGAAAATATTTCTCTTTATCGGTGTCCTCCACCTAGTCTATTGCCCGTCTAAATTTATCGGTCATGCCCCCATCCATGGACTCTACCTTTCCCTTGGTTCCACCACTGCCATCAACCCCTTTGTGAAATTGAGTGTGTACTCTAGACCTTTGATAGTTTGGTTGTGATTAGAAGGCAAAATAATGCATTTTGTTCCCATATTTCCCAAATTTTCTTTTCCAATTTTGTAACTATGAACGTTAAAACTTGATTTCAGCTAACTAAATAGTTCTTATTAAGAAACAATTACCTTATTTTAGAGATATAATTTAGAATTTTATGCATCGTTCAGTTTAATTTCATAGATGCATGTTTGTACTCATTATTAGCTATGGTTTAGAGAAAAACCCCTGATTTTTTCAAATTGAATATTGGTAAATCCTAATATAGCACAATAAGGGTATACATATGAATAATTTTTTTAGTACCAGTAAACATTCAATGATAAATAAAAATAGAAGAAGTAAACCCTGATTTAGAATTGAGGAAGGCATTATCAATTAATGATGACTCATAATTTATTGGATCTATAAACTAATCTAAAAGATAGTTAAAATAATATTTGTAGAGTTATTTACATTATGTGTTTATTTATTGCAAAGTGATGCAAATTGAAAGAGATATATTTGATTATACATAGAAGTGTATGCATGACCATACTGATCTTATCTTATATAATTCGTCATAATCAATATGTTAACTTGATTTTGCATTTTAAGACTTTCAAATAGATATTTGACTCACTATTAAAAGTCCTTTGACCTTTAGACCTGAGTTTAGTGAGGTCAACCACTATTGCATTTTCGACCTCTGGTGTCACTTTTCTTAAAATTGATTTTTGTAGAAAACCAACACAATAGGCATATACCGTCAATTGACAAAGCACAACCATCACTACTGGTCAAGCCTTGCTGATTAAGAAAAAAACCAGTATCACTTTTATTATAGTGTCAACTTCTTTTTTAATAACTAACTTCTTAGATAGACCATAAAATTCAAAATTTTAGGGGAACATTTTGATATAGGTTTATTGTGTTTGTTGTACAAAAACTGGTGACAGAGCCCTTCCAATGAAATAATTTTTCTCTCCAAAAAGACTCTATGGTCAGCTGCGTTTAGTAAAATCTAACATCGTAGGTCCCCATCAAAAAATATTTTACCTTAAAAACATGGGTAGTCAGTTATTTCTTAAAGACCTAATGATAATGGATTCCCACCACATTCCCTACAAAAATATCCCCTCCCCCAAATTGGGTTATGTTGTTGGTTTTACTAGAAACAGATGACACATGTCTTAGCGAGGTTGGCATTTTTAAATAGGGATAAGACCCATGTCGTTGGTTTATTAATTGGAAACCAATAATAGAGAGTAAACTATGTCATTGAGTTTGTTGGAAATGCAACACTATAGCTCTAGAATTTTAAATAGGGATACATACATATGGATTCAGTTATATGGGAACAACTGATGGTAGAGAGTGAACTATGGCATTAGTTATTCCATACAACCAAAGACTAAAATCCACTTAATATCATCTACAAAAAATCCTCCCCCCCATTCTCAGTTTCATCACCCTTTCGATACCTAGCTCTAGTGACGATGACTCCTCTACCATCGATGTGGCCTCCTCTACTGCCTCCTCTATTGCTACTTCTACTCCCCCTCCTCCACCTACTCATCTATTCCTCAGTCGTTTCTATCACTTCTCCATCTCTATCAGTGCACCCATGCGGCTCAGCTATGACCGCCTCCTATAGTTGTTGCCTCCAGTCCTACTTTCGATGTTGCTTACTTGTTGCCAGTCCTAGTCTCACTGCCTTGCTGCCATGTTGCTTTCTTGCCACCATCCCTACTACCATTTGTACTACTCAGACCCAATGCATCTTTCTTGCAATCATTGCACACGCCTTCTACCACTACTGCGAGCATGCCCTTTTCCCTACTGTGTAATGCCCCTCTTTTCCTTCTTATCTTTGTATAGTTCCATGCCATGAAATCCATGTATAGTGTGTTGAATTTGAGTAATATATCATGTTCCTATCTAATTATAATTATTTGTTTACTATATTATTTTATAATTGTTTATTGAGTGCATTATTGTATAATTGTTTACTTATCTTGATATGAGCTTTATACTGATATGAGTCTAGCTAAATTGTTATCAATTGAAAGATGAAATGTAACTAGGGTTTTATTTTGGAAATTGGAGAAATCATACTTGTATAACTTGAATTCATACACAACTGATGTATAATTTTGTGTATTGTTTAATTTAAATGTTGCATGGATAAATAATCACACCTAGGAATTCGTTTTGGTCTTGAATCACACCTAAGAATTAACTAAACTTAATTTATATGAACCACCTAAATTAGCTTTAATTAGATTGAATTTTTTATATTTACTTAAAATCTAAACCATAAATCATATTTTAGACATATATCTTGTTGGCCTAGATACTCATCTGAGATTTTTTCAATAGGAGTAAATCTTAGATCATCCTTCACTTAGGATGTATGTATATAAGGTGTATTTGGTTTTCAAGATGTTTTATCAAAACTTCATGATTTGTTCTCTAAGTACGTACGTAGGTGATTATTTACCCATTTACATATGTGTACTTGAAGATTTGTAGGGAAATTATGTCAAAATACTCTTGAAATTTGAGTACACATTAGACACTTACTAGTGAGAGTAGGTGTTCAATAATGGGATAGGTGGTAGATAGTTGTTACTAAATCATTAACCCTAATTTTTAAACCCTAAAACTTAAACTCTAATATGTAAACAATAAACCCTAAACCTTAAACCGTAATCTGTTAAACTTGATCTCTAAATCCTAATCTTTAGATACTTGATCAAATATTCATTTTCTTTGTGATAATAGAATGAATCGATCATGGATGTCCATTTCAAATTGCCACACTCCTGAGTTTATTACTGATCTTGACCATTTTATAAGATTTTCTGAGGAACATAGGAAACAACTTGGAGATAGGTTCTATTTTCCATGTAGGAATTGCAGTAAGAACTTGAAAGTCGACACTATTAAAATAAAAAGTCATGTCATGTGAAATGGGATTCTGTAGGGCTATACAGAATTGTACTAGAATGGAGAAATTTTGACTATGAGATTAGTATATGCTTATAGCATTATTTGTGTTGAAGAAGAAATTTCTGACAATATAGATGATTCTGATAGACGTGGTTTACGAAATGCTATATAGTTGTGGGGTAAATCTTATTGATACACCATTCTTATTTAGAAACATTGTGCATAATGACGAGAGATCGTTATACTTAGGTTGTACTAAATATACAAAGCTAAATGTTGTGTTGAGATTTTATACTCTAAAGACTACCAATACATGAAGTGATAAAAGCTTCATGTCTCTGTTGTCTTAGTGGAAATAAATTCTTCTTGAAGCAAATTTGATTTGAATGTCAACATACAAATTAAAGAAAATATTGTTCCTGATGGAAATGGAGGCTAATAAGATACATGAATGCCTGAATGATTGTGTGTTATTTCATAAGGACTATATTAATTTGAAAGATTTTCCAAAATGTGGGGTGTCAAGTTACAAAATGAAAACTTCAGGTTAGTCCAAAACTGGCTCTCCTACCATTATGATTGGTATCTACCTAAAATATTGTTGTTTCAATGCTTATGTATAAATACCATGGATGCATAAAAATTATCTTGGAATGCAGAGGAAAAGAAAAACAATGATGGGATCTAATGATATGTGTCTGATTTCTCATGGTGGAAGAAAATTCACTTATTGTACCCTATTTTGTTGAAGTCAAGAATATAAAACTTGGGCTTTGTACCGATGAGATGAATCCATATGGCACATTAAGCATCCAACATAACACTTGTCCTATTATGATTGTCATATAGAATCTTCCTCCCTAGTTGTTAATGTAAACTAAGTACACAATTTGGTCCTTGTTGATATCAGACCCCAAACAACCTGGAAACAATATTGATGTTATTCTTAAACCTCTAATTGATCACTTAAAGATGCCTTGGGGAGAAAGCGTGATGACCTATGATGATTCATGTAGTGAGACATTTCATTTGCATGTTATGGTTTTTTGAACTATTAATGACTTCTCAACAAATGGGAATTTGTCTGGATACATTGTAAAAGGATCCAAAGCATTCCCTATATGTGAATAAAACACTGAATAAATATGACCAAAACATGGTAGAAATACCATATATCTTGGTCATCTAAGATTTATTTGAAAATGACATCCTTACCAAAGATTTCACAAAGTATTCAATAGATCAACTGAGGAAGTGGAGTGCCCCTAAACCTATATCAGGGGAGGTTGTTTATGAAAGAGTAAAAGACTTTATCAATGCATTTGGTAAGATATCAAAATGTACTATTACCATATAAAGTACACACGTTATTCAAGAAGTGGTCAAAATTATGGGTTCTTCCTTATTGGAGTTCTTTGGCAGTTAGACATTGTATTGATGTAATACATGTTGAGAAAAATGTTTATGATAGTTTCATTGGTAATATATTGAATATACCAAGTAAGACTAAAGATGGCATCAGATCTACAATGGACTTTCATGAAATGGGTATAAGGAAAAAATTAACAATAGAAGTTATAAGTGATAAAAAAATATAATTACCTCCTACTTGTTACTTGTTGTCTAGATAGGAGAAGAGAACTTTCTGTGAGTGCTTTCTTAATTTCAAGGTACCACAAGGATGCTCTTCCAATATCTGTAGATTGGTATCAATGAAGGATCTAAAGATGATAGGTCTTAAATCTATTATTGTCACTCTATAATGGAGAAAATATTGCTTGTGGCTATTTGATCTATACTGTCGAAGCATGTAAGGTTTTATATCACTAGTCTTTGTATCTTCTTCAACATTCTGTGTAGTAAAGTTATTGTTCCTCAGAATCTTGATAAGTTGCGAAGAGAAGTGGTCATTACCCAATTCTATCTTGAGATTTATTTTCCTCCTTCATTCTTTGATGTCATGATACATCTTATTTTCCATTTTACTTTGAAAGTGAAAATGTTGGGTCCAATTTTCTAGTATTGGATGTATCCTTTCGAAAATGTTATCAGCCTACAGGGAGTATTATTGATGGTTATGTGGCCTGGGGGGTTATGGACTTTTTCAATGATTGTTTGAGTTGTATTGAAGATCCCACCAATGAAAAGAATATTGATCCCTATTCCAACAAAGGGACATCAGGAGAACGAATGAAAGTAATTAGTCATGATATCTGGGAAGCATCACACTTCTAATTTTACACAACATCGACAAAGTGGATATTTATATCACTGTACATATGAATTTTCAAGGCAGTTCAATGTGGCTTGCTAGAGAGCATAACAAGACATTCATTAGGAGGTTTGGAGATAAAGTCTTATATCAACTATATCAAGCACCAAATAATGTTGCTAACAATATCAAATGTCTCACCTTTAAACCAAAAATGAATGTTATGTCTTACAAAGGGTCTGACATAAATGGATTTTTATATTACCCAAAACGTCAAATGATAAGAGTGTTATCCAAAAATGTGGGGTCACCCTTCAAGCTTCTTTATTATATTTTTTAGCATGAAGGATAAGAGCTCACATGAAACTAAATTGTCTTATTATGGTTTCCTTGAAGACATATGGGAGTTCGAATACACAAATTTTAGAGTTCTCATCTTTAGGTGTAATTGGGATGATAACACCAACGGAGTTGTAGTGGATGAATTGGGTTTTCATATTAGTGAATTTTGAATATATTATAAGGAAGGGTGAACCATTCATCATGGAATCAAAGGAGAAGCAAGTATTCTAAATTTATCATCCTAAAAATGAAAAATGGTCTGTCATTCTTCATTTGAAAAGGTAATCCATTGCAGATCTTATAGGTGAAGAATAGTGCTATGAGAAGTATGATGATTCTAGTCCATTCTCAGTTGGCTTGCCAACACCAAATGTTGAAGCTAACACTAAATTAAATACACTGGAGATCACTTGAAAGGAATATTAACTAAACAAAGATCCATACAATACTAGAAGCATGCATTTTATTTTTTATATTCTAGATGTGCATTTTACATTCTTTATTACTGGTATATATGTTTCATATTCTACATGTACATTTTATATTCTTTATCACTTATATTTCACTCTTTGACTATTTTTAATATAACATTTTTAGATGGCATATGACAATGAGGATGTGTACCATTACAATTTGCACCATGAGAATGAGTCTGTTGTAAGTTGTATTGGTTTATTGCATAGATGTGCATTTTACATTCACTATCATAATTATATGACTTAATTTTTTTTATCACTTATATGTGTTTCTTGATCATTTTAGGATGAGCATCCTGAGGATGTGCACCCTAACAATCTTGTTGGCTTTGTAGAGAAGCAGTGTGATCACATTCGTAAAATAGAAATGATCTTGATGAACAATTAAACTCTTCCCCTGTGGCCGTCTCTAAGCATTGCTCTGCGGCGATTAGGGTTTCTGTAAGGTGGAACCCCTACTACCCTAGGGTCTTTTCTCTTGCAGGTCCAAGCGGCGGCTGATCTTCCTGGTACTATCTCCACCATGGCAGAGGAGTTGGCCGAGAATTACTCCAAGCTGCAGCTAACAACAGAAGAAGAAGAACCGATATAGATTGATCGACAACCAGTGGACGGGGAGTATGGACACCTGAGATTGGTGTTGGTGGCGCGCATCCTATCTGACAGAGGAACAAACTTCTGGGTGATAACGTGCACTCTAGCACAGGCGTGGGGCCTTGTCAATAGAGTGATATTCAAGCAGTTAAAAGGTGAAGTGTTCGTGATCCAATTCTTGGATTGGCAAGACAAATAGAAGGTTATCGATGGGGCACCTTGGAATTTTGACAACAAACTTTTACTGTTCAAAGAGATTAATGACAAAGAGCAACCAGGAGAAAATAATATCACGCACAACCCCTTCTGGGTTAGGATTTATGGGCTTCCACTAGGATTGTGTTCAAGGAAAGCTATAGAAGAAGTGGAGAGCAGGCTGGGGAAGGTTATAGATTTGGACATCGACGAGTTGGGATGCGAGACCTCTGTGAGGGTCTGCATCAATTGGGAAGTAGTAAAACTGCTGAAGAGAGTCCTCCGCGTTAGGGGGAACCACAATAAGATCATGAATCTAGAAATAAAATATGAGAGGCTAGCAAAATGTTGTCATCAATGAGGAACGTTGGGGCACGTCGAGAACGATTACAGTGACAACAACGAGGACAATGATCTGGGACCACAATGGGGCAACTGGCTGAAAGCGTCGCCAAGAAAACAACGAATCTCGCTACGGGAGGAGATCCACGACAACAAGGGAGTCTGACAGCAAGTTGTCTTCAATAATAAACCAAAGCACGAAGAGATGAAGAGCAATTCTCGACAAGACAACAAGGTTTCCGAAACTAGATCGGAAGGAAGGGCAAAGTAATCCAAAGAAGATCAGCTTGAGGGAGACAGAGGATCACACAACAAGGCAAAGGCCCCCGAAGGAGAGAGTGAGGAATTCATGTATAACCTAGGGAATATTTTTCTAGAAGTGTAGACATCTCAAGGTCAGACACTGAGTAGATGGGAACACACAGAAGAAGACGAGGTCTCGTCACATAGAAGAAGTGCAATCAAGGCCACGAAGCCCACAGGAGAGGGGTCTCAAGCGAGAAAGATGCAGTATACCAAAGAGGAACTTTTGGCAGAAAGAGAAGATGGTCCACAAACCCTAGAGAATCAGGGAGAAGATAGAAGTAAGAGTCATAACTGCGGGCTTAGGGAAGCAATAGTAGATAGCCCTTCCAACCCATTGGACGAAAACCCTATCACAGGCTCAAGGAAAGATTACAGAGCGGCCAGAACAAGGGCACAACAGGCGAAGAAATTAAAGAAGAAAGCTTCAAAGAAGGCAAGGGAAGATCATAAGAAGAAGGAGCCACTGTGGGTATACAACATGAGTAGAGCTCAATGCTTGGGAGTACATGAATCTGAGGTTGAATGGATCACTATGGCAGGAAAATGCAACATGAATTCCGATCTATGTGACATGGAAGTGGATGATATGCCAACTATTGGGGAGGTAGGGAAGAGAGCCAAAGGCATGAAGACAACATCACCCATTCTCGGTACTAATACAGTACAAGTAGCAGAGGCTGGGACACACCAGCCCCATGAACAACAATGAAAATTATGAGCTGGAACTGTCAGGGACTGGGCCGCCCTGACACGGTCAATGCCCTCCGGTCTTGGTGCTAGAGGGAGAGCCCAAACATAGTCTTCCTTATGGAAACTATGATGACAAGTGCAAATCTAGAAGTAGTCAAAAGAAAATGTAGTTTCACGGAGGGAATCTGCATAGCCAGGATGGGGAGAGCGGGAGGTTTAGGGTTATGGTGGAAAGATGTGGACTTAAGTATAGTTTCCTACTCACAACACCACTACAACTGTGAAGTGGTGGGTACATAATTAGGTGATGCTTGGAGAGCAGTTGGGATTTATGGCTGGGCTGACTAGCAACAGAAGTACAAAACTTGGGACTTAATGAGGGAAATAAAGTTTGTGTCATCTCTTCCTACAGTGTTTTTTGGTGATTTCAATGAGATTACATCAAATTCTGAGAAGCAGGGGGTCCCTCCGTAACTGATGAGGTTTATTCAGGACTTTTGATATGTGATTGATGACTGTGATCTCACAGATATGGGGTACAACGGCAACATGTTCACTTGGTAGAGGGGATTATCGCCAGAGACTCTCATCCGTGAAAGATTAGACATAGGTTTAGCATGCCCAGCCTAGATGGCCAAATTTCAACAAGCAAGAGTGATTCACCTTACAAGAGTCAAATCTGACCATGTCCCTATAATCATCAATTTTGAGAAGAGAGGGAACCACAAAAGGAGAAGGCTGCAATATTTCTTCTTTGAACCCATGTGGGTAGAAGACGAAAGATGTGAGCAAACTGTTAAATAGGTTTGGGAAGATAAACACTCTTCGAAGCTGGCGGAAAAGGTGGACTTTTTTGGCAGCAAACTAAAGGCTTGCGCTTCTGACAAGTTCGCGGAAATGAAAAGAAGGATTAGAGAGGTGGAAGTACAGTTAGGGGAGGTGCAACTACTACCACCGGATAGGGAAAACATCGACATATGCACTTTTCTGGTAGGTGAATTACAGAAGTGGGATAGACGAGATGAAGCTTTATGGCACGCTAGATCCCGTGTAAATGAGATGAAATATGGGGATAGAAATAAAGCTTATTTCCACCACAAAGCGTCCCAAAGGAGGAAAAGAAACAATATTGAAGGTTTTAAAAATGCAGAGGGGCAGTGGATGACCAACTCGGAAGATATTGAGAAGATCATCACATGTTTCTTCCAAGAACTTTTTTAGACCTCTAACCCATCGGGGTGGCAGAAAGCAACACAAGGAATTATGGGAAAAATTGATGTGGTGGAAAAGGAAGAGCTAGAGAGGGAGATTGATACTTCTGATATCCTAGCAGCCGTCAAAAGCATGCACCCAAACAAAGCTCCGGGGCCAGATGGGATGAAAGTAATGTTTTTCCAGAAGTTTTGGCACATTGTTGGGAGGGATGTTGCAAACTATATTAAGGGTTGGTGGAAATCTGATAAAAGCATTTATGATATTAACTCCACATTGTTGGTGATGATCCCCAAGGTGCATAAACCTACTGAGATTTGAGAATACAAGCCTATAAGCTTATGCAATGTCATCTATAAAATCACTTCTAAAGTTGTTGGCAATAGACTGAAACCTCTAATGGATAAAATTGTCACTGAACATCAAAGCGCCTTCATTCCTGGTAGACTCATCACTGATAATTCTCTCATCGCCTACGAAATTTTTCATACCATGAAAGGGAGCAAAGGAAACAAAAAGGGATAGATCTCCTTGAAGCTTGACATGTCAAAAGCATATGACATGGTCGAATAGAGTTTCGTGGATCATATTCAGGAAAAAATGGGCTTTGGTTAGAGGTGGAGGAAAAAGACCTTGGGAAGTATGTCTACGGTATCTCACTCTTTTGTTATAAATGGAGAGCATACCAGGAAGACTCAACTGTCCAGAGGACTGTGTTTGGGAGATCCTCTTTCCCCTTACCTCTTTATTTTATGCGCTGAAGCTTTTTCTACTTCGCTTCTTTTAGCCTCACAACAAAATATAATCCATGGTATTAGAGCTAGCAGGAACGGTCCAAGTATATCCCACCTTTTCTTTGCAGATGATTCCATCCTCTTTGCTAGGGCCAATAAAGATGAATGCCTAAAAATAGCTGACATCATCAATAAATATGAACGGGCATCCGAACAGAAAATCAATTTATCCAAGACTGAAGTGGCGTTTAGCAAAGGAGTTCACAGAGAGAAGAGGGAGGAACTCGTCAGACTACTCCAGATGAAGGAGGTGGACAGACACGGGAAGTATGTGGGGCTACCAACGGTGGTGGGGAGGTAAAAAAACAAGTGTTCGCGTACATCCAAGAAAGAGATTGGAGGAAGTTGCTAGGTTGGAAAGAGAAGCTATTGTCTAAGGCGGGGAAGGAAGTTCTTATCAAAGCAGTGGCGCAAGCTATCCCATCTTACATTATGAGTATATTTCAACTTCCATCATATCTACTAGATGCCATCAATAGCACCATATCTAGATTTTAGTGGGGATCTAAAGGAACTGATAGAAAAATTGCATGGGTCAGCTGGGAAAAACTATGCAAGACAAAAAGTCAAGGAGAGATGGGGTTTAGGGACTTACATAGCTTCAACCAGGTGCTGCTGGCCAAGCAATTGTGGAGACTATTTCATAGATGGGACACACTGGTTTACAAGGTTCTCAAGGCCAGATACTTTCCATCTGAGACTGTGCTAAGGGTGAGGAGGGGTTATAACCCAAGCTTCACATGGTGTAGCATCTGGAACTCAAAGAGCCTAATCTTGGAAGGCTTGCAATGGAGAATAGGAGATCGGTCAAATATCAATATTTGGACAGATCATTGGATACCAAATATCAACAGAAGCATGGAGGCCATCTATGGTGTCTCTAGCCCATCCGTCCAATGGGTGCATCAACTCATCGATCCGACCACCATGTCAGGGGACAGCGACCGAGTAGAGGAGGTTTTCACACCGGAGATTGCCAACAGAGTTTTGGTTGTGCCATTAGGTGAGTCAAGAGGAGAAGATGTTATCTTTTGGAAGTTGAGCAGAAATGGGGAATACTCTGTTCGGTCTGCCTACTGGCTAGCATGCAGGTCAGTGACAGAAGCAAACGAGGGACTCAATGGAGGAGGTGACACCATATGGAGAGCTATATGGAAAAGGGGCCTCATCCCGAAGGCAGCCCACTTCTTGTAGCACTGCTCGACGGGGGCACTGGCCACACTTGGACGTCTCTTTGATCGACACTACCATGAGACAGATATTTGCAACCTCTGTCATCTAGAAAAGGAAGACGCGAGTCACCTTCTTCTTAGATGCCCGAACGCTTGGGAGGTTTGGGGAGAATGTTCTTCAGAACAACAAGCCAAGGTAATGGAGGTACGAGGGGCAAGAGAAGCCGACATAATTCTACCACTGACATGGACAGGAGCAGAAGAGAAAGATGAGGAAATGATAGCAGCTCTGTGGACTATCTGGACATGGAGGAATGAGATCATCTTTGACAACAAGACTCGGCCGCCCCATATAATCCAGCGAACTCTATTACAACGGACCAGATCTCATCGGGAAGTCAGAGCTGAAACCAAATGACAGATACCAGCGGCAGCACCTCTGGGCAGATGGATACCTCCACCACCTGAAGCCACAAAACTAAACTGTGATGCGGCAGTTGGCATATAGAACTTCGACGGGGCAGGCATGATATGGAGGAATAGTAATGGATAGGTATAGAGGATCGTTGGTCTGAGGAAACCTTCTCTGCTAGACGTGCACTTTGCGGAAGCTTGGGCCATCTGTCAGGGAATACGACGATCAAAAGAAATGGGCATCAATAGACTCATGGTGGAATTGGATTCAGAGGCAGTGATTAACCTTCTCAAAACAGCATCTAGGCACAAGGATCTACATGGGACATATCTAGATAATATTTCTCTCTTATGCTCTTCTTTTTCCAGTGTAACGTTTAGTTTCTGTAAGAGGAAGGCTAATGGTTTAGCACATATGCTAGCTCGGAGGGCTGTCTCGAGTAGCTCTATGTTTAGTACCATCTCTTCTTTTCCATCTTCTATAATCAGTCATGTTGTAAAGGATTTGAATGATTAATAGAAGACGGACAAGTTAGACCTTAAAACAAATCTTGATGAACAAGTTAGTAGTGTAAAGGGATGAAGGACTGAAGCTAGCTGTTGACTTTGATGATGTAGGAAATCTTATTGGGAAGAATCACAATATTTGCATACAATATCAAGGGGTTATTACATGTAGTAAAGTGAATATAAAAATAGACTCTTAGCACAAAGTTGATCCTTCCGTGAAAGACTACATATGGAAGGACATAGGTTTGAGACATTCTGATTTTTGAAGATATTAACAATTTTGTTTTGAAAAATATGCCATTAAGCATAAGATATCTTGCAGAGCATCTTTGACCTTGACAAAAAATGGCATCATAAAAAGGTGATGAAACACTATAGGAGGATATTAAGGAATTATAGGACAAATCTACTAAGAGAATACATAATGAGAAAGAATAAGTCTGCCACTGAGGAATGGTCCTATCTTGACCTGAATTCAAAGTATTGAGCCTCATTTTATAGAATATATACTTATGAATTCAAAGTATTACATAATTAACATATGGTATGGATTAACTAGCATTTACACAATGCTTAAAAAATAAAGGTGTGCAAAGTATTTGCATGACCATAACTTGGGTCTAGATGGATAACTAAGGCATCAAAAATAGATATTGGAAGTGTGTTCTTCTGAGTAGCATACTCCTGGGCGAGTCTTCCAACTACCCCTACATTTTTTGCTTTGCCATAGGGAGTGGATATGTGTGAGAATAAACTTATCTAGAGAAATACCCAACTCTGCAACCACTGAGGTTGCTGCAAAAATGATAAAATTCAACTCTTAGAGTGAATTTTCCTTTTTTAACTTGATTGTTATGTTTTATTGACCAAATAATATTGATGATGATTTGAAGGATCTCTACACACAAAGAAAAGATGGAAAGTTCACCCTACCCAATGGATGAATTTAAGGTTGCTGTAGGTACACTAGAGAATCTTGGCCATGTTAGGGCTACTGGGGCTAGTGTCGGTGTAAGATCCTTTTTTGGGTCATAAGAGAATTACAAATCTATCATAAAGGGAGGATTGTCACCAAAGTAGGTGCATGGATGATTGCAAGGGGAATAGAGGATGCAATGAGATAGGTTCAATCTTCTCAGACTCAACCTCCTCACATAGTACATGTACCCCCCACTCTTCATACGAGGTGGACCCTTCCTACGATAGATGTGGTTGGGAGTTATCCCATTGACCTTCCAGTTGGCACACCCGGTGTAAGGTTTTTTTTGTATGATATAATAGTCTTTTATGTGAATTTAAAATATGTTTTTGTTTAGTTATATTTAACACTATGCACAAAATTTTAGGGGTTGAGCCCATGCCACCTTACATTACTATGGCATGCCTTGTATGTCATGTCACTGGGCAATGTTGATCCATCACTTATAAATGGCATGATTCATTGTTCTCTAATAGTAATCGATAAGGTCTATGTGTCTATGAGGCTTGTCCGTGTCTCTTAAAAATGGACATCTCAACCATATATCCATCCCAAGCACGAGATGATAGATGATCCAGAAGGTGACATGGTTATGTGAACCAAAGAGGGAGTTATCTATACTTATGTATGTTAAAGTTTCATTGCATTTTTATTTGTGATTTTTGTACTTGTGTATATAATTGGAAATTGATATGAGAATATATGCAAATCACCCCACCTAAAAGAAACCACTATTTTTCATCCACCATATTCTGTAGATATCCAATTACCTTCTTAGATTTCAAAGGACTTCTTTGACTCACTAGGTCCTATGTGGAAGGGGTTGGTACTATGGCTAAGTGACTTAGAAGACAAGTTTGACAATGATGGTCCATATTAAGGAGGATGTTGTAGGTCAACCTTACCATACTAGTGTATTATTGGTAGATATTGTAGAGATGTTTACTTATTCTTGATTGAATACCATTGTGGTAGAACTTTATATGCAATGAGATTTTATCACTAAATACCTTGTTCTATATATGTGAAAATATGTGTTGATCTATTTTATTATATATTAATGCATACATATATGTTTTGTAGATACTTATATAGGGTGTGTGGATAGTTCACACTTAGCAATATGGAATTTCTAGTTCCATCATTGATTAGTCGTGTAAATAAAGACCCAAACTCGGCTAGTGATTATTTCTTTACAACATTTAAATAGTTTTCTAATGAAAGAAAGAGCATGATTGTAGTTCCTTTCTATGTTGGGAATGTTTCAGGTACTTTAATTACAATTTTGACTTGCGAATTATTTCATTGTAGATTATGAGTTTTCTTTTGTTTCCCTTCTTTTCACTCAATAATAATCATTGGGAGTTGTTGGTAATTGTATCCAAGATGCTAATTGCATTATCTTGAACCTTAGGGTGACAAAGTAGAGAATGGGAGTCAATAATAAAAAATGCATTTTTTGTGTGATTAAACTTTTATATATGTCAACATATATTAATGTCTTCATCATTACATGACTATTTACATATTAAATTAAATGTGTGACTATAACTTATAGGGGTATAAAAGAAATTGAAAAGATAAGAGCAAAGGTAGATAAAGCAAAGAAATTATTAAATTAGAAGAATGTTGAGGTAGTTTTTTAATCCAATGCATATATATGCTTGCTATGCATACTTTTATTTATCAACATATTCCAAAACTGTAAATATATAATGCCCTATAGAAAATATTAATTGGACATACATATACTGCATAATGTAGTATATGGAGCTCATTGTCAGACAAGTGACACCAGACATCCATTGTATACAAAAGGTAATCTATATATTCTCGATCATGATAAGTAAATAATCATATTTGATAACATAAATAATGAAATCAAACTCTTAAGTTAAGTCATTGTCCTTGCATCTATTTGACACGATAGAGCCTATACAAATGAAGAGCTAGATGAGATATGAGAATAGTGCAAACTTTACTTTGTTAAAAAAACTCAACTTTGAATTTTATTGGATAAAATATGAGTCTTATAAACCTTTAGGTCATTACATCTATATACATTTGATGGTTATGACTTCTAGCAACATTGAATTTGATGCAAGTTAATTGTTGGTTCATATGTGAATTATGTTTGCATAAATGCATGTCTGTGAACGAATGTCAAGAGGAGTGAATACAACGAGAATTGCATTTGTACATGTCATGAGAATGGAATTGGAGAATGAAATTGTATGTGTGTTTTTTAAGTTGTGCATGTGCATGATAATGGAATTAAAAGTTGAAGAGATTGAAATTAGAGAATGAAAATATATGTGGGTAGCTGAATTACGTGTATGCATTTGTTATTCAAGGTTTTAAAGGCGTGCTGGCATGTTCTTAAGATGAACATACAATGGAACTTGTAATTCTAATGAACTATAGGTTCCACATCCTGTTGAATAGCTGCACAATATATCTACAGGCATGCTATAAAATAACATACCTGTGGCATCAATTATTATTAAAAAAACCAATGTTGTAGACTGAGTCATTGCTTTTATTGCAAAAAGCAATGAAAGATCTTCCTTTATCAGTTAAAATTTTCCTGATTAGGAAGTACAATTAGTTTTAAATATAAAAGAGTGAAAAAGCTATTCTAAAATGATCATGCCACCTAGCACGGTCATGCTATGCATCCTGCAAGATTATCATGTTGCTCAATACGGCCATGATTCTAAGATAGTGTATCACTCTACATCATTGATTCTTCAGACAACAACAGACTACATAGTAGGATTGTAGCATAAGTTCCTTTGTGCAGAACCGACAATATTGAGCGATACAAAAATGCAGATATTGCTCTAAGTTGTTGATTGAGTCATTAGATTTATTTGTCATAGTAACTGACACTGACTCTATGTCGTTGTCTTTTTGTTTCCTAGAACTTTACATAGAATTTCCTTAGATGTAGTGTCACCCATTTAGGTGTCGGTAACAAATGGCATTATAGGTCTATTTTAACTGACGCAAAGGTGGTATTTGTACTAGTGAACCGTAGTAATGAGATTACCCAATGTTAATTGACCCAGATAGCCATACTGACTAACTAGGAGTTTTGATGACTACTAGGTTTGTGGAATTCATCTTTCCTATCTGAATTTATTTTATTCTTTTCTTCATTAAATGATCATTTTAATCAATGCTTCAAGATGTTAATTCATTTCCCCTATTTCAAGCCTACAAACCCTATTTTTTCATGATTTTGGGTGATTTTGTGAGGAAATTATCTTGAGGTGGAAGAACTTCACCTCATTCTTGAATTTCAATTAAATTAGGTTAGTTGGTGTTGCATATATTCTTTATTATTTCTTTAGCTACAAAGTTTAGTATGTAATCATAAGAAGTTATTTTCTCTTCCTGATTTTTCTCCAAGGCCTAATCTTTAGAACCCATTTGAGTCTGCTCTTGATATTTCACTCCTAATGTTGGTGAAATGATCAAATTGAAGATCACATTATATTTTACAAGAATCTAAAATAACATACAACTGACTGAATGTGAGTTAGTAACTTAAATCTCATATAATTACACAAAATTAGGTTGGTTTATATTTCTTCATATTATTCTATGCAATAGTGTACTCTTAACTTCTAGTACATCCCATGTTGATACGGAGAACACTCAAACTTTCAAACTACTTAGTCCCATCTCTTTTTGAAAAAATTAAAATAAATGTTTCTAAGTAACAAATAAGAATTCATTATCAATTTTTTAAAATTGTTGATAACTAGAATTTTAGGTGTTTGAAACTCCACTATGTTCATTTTTATCAATAACTCTAGTATACTAAACTCATGGGAAATTATGGCATGACTCATTTTAGCAATTAGTATTTTATTTATAGTTTTTTAACTAGTTGAACATGATATTGTTCTAAGATTAAAATTCCTAGATTTACATAATAATTGAAAAAAATGTTTGAAAATTATATTCAAACCCTAGTTTTGTATTGCATATAAAGTGAATCAGAAAGAAACAAAATCAGAGTGAACCAACTAAAAGCAAAATCAACTAGTAACATACCAGTTAGTAAGTAGTTAAGAAACTACAAATATTAGTTAAAAGTGCCATGATCTCTATAGAGATCTCAGGAGGTCTGTACAGGGAAGAGTGAACCATATGATTTAGAGGTGTGGATTAGGAGTGTATCACATGGAGTGACCTAGTCACGTGGAACCCATATTTTATTTGTTTATTTTTGTTTGAGAAGGTAAAAAATTTCTATTAAAACCAAAGGAAGAGTATAGGGAAGAACCAAAAACCCCATATACTACACAAGTGGGGTACACTAGAAAACTCCACTATCTATGAATAAGACTACCCTGATCTCAATTTTAGGGTTGGCTTTAAACAAACAACCTAGGTTATATATAGGGCTATCAAAAATATTCAGAACATCATGTTCCCCTTTTCCATGATGTCTCACCATTATGTTCTCTTCACACAACGTAGAAAATCACAGACATGAACACATAAACAAGCTTATTAAGATTAGGCCTCACTTTTCACCCATCCAAAATCCAGTGCCATCATCATTTAACGTAGGATAGGGAGTACCACCTACCCCATATTCAAGTTGGCTATGCACCAACGGTAACAAGAGAAGCTGCATCCAAAAAAATAGGTGATCATGGGACTCCTCCCATATTTGCAAAGTAGACATGCAGAGTTCACCCCTAACCCCCATCTCTTTAGATGATTAAGGGTTGAAAGCCTACTAAGGATATCCATATACATTCAACAACTCCACTTTGGAGTGTGAAACTTATTTTAAAGGATGATAAGTGGAGTAAGTACCCAATATTAACTGGATACATATTAGTGGTACTAGTTAAGCAAAATTCAATACTTCATAGTTACTATGTATTTCATGTGAGTAGGGATCCTAGTGGAACCACATTATGTGGTGTTAGAGGGATTTAAATCTAGAACTATACATCCAAAGTTTCATACCCATGGTGCTACAATTATGTGTTTTTTATATAGTCTAGACATGGAAACCTCATTGCAAAATAAATTTAGTTAATTACTAGTCCTAAGGCTCCACCATGTAACTTAAGGCTTGTATGGTAAGTCACACAATAGGGCTTCTCTTGGATAGTACAACCCAAGTGAGTTTAGGAGAAACATTAAAAGACATTAAAATTAGTCAACATTTAGAGTCATCAATTAGATGTGAAACAATTTAAGTTCATTTTTGACATTCTCTGTTGTGAGAATCTAATCTAGTAATTATTTCCTCTAAGTTGCATTTTATATTTCATTTCATATAATACCTTTCAATGATTTATTTAATCCCACTAATGTACTCTATTAATAATATCTAGTTATAAAATACTGAATGTTTGAAAATACCTAATTTAGAGCATCATTTTGAATTGCTCATTCAATAGGTATGCAACTTACCCATCTACATACACAATTCATTTAGGTTGCGACAAAGGAGTGATACACCTCTTAAAGAGGAAGATTAGTAGTTTTCTATATAGGTGGTGAGAGTAGTAGTAGATAGTAGTCATGAATCAATCTATTTACTTTACCTAGGTTCTAGATTAGAATGTAAAGCTTTTGGAAAGAAATGACATGTTGTAAATATATATCCATTAACACCTAGTCCAAATTATACAATGAACATGCATATTCTTAATGGTGATTTATTTTATAAAATGTCATATTTCAAAAGGACGTTGTAAAGCTAAACTATTTAAGGCACTATAAATTTTTGTTTCTCCTACATCTACTAAGAGTCAAGTATGTCCATCATTAAAATGGAGAAAAATACCAAGGCTTTTAGCAGTTCAGTCAGTTTATCATACCATTAGTAGAGTTATAATCTCAATGGGTAATGGGAACCCTGGGTATTTGAAACTTCCATATCTAAAAAATACCCAACTGTACTTTTCCCATTTAGAGTACTATGGACAATAAGAAAAATAATATAGAAGGGTTCATGGTATATTTTTGACATCTACCTATAAAGGAGGTGCAGTAAGTAGTGTCTTACCTTCAAGGATAGTGTCGAATACCTGCAACCACTGTCACAGTATGCTAGGAAACCACATGAAGGAGTGGTTATTCTAAGAGTCATCACAATTGAGCTTCTCCTTTTGGTTTATATAAAAGTTTATATTATTATAGTTCCTAGACAATCACATTGATTTCTACATTGGTTCTTTTTTCTCTTGCATGAATAGGATTATTCTTAAAATAATATACAATTTATTTGTTGCTCATATTTTATGTTAACTATTATATCTAAATTATCTAATTGGGCTTCCTCTACTTATACACATTATCATTCATTTTGTTTATGATATATTTGTGTATATAATACATCATACCATGAGACATGACTATACATATGACTCTCGGTAATAATGGTTCTCTCTTAATAAGATTTTCTATTCACATGGTATCTAGAGAAGTTTTCTAAACCCTAGGGTTTCCAGAGAGTAGCCCCATCCCCTCTTCTTCTCTCCTGGTTCCTTGTTCTTCTTCTTCTCCCCTTTATCCCTCTGTCCACAACCTCTCCACACCATCCACAACCACAAACATATGCAATGAATGACCGTGGTAGGTTGTCACTGACACTTCATTGTACATGTGGCTAGGTGAAGTAGCTCGCTAATGTGCTGCTTCTGACAATGGATATTCTATCCAGGAAGGTTCCTCTTCTCTATCTTTAACATGGTGCTAATTTACCACACTTTGTCCCTCTTCTAATCTTTCTCTAGGGGATTCTCTACTTTGAAATGTCTGATCTTTTAGTAGGGAAGTCACCATCTCCTTAAATGGGGAATCTATTGCCCTTTGACTAGGTGCTTGGTGTCACATCAACCTTTATGGGAATCCAACTGGTACTCCTTCTTGTCTTGGACACCCACCATACCTTACTGATGGCATGTTGATCTCAACACAATATTTGTAAAAACTAGTTGTAACAATGTTGGACCCTTCATTTATTTTATTTCCTCCCCATGTATTATCTCTACATACATGGGTGAGTGTCATTAATGGTTAGGGATCTATTATATACTATGATAGTGTTTTTTGTAGGTGTCATTCTGACTTTGTATCCTTTACTCTCACTATGCATCTTAATAGTGATTCTCCCACTCCACCATTGTTCTACTAGTATGATTGATTTGATCTCCTTCTCCATTGGTGTCCTTCTAGTATGCCTACTCATCATGTTTGAATTCTAGGTTTCACCTTATATCATTGTCTATAATGAAAGTGCTCCAATATTCATAATCAAGTTAAATGGAGATAATTATTTACACTATATGAATTCTATCCAAACAATTCTCTAATCCACACACAAGATAAAATTCATAGAGAACCTTGTTGAGGATACCCCTGAATAGAAATATGACAATACCAAGTTTAGAAGCTACCTATGGAACAACATGGACACTTCTATTGCCTCGAAGTACATATAGAAAAATGCAAGGGATCTATGGGATGCTTCTTGTTGTCTGTACAAGCAAGATTAAAATTCTTTGACTCTTTATACATTTTGAGATAATTTTTTTGATGAAAATTTGGGTGATAGGACCCTTGATTAATACATTGACTCCATTGTTATCCTAACACAACAACTTGACTATTTTTAGTCTTTGTCTTTTGAAAATCAAACCAAAGAGTGTGCTAATATTTTCATGACCAAAATTTTCAAATGGCCTTAATTTGGAGTATACTATAATCCACAACATTATCTTGGAAGTCAACAATTTTCCCACTCTGAACGATGTCTTTTCATGTCTTCAACAATCTAACATTTGACTCTTCTCTTCCACTCCACCAAAATCACAACTATCAATTGCAGTTGTTACTTATGGACGTGTACCCCCCTCGAGGACAAAATGCACCTTATACAACAAGTTGGGACACTTGGGAAAGAGTGCTAGAGGAAGCACACTCATCCTTACTAGGGCTGCCCATGTCACCCAAGAATTAAATAACATATGTCACCATCTCTTTACCTAAGTATGAGAAACTTCTATAGGCCTCCAAACATGCTCCTCCATTATCCACAAAATCTTGGGATTCCATGTCCATGCAATCTACTATGACATCTTTGGTGCATTTGGCCTCCAATCAAGGTAATGAGGGGGCCTCCATCCATGTATCTAGGTATTCTTGGACTTTTGACTATGGTGTAAGCCACCATATGACTGGTATGAGAAACCTCCTCTCCTATAGTGAACCTCATGATCCTAACTTATCTATCACTCTAGGAGATGGGTCCATTAAAATTGTTCAACAATGTGGGAGTTATAATATCCTACCTAGTCTCAAACTCAAAATGTTCATTACATTTATCATTTTCCCTTTACTTTTAGTGTCCTTGGATATGTTAGTGGATGCCTTTACTTTCAACATCACATCTACTAGAAATGGTTTTGTGATATAAGATTCTCAGACTGACAAGATGATTGGGTTGGATTCTAGAGTCTATAACCTATACTACTATAGTAATGACGTTCCTTATGTTGCCCTTCTTACAATCACACATCCCAAACTTTGTCAATGCTACAATCATCCCTCATTTTTGATAGAAATTTCACTTATATCATATGTATGTATGTATGTATGTATGTATGTATGTATGTATGTATATATATACATATATATAGTAAGATCTACAAACAAAACCACATGAAAATCATTTAATTTAGATATTGTTCACTAATACATCACCATAGGTGCGTCATAGTGAGAAAAAGAAAATAATAGGAAAATAAATAAAGTATTGGATGTCATAATGATAGTTTGACGCGGGGGAGGCACCCCTTAAACAATTGGTCTCACGCTCAAAGGAAATGAAACTAAAAAAAAGAGTAGTGGTAAGAGGAACCAAAGAGATATCGAAATCCACAGTCGTCTACCATAATATCCTCTAATGTGAATCTCCTTCCTTCAATAACGTTGTTTCTGAATGTGTTATTGTGAGTCACATATTTTCAGCTCTCCTGATAAAAAAGACTTGCAATGTAGAAAAACTGAATATGTCAAGTTGATCACATGGAACCTTGTTTATCAAGTTTAAAACGTTGTCTATATGACTCATTTGAGTATGGGAAGAAACATAGTTCTTTTCCTATAAAAACTAGTCATCATTCAAAAGCTATTTGTGATGTTATTTACAATAGCAATTGCTTTTTGAACCACTAGTTGGAATTAATTCTCTATATCATTACCTTTTTTGATGTGTTCTCTCATGACTCAATAATATTTCTTGAAATATCATGAGGAAATTCTTGGTTTCTTTCAAAATACCTATAAAATAATCTCAACACAATTTAATAAATCTAATAAAATTTTGCAAACCAAGAACGCTTTAGAATATGTTCTGGTCAGATGTCTTTGTTTTGTTTTGGAACGGGAACCATCCATCAACATTCCTGTGCCAACATATTACAACAAAATGGGGTTGCATATTGCAAAAAGTGTCATTTTCTTGACATAACTTGTTCTCTTATATTTAAAGACAAATTACCTAAGTCTTATTGGTCAAAGACAATACTCACTAACTTCTACCTTATTAATCAACACCTATCATCAACTTTATAGAAAAAGACACCAACTTTAGTTGTGTTTCCCAATCAAATGAATTTTCACCTCCTTTTGAATGTCTTTGGGTCTTCTACTTTTGTGCATAGCTTCGATCCAAAAGTGGATAAACTTGATTCTTGATCTATAAGATAGTTTTCCTTTTCTATTATACCTTCTATAAAGTTTATCACAGTTACACTCAAAAGCAACCACTGTATGTATGTGTCCACCACTTTCACATGTCATGAATCAAGAATTTTCCTTGATTGTCATCTGCCTCCTCTTTTCCTCGACCTTAGTTTCAACTTGAGTTTGTTGAGCTTGATTTTTTGACCAATTAGATCATGAACCCATCACCCATTTTGATGTGACACAATTCATCAATAGAAATCCTTCACCAATAGAATAGGATTTGATAACATTTTCAAATATTAAGATTTAGCTCGCCTTGCGACTCTATAGAAAGTTATGAATTCATACATCCGCCACCCATTATCTTGTACAAGTTTCCTATCCAAGTTTTCCTAGATTGCAAAATCCATTTACCAGTAGCTTGACTCTATCAAAATTCTAAAAAAAAATATCATGAGACACTTCAGCACCAAGGTTGGAAAGTTGTGATGCTTGAGGAAATAACAAAATTGTGTGAGAATGGGACATGGGATCTTGTCCCTCCGCCTCTAGATAAACATATTGTGAGTTGAAGATCAGTCTTATCTATGAAATTTAATTCATATGGATTGGTAGAATGGATCAAACCTTGGCTTTCTGCCAAAGGACTCACCAAAACATATTGTGTGGATTTCTTTGAAACCTTCTCATCAATCACCTATATATAATCTTCTAGTATTGTAATCTCCTTTGAGACTTACATGGATTGGCCTATGTTCCATCTTGACTTAGAAGATGCATTAGTTCATGGAAATTTGGAAGAGGAAGTATATATGCAGCAACCTTTGGGTTTTCTACTCAGGAGAAGTCTCTTCAAAGAATTTGTCATATCAAATGCTCTTCATATGGTCTGAAGCAATCACAATGAGCCTAATTTACAAAACTCAATGGAGTTCTTGCTAGCCTAGGTTTTACTAGATCGTCTAATTATCAAAACCTCTCCTTTAATTTATCTCAATATGGAATCATCTTGATCTCTATCTCTGTTGATGATATCATTATCACTGGTAGTGAGATCATGGGATTTCAAATTTATAACAGGCACTCTTGTAACATATCAAGCATCTAGGACAACTTCACTATTTCTTGGTAATAGAAGTGATATGTTCTCTTAAGGGAACTTATTTATCTCAGTCAAAGTTTGTCCACAACATCTTAAAACATTCTACTATGTTCTATCCTCAACCTATTTCTTCACTTATTAACTATAAAAACAAAGTTATGTACAATGGGAAGTGTTTTTCTGATCATGAACAATATAAATACACAGTTGGGAAAGTCATATATTTCATAATTACTCAACCAGACATAGACTTTGTTGCTATTGTTATTATTCAAAAAATATCTAAACCATTGTATTTCATTGAAGTCATGTACAACCCGTCCTTTGATATCTAAAAAGTGCACCTGGGTGCGATCTCCTATATAAGAAACAATAGTCTCTATATATCTCTTTGACTTGGTATGCTTATGCCAATTGGATGAATGATAGGAGATCCATTGTTGGATTATGTGTTCTCTTAGGGGCTCAACCTATTTTTTGGCAGCACAAAAAGTAGCTTGTTTTGGCTCATTCCAGTAGTGGGGAAGAATATCACGTCATGGCCCATGCTTGTTATGAAATTCAATGGGTGACTTCTATTCTTCAAGAATTAGGATTTCCACTCTGTTCTCTTTCTATTCTCAAATGCGACATGTGAAATTATTCATATAGCTAATTATATAGTTTTTCATGAATGCACCAAGCAAATTGAGGTTGACTATCTCTTGGTGAGATACCTAATTCATGACAACAAGATTGTTATGCCATATGTGAAGACTGGAAAACAAACTATTGTTATGTTCACAAGGCATCTTCATCTTTCTCTTATATCTGTGATAAGCTAGGAATACATGATGGATACTCTCCATCATGATGAGGAGTGTGGATAGTGTTGTATGTTAAATTTATCTACACATTAGGTAATTGGGATTCCTCTACTTCAGCCCATTAGCATTGCTTTATTTTATCTTATGTTATGTCTCTGGTACATCATAACTCGAGACAAGGCTATATATATGAATCAATGTAACAATGTTCCTCAAATAATAATATTATTTATTCACATTAATGTCGAGGGCTCCATCTACTGAACCCATTGTTCTATTTATTTATGTCTATGATTCCCCTCCAACTTTATACATGATAGAGGAAGCACTCATCATGTTTTTCATATCATAGGGTACTTGGAGTTGGAGGAACATCACAAATATGATAAAAAATGCAAATAAATAAACATTGCAAATAAATAAAAATTGCAAATAAATAAACATCCACCATGTGTAAATTCAAAAAGATTCATACACCATTTAAGAAAGTGAAAACTACAACTTAATATCATTGAATATAAACTTGCTAAGATGAAATCAGCCAAGCATAACTATATAATGATATTACGACACTAATAATTAAATGGATCATCTAGGTAGATGATACCTCAATAGGTCAAACTTTAGGTCTTCTAGTCCTTGAAGTGTCCTTATATATTACTTAATTTCTCAAAAACTTAGGGACATATCATTTCCAATAATGCAAAGTAAAATATCAAATCAGTAAATGATAATGGGCACGTTATAAAACAAGAAAAGTAACTATTAAGAAAAACATGAACTTCATCATTATCTTAAGCAATCTTGAAGCATTTTCTTAATAAAGAACTCAATGGGAATTATATGCATCTCTATATAATTGCCCATTTAAGGGAACATAATGCTAGGAAAACTCATAGTTTCTAGAAATCCCATAACGACCTCTTGAGGTTCATAGCTGTGAGAGAATTTGAAACTTAATCATTTCTCTTAGCCCTTTTAGCACATAATAGGGTTTCCCTCTCTTAAACGTGATGGGAGTTCCTCCCTCTTTATCATGAATACATTAAATCTTTTCTCTTTCCTGATCATAAACATAAGTTTAGTGAACACGATAATCTTAACTCTAAAGTGTAGCAACCCTCAAGACACGAGTAATACAAAAAACTAGTTGAAATAATTTAAATATTCACAAACATATAATTGTGTGCTTAATGTATAATAAACAAGAAAATAAACTAAGATAAGTGTGCACAATAGTATGACCCGTTTACCTTAAGTAAAATCACCTAAGTCCATTCTCCTTGATTTGATTGGATTTAAGAACATGAAATTTAATTGATGATATTCACATTAGTTCTTGATCATTATAACATAAATTTGATATTTAATTATTTAAGAGTTGTCTTGTAATATATGGTTTTAAAATAGGATAGATTAATTGTTTATAGAAAAACCTTTACAATGAGTATTTTTACTCATTTTCTGGAGGTCATATGCAATTTATATGGATTTTGCAAGTATGAACCATTAGAGAAGAGAAAACTATAGGATTGACATTAAAATAAAATTGATTTATGTACAAGTCAAAATGACCATGTAGATCAAGGCACACATTACATTTAATTAAACATGCATGGGTGACAATGCCATTTAGATCAAAAGAACTTGCATGACTTGTGAAAGAAAAATGCGTACACAAACCCTGAGATAAACATGTGATATTAATAATCCAACTTAAAAATCTTGGATAAAGAGGGTAAAACACCCCCTAGTTTCTTCTTCATGGTGCCAATGTGAGCAAGCTATCTAATAGATCAAGATCATTATTCAATGCTGAAAAAATCAAGATTGCACTCATGAAACTGAGATTGTAGGTGAATAACTTATGCCCATACAAAGTCAAAGAGTTCAAACTCAGACTTTGCTGGGTATTATAGGACCTACTCCATGCCAGAGCCATGGTTAGGGATACTGGGAGATGAACACTCCACAACATAGTGTGAAAGAGTAAACAAACATCATGGGTATTTGTTTAGGTGTCAAATAGAGCTGATTGAAAAATTAGAATGAAGAAGGGACCTTTGTGTCCTTGAATATCAACAGAGAAATATAGAAACAAAGGAAATGTGCTTGGTTTCACAAACCATGTTCCATGAGCTACGAGTGTTGTTTGAGATCCCTGAAAAAACATGGATGAAATGTGAAAGTTTTGGTAGTGTTTCTTTGAGAAGGGTATGCTAGGAACATGGCAATGGTGAAGAAGACTACCGATCACTAACCTTCTAAATGGAATCTTTGATAACCCAAAAGATATGATGAAGGAAATATAAATAAAGTGATTTGTGACCCCATAGGTTCTTACTCAATTTCCAATTGCCTTGATGGTGGCTGCAAGGGCTAAGACTAGGTAAAGGTTAGTAAAGATGCAAATGGAGTAGTTTAGAGAGGCTAGAGGCATTGGAGGTGGAATAGAAGATGGAGGAGAGTTTCTCTCAGTATGACAATGGTTGTTGAACCTTTAAAGAGGGGGACCATGAACTATGATGGTGGTTGTAACACAAGGTGGAGAGAGGGGTTTCGACTAACTAGGGTGTTTCATATTCGGGCATGAGAGGGTATCATATAAGTCTTGTTAAAATTAGGTAAAAGAGAAGGACTCATTGGCAAACGAATCTTTGAAAGATATGGAGATAGAGGGGGAAAGAGATCAAGGAAAGGATAACACTAAAACTAGTTTCATTATTGTAGAATACATGAGGTAAAAGATGATGCAAAAGTTGTTGGATATGGAAGGTCAACATGGGCCACTAGATCATGTGTGAGATAAAAGGACAATATGAAATGGGAATGTGACAAAACAATCATCCATAACTTTAGGATAACTTGATGAAATAAAATTATTTTTGGTTAAATCTGATCTAAACTTTATCTAAATATTTCCTAATTAATTTGAGGATTAAAAAAAGTGATAATGACTTCAAAATTAAATTGTGTGTTTGATAGAGGGTATAGAAGCATTCCAAACAATTAGATTTTTGTTTTGAGTACCTAATAACCATTAATTAGTATAATGGTTATCCTTGTTTTATATGTATTTAAGAGGACAAATAAATTGAAATAACTTTCAAGTTAATTAGGGAATATATTCATGGTTCAAGATGATTATCAAATTAATGGATTTTTTCTTAGTAATTTCTTTATCTTGGAGGAGCTATGCAGAGAAGTAAGGAAATATAGAAAGTGAATTTATTTTTTCATTTATTTTGAGATAAAGGAAAACTTATTAATGCATAAAGGATGATAGAAAATATATGCTGACTCTTTATCTTTTATCTCATATTTCAAATGAAATGTATATTAATTGGGATATACCCAATAGGTTTAAAATATAAATTTAATTATTCAAAATCCATTACAAATTCTAAGTTGCCACCTTAAATATATCTTGTCTTAAAGGTTCCTTTATCTACCCACCTTATGGTTTCATTTACCCTTTAGTTAGTGGTAGTTAACTATCCAAATTTCATTTAGGTTTATAGTTTTTCATGTAAAAATAGATATGTAATAATAAGACATCTAGGGTTTGTAAAATAATTATGCAAACATAAATTAACTATCACCTTGGTATTCTTTACCCTTCTCTAAATCCATGGCAATAACCCTAGCTTGTCTCTTAGGTGGTGGAATTTGATTCTTATTGTGGTCCTTCTTTAGAAGTTTTGGGAAATCTGACTTAATATGCCAAAGCCTTCCACAGTAGTAGAATGATCCTATGTGTTACCTAAATGGTCATGCATGAGTCCTCTTGCAGGTTTGACATTGGGGTTGCTCAGGTTCTACTACATCTACAACCTCAGATGCCTTTCTCTTTACTACAAGATTATTACGTGGATTGTGGGGTGGGGGGCTTCCTTCTTGTATGATCTTCTATGATGGTCTTCCAAATCTAACTCTAAATCAAGGGCTTCTTGAAGAGAGATTCCAAACTTCCAAACAAGGAAAAGAACAAGTTAGGTTTGAGTCCTTAGATGAACTTCTTGGCTCTTTGGACTTTTGTGAACCTATGACCATACCTTTGTATTATGCAGAACTTCATAGAACAGTGGATGATAGTCATGTCACCAAGTTTCTTTAGGTTGGCAAGTTCTTCCTCCTACCTCTCTATCATAGACTCAGACTCATAGTGATCTCAAAAAGCTTCAACAAACTTGTCCCATGTAAGTGTAGGTGAATTAGGCTCTCTTGAGTTAAGAAAATTCTCCCACCAAGTATGGAGTTCTTTGTGTAGCATGTGCGTCATGGATTGGACCATAGAGTGTTGAGGGTAGTCTAGGTCATGGATACAAATCATTGTCATTTCAATTTCCTGCTCATATGAAATTGTTTTCTTACCTATAGAAGCCTACAACCAAAACAAACATATCTATACTATAAGACCTTACATAAAAACCTTGTTCCACTTTAGTTAATCTTCATGCTCTTTCTCTTTGTGCATGGAGTTGTCTCTGTATGGTTATGATAATATTTTCTATGAAAAAGTGAATGATTATCAACTTTGAGGAGTATCTATACCATGATTTTGTGAAATCTTGAACACTTATCTAAGTTAGGATCTCTAGAAGGGTTATCCATGCATCTATTTCTATTAAGAGTGTAATAAAACTTCTATTCATTGTATGGTTATTGTATCCTTTCTCTTAGAACATATGTCTAGTTACAATGACCTTTAAGCCTCTAGACTTGTCTGAAGTTACACAAGGTCTTATAGTATTGTGTGTAAGTCTCAGTAGTGAATCATTTAAGTGTATACCAATATACCTATGAGTCGGATGTGCTCTCCATGAAAGTAGGTAGTTGTACCAATATTGTCACATCCACATCATTCCAAAGAGGTAAATAAATATTGCTTCTATCCTAACAAACACTAAGATATCTCATAATAATCATAATTTAGAAGAGTGGTACATAGATTACCCTCTATCCTAAACCCCTTTCCTGGGGATTTAGTCATCATATTATAGTTGTATTTGGTCTTGATCTCCTAATTTGCCATCTCATAATCATAATCATTAGATAGATTACATAAATCCTCACAGAGATGACTTTATGTATGAAATTATAGCACTAGATACTTGGGTCTTTGATCACATTGTGTCCAAGTACAAGTGTGGATGTAAGTACATGTGTTTGTATAAGTGAATTTTACACTAGTGTACATGATTATCATTGAACACATGTTAGAGCCAATCTCTAAGTATTGGTCCCTCTAAATGAACTCTAATAGGAGTCCAACTGCTCAAGTCACCTAATATCACACACAAATCTTTCATAAACAGTGACTATGTGCTAAACCCTAGAACACGGTGTAAGAAAGGTTCCTCTCTTGCACCTTCCTTCATGTCATTAGAGGCTCTTTAGCTTTATCAGTGACTTTATAATAGATGTCTTGATCATTAATTAGAGAGTGTAATGTTTTATCTTCAAAGAAAAATATGATTTTTATTCTTCTGTCATCCTATCTTATATAAGTCGACTAATGCAACATCCATCTATGTGTTTCCCCTATCTGAATGTGTACCCTTGCTCCATCTTGAGGCTTGGATGCTTGACCATCTATAATATATATTACTCTCTGGATCTAAATCCTTCTTGGAAATGGTTTCCAATATTAGGAAAGGTTGTAAGTTCATGTATAGACTCATAATATATTCGACATTCCATTATGCTCTCAAGAGGGTAACTTTTTTTTCAGAGTGATCCATTCTATCTTCTCTCCCTATAAACCACACCAGTTTACAACCAAACATGTTTCCAATTCCACTATTGTAGGATTTACTATACTAGATGAACAAAAGGACCCAAGTCCTTTGAACCCCCCTCTCCTTCTTCTATCCCCAAAGGATATGAATACTACCTCAAACTCTTCTTCTTCAATCGCTCTGGAGTTTTTCACTCCAAAATCTGCTAACATGATACATGTTAACATAATTTTCACCCACAAAATGGAGCCTTTTTCTTTCAAAGGAATCACCACGTCAGTTACTTGGATATGATGCTATCCAGATATTGGCCCAGAACAGGTTAGATTCACTATCATGATGAATCCTTCTGGGTTCTTTTTCTAAGGGATGAGCGCCATTATCATCTTTACTTGGCTTAGTTTTGGGAGAGACTTATTCTCAAATTGGGTATCTAAAACACCTGGCCTCTCGATATATGTCCCTCTAGATGGAATGAGATCAAAATCCACTATTGGTATGCAAAAGGGCACCACTTTTCACCCTGACTAACCTAAGGTACAATGATCCCATGATCATTCCATCACTTGACTTAAAGATTTGGATCTTGCACTTTATCGCCCAAGGAGATGAAGTCTTCATCAAGACAACACCTATCCAATAGAGAAAGCTTTGAGCATGGACCTTTTTCTAGTATCACAATCAGAACCTACCCAAAAAACCCTCCCTAAGTGTCCCTCCCTAAGTAAACTTCGTAGCAAAAGGGACTTCCAAACTCCTTGTAGATTCTATAGTATCCACTTCACAATAGATTCACTTCACCATAACTTGAACTCCACCAACTTACCTCCCCAAGTGCATTTTGTTTTGTATGTGCAACCTCCTTTGCAAAATCTTAATCCTAATGAGCTTTAGGCTGAGAACAATCTTCACATTAAAATACTAATCACAATATCTTTTCTTCATAATAAACTTGGAAACCCATTTTTAAGAAATAGACACAAAAAAAGAAATTTTATTGTTTCAAATGATGAAACCATTTAGGGCATACAAATTTGTGGTGCTAAGACCCTAAATTTTTCTTTTACTCTAAAGGAACTGGACCCTTTTCTACTCACAAGCCACTCTAACATAATAAATTACATCGGGTGATTCACTGCATAACACAAACATGGGTTACCCTTTCGTATCACACAAGCCCCCCATTCACCTTCCATTCTATCTCTAACTATCCTATCTTAACTTCCAATAGATTCTCACCCAAGGAGGAGGGAAGAATGGGAAAACCATGTTTGGTTTATCTTTGTGTGCACATTAACATAGATAATGGTCCCCCTATCCTTCACATTATACTCAAGGTACCTTTTAAGCATATACTTCTGCTTCCTAGTTCCCTAGTTGTCCCAAGTTGGCACTCTGCCCTTTTAGAAACCCTTTAGGATTCTACATGCATCCCATCAATGGAGATGCTTTATAATTAATCCTGCTAGACCTCATATTCAATGCAAGGGAAATGCATGAGCAACATAAACCTTATGATTACGATTAACTTAAACAACTATATGAAGATCAATACAATGGATTTAACTAGGGTGTTGTCTCATTTAGTCCTAGGATTCTATACCCCCAACCAAAATTTTACTCAGTGAACCAACAAATTTATAATATATCAGAAGGACAATCTATCCAACACCCTACAGGGATTACCGCTACCAAATGCTACCAAAAAGAGGGATTTCTTCAAGTCACTATCAATATATGGTGGGAAGAAATAGGCACTTTTTTCTCATTAGACTACTGTCCTATCTTTGCGATGTGAGTACCTTCAAAACCATATGCTCAGTTTTGTGTGCTAAATTGCAATATATCCACAAATACACTCTTATTAAGTACAACTACTTCAAAGCCTTGTGTCTTATAGAGATTCCAGAAGACATTGAAATGCATCCCATAGTTAAGATTAGAGTGGGCCTTGAAGTTTAGTCCCTATGGTTGGTAGTAGAGGAACCTCGTGATATTGCTTCCTTCTTTGATAAAATCTTTGAGCACCCTACAACTTGGTAGACTTCAAAACTCAAAATTTGATGGTCCAACAATGGATACTCTAACCAATGTGGAAGATTTAACACCCATAAAAACAAAAGGGAAAGAGAAGTCATATATCCATCACAACAAAGCCAGATGCCCTTCCTTCTAACCCAACTTGGAAACTTAAAGATCCTCATAATCACAAGTTGGGTTTCATTGGTGGTAATGGAGACACTGGAAGATATAAAGAAACCCAGGCTAGCAAGAATTTTGCTAAATTTTATAATTAGGCCCTCAATGGTTTCTTGAGGCCATACAAAGAGTGTTTGAGATGGAAGACATCCCTTGAGAACAAAATCCCATAGGTTGCTTCATATAGACTTATTTGTCTAAATCACCATGGAGGAAGGAATTTTTAACATCAAGATGGAATAGAGCCCAGTCCATGTGAATTAAAAGACAGATCACGATCCTTACAAAAGAAATAAGAGGGAACACTGAGAAGGTAGAAAGGCACACTATATGTTGGGTGAATTCTTTGGGAACAAGATGGGCCTTGATCCATTCCACTGATTCTTTGACTTGAATTTGATAGAGAAGGCCCATCAACAGCCGAAAATATTTTTTCCTAGAATGTGGAACAAGATCCCATGTCCTATTCTCACGCAATGTTATAATTATTTCAAGCATGAAACTTTATAACTAGGGTGTTGAAAGTCCTCCTGGTAATGTTTTGAAATCTGAACAAAATGTAGTTGTTGGGAAATGGTTTTAGTATTACAAAAACCTTGGATAGGAAAGATGTATGAGAAATCAGATGACTGAGAGTTCAAGAACGTATATCTTTGTAAAGATTTATGTGAAGTGATAGATCATAAGGAGTGTATGATTGTTTTGGGTCCTTTTCTAGTGGTGATAGAACGATAGGGGTGACATGAGTCACAGAAAGATGGGTTTTAGGAGCATGATCAACTGGGTTAGAAAGATCAATCTCAACAAACTCAGGTTGAAGCAGAGAGGATGATGAAGGAGAATCAAAGAACACATCTGATTCATGGAACTTAATTTCTATGAAGACATACATATGATGGTTGCTAGGACTAAGGATAATCTTTCGGAAAGGTAGAGTAGACAAGGAAACCAATTTTATAGAGTACGGATATGGTTTGTCTACCTTTGGATCAAACTTATAAAAAAAGTAGTACAAACCAAAAACACGAAGTGGAAGGTGAAAATCCTTTTTGGTGGGGGAAACAACTGAAAAATGTGTCTTGTTCTGTAGAATAGAAGATGGTTGTCAATTTATAAGGTAGTAGATAGACAAATAGATTCAATCCAGTAGGAATTAGGTAATTTGTCTTGAGAGATAAGAGTGTTATAAATTGTAAGAAAATGACGATCCTTATGTTCTACAACCCCATTTTGTTGTGGGTGTGAGAAAAAGAATGTTGATGGATCATTCTAGTGCTAGAGAAAAATGGGGACACTAGACCTGAAACATATTCTAAAGAATTGTATGTCCAATTTTAATGGATTTATGAAATGATGCTAAGATCATTTTATGGAAGTTCTAGAAAACACCATTCATCTCATTACGGGATTTCAATAAGAATAACCAAGTCATGCAAGATAAATCATCAAAAAATGTAATGGAATAATAGAAACTGTTAAAAGTAGTAGTTTCAAAAGGACCACAAATGTTACTATGAATAACATCAGGAATATCCTTTGAACATAAACTAGTTTGGTGAGGAAACAACTCATGTATTTCTTCCCAAACTAACAAGAGTCACATGGAAGACTTTGTAAACTAGATAAATAGGGCTCTAGGTGCTCCAACGTGATCACAACATTCATGTTGTTGGAGAGGTGTACACACAATAAGGGTTGATGGAGGGGTGCCATCACAAAGGTCATATAAATCACTAGATCTAAAACCTAAATTAATTCTAATCAAAGTATGACAATCCTACATCACAAAACCATAGCTACAAAAGGTGACATTATAAGTAAAGGAATCAACTAATTAAGCAACATACTTGAAATTAAATAAAGAATTGGTAATATAGTGAAAATATTTATGTTTAATATTGGTGAGATGTTAACACTCGTACGTTTCTAAACAATTTTCAATGGACCCATTTGCTAGAGTGGAATATGAAGTTGGAATATAGGACTTAATAGAGGAAAGAAGACTTCTCATATCCATCATATGTTGGGTGGCCTCATATTGGCAATCTAAAGAGAACTGGAGAATTGGATACTAACATGAAGGCCTTGATATTACATTGGTTGGGGCTAGATGCACCGAATTTGTTGGAGTAGGTCACATGATCACACAATACCATTATCTCATGGGTTGTTGATGTGTGTCATTTTGCACACCAAACACTAGAAAAATCCTAGAGTTTAACCTTATAATTAGTAAGGTATCAAATCCTAAAGGATGACAGGAATGGTTGAAATCCCAATCTATCACAAGAACATGAAAGGAAATTCCAATTTGTTTGAGAGTTGATTTATGCTAAGGATAGAAAATGGAAAGTTTACACTAAGAAAATAAAAGTTGTGATTGAATTGATGATAAAGATACCAATATTATAGGTTTGACCACCGTGGTCGACGTGAAACTAGATTGATAGAATTGATATAATAAAATGAGATAGAAGAGGGTATGTAAAACTTTCACAAATGCAATCTATAAAAGATGAAATCTCTATGAACCCCATTGGTCTTGGTGTCCAAGGACCTAGCCTTGTCATCCTAGTAAAGATCCTTCAAAGGTCTCATTCATATCCTTATGCATTTGTTTGATTGTTCTGAGCCTTGCGTCTATAGGAACATCCCCCAAGACCAACATTTGGTAAAAATGAGAGATCAAGTCATTTAAGTCGACAAAAATCCTAAAAAGGAGACATGTAACAAATATTACCATATAGAATTTGAGCTAGTCTACACTGTCTATGAGGCTATTCCCCATGACCTGATGTAAAGAACTACTCACAATCCATGGAAGTTATAGAAAGAACAAAGGGTGAAAGGAAAGAGGCCATAGACTAGGAGGAGAATGAATCTAAAAGGATCTTTCCCAGTGACAATAAAATGGTCTCTCTTCTGAGATCCTTCTCCCAACAAGAAAACTAAGAAAATAACAAAATGTTGAAATAAAAGGTACAAGTATAAAAATTCTACAAATAATGATACACAAAATGATAGAAGGAGAGATTCCAAGATTCATTTTTCTTTGGAGTCCCCCCTCCTTTTATAGGGAGAAAGGAGGGGAAAAACCCAAGAGGAATGACTTGCTTCATCTCCAAGTCACATGGGTCAAAGTTTGACTTCTTTGATGGCTTTCTAGTTTTGGTATTTGACTAGTTTTCTCTTGCATTTTTTCCTTTCATAAAATCATATTGGAAGTGTTCAACATTTTTAATCCAAGCATTTAACTTAAAACATTAATTATTTACCCACAAATGGAGGGATTTATTTAGTTTTCCTCTTTAATGTTTGACCATGTGATTTTCTTTAATGCAGATTTCCACAATATCGGTTTTGAGCAGATTTTTCTCTTATCAAAGGCTCAAAAATGGACCAAATAATAGAATTTTCTTTTAGGAAATTAAATTTATTTTGCAAAGAGTATTTGTACACTTAATTTAGATTTTAGATGAACAAGTTATGGCACTTTTGGTGCTAGATATATGTGGATTTTAGGCACTGTGGAAAATTATGCAAAACATCTTCCAAGAATTTTTTTAGAATTTTTGTGCTTTGAAATATTGTCTATTTTTCTACAGAACACACAATAATCAATTAAAAACTCCAATTTAAGAAATAAAATATAAACAAAGATAATTTATGCTAAAAGTATTTAATAGTTAACAATTTATTATTAATTCAAGAATAAAAATGTAGAAAAAAGATGATGAGTTTGGACTCATCAGTTGCTGAGGATCCTGTTAAGAGACTTGCAAAAGTGATAATATTTGGTTGATGAAATAGTGATAGACAAGGTGTTTGTTCCTTAGGAAATATGAGAAACACTGGTGCTAGGTTTGGCACCGTAGGAAGACCGTGTTTTTTCTAGTACTTCTACTCAAGGTGTCCCAACTTATTTTAGAAATTGTGTTTGGACCACAGAGGATGTCAACGACCATGTCCATGAGCAACAAGTACAATCACTGATTCCAAACATGATAGAGTGGAAGAGAAGATCCAAACATCATATTACTAAAGACAAGAGAATATTTCTATCAAAGTGGGGAAGTTGCTCTCTTCCAGGATGATGTTGCAGACTGGAGCATAGGAGGATTGCTGCCATTGAAAAATTTGGTAGTGACAAGATTAGCATGCTCTTTGGTTTGATGATCAAAAGAGACATGAGAAAAATAATTGAGTCATACTATTCTTAAAGAGTCATGTGTCATTAATTTTCACCAAAAAGTTTATTTCAAGCTTTATAGAGACACATCACATTCTTTTCTTATGTGTAGTATGGTAAGTTGTGTCCCACAATTATTTCACAACTTTGTAGAGCATATATTTTGAGTTAATGATTGGCTCCATACTGTTCCAAATCCAATTTGGACTTGATTTTTTTCACGTTTCCAATTAGTCCTCAATTAGATTTTTTATGAACTTCATCTTTCCTATGGAATAAAGAGATATTTGAATAGAACTCATACAGAGAAGGTTTCTCTATCCATTTAATTTGATTATGGTTATAGGAGTATTGTCACATAAATAAAAGTATAAGGTGAATCTTCCCCTTTAGCTTTGCCTTTAGACATGATGACGAATCAGCCACAATTGTAGAACAACAGTGGACATATACGATGAAAAACTGGTAACATCGGTATAATAGGAGTAGAGATTCTCAATGACTAGTAAGATACAGAGAGAGGGGGAGAGATAGCCAAAATGAAGAATGGAGGAAGCACTATCACAGGAAGAAGGCATTGTGATAGAAACATTATAACTGATCTCTAACCTTTAGAAGTGCTCATCCATGTATGTACGAATAGTAAATGAGAGGAAAAGAAAGGATAGGAAGTCTGGAGGTTGTTATAAACTTTTCAAAAGGCATCTCTACCATGTCACAATAAATGAGCCATCATGAGATCAAGTGTTGATGGAAATGGAGAGGAGTACCATTCATATTTCTATGGATGATGCTATGTTACAAAGCACCCTATCATGGGGAAATGGATGCAAATCCTAAGGGAATGGTGACCTACAAATACCTTACAAAATAATTGGGTCAGACAAAGAAGAGAAATACTAAAGAGAGAGAGATCAACAAATGAGGTGAACAATTGTGAATCAATGCCCAACCAGAGAGAAGGCATTCGCTGCATACCACAACATCTGATACTGACTGGTGGCATGCTACTGTGTGCAAATGGTAGTGGGCAAGAGAGTAGTGGGCTTGAGGGTAGGGGGATGGAAACATTGGGATGAGAATAAAAAGAAGAAGAAGAAGAAAAGAGATGGGTGGCAATACAAACTAGAGAGACAAAAAGGATGGGGTTTTCGCTCCTTTCCAAACCCTAAGAGTTAGAGAATTTCTCTTGATACCATGTAAACTGATATTCTTATTATACTTTTAAAGGAGTATAGAAGTCATATATATACTTGTCTCAAGGTACAATGTACCACAAACATAACATAATATAACATAACATAAACTAAGCCAATGCTAATGAACTTGAGTGGACTCAACCAAATATCTATTATAAAGGTAATAATAAATAACATTAAATACCACCAACATATCTATCACATCTTTTTGTTCTTTATGATTTTTTGTGTAAATGATTTTCCATGTGTATTTGATGATTGTTTGGTTAAAAAGAGGTCTACCAAGTGCATTAGTGTCCCCCCACTCCAATCTCCTCAGTGGTCCTATTAGTCCTTCTAAAGGTCTCACCACCTTTAATGCTCTACTAAGGAGTTTGATGAAGATCTTTGATTACTACAGGTTGATATGCTCACCTTGTTAGCCTTCAGATCATGCTTTCTTAGTTGTCCTTTCTCTATCTGAACTTCTAGTCTTAATGATCTTTGCTACTATATGGTCCTATTATCAGGGGTTTTCACCCCTACTCTTGTTTTAATTTCTTATTTCTTTCTTGTTATCAAGGGTTCTCATCCGTACTCTTGTTTTGATTTTTGTCTTCAATTCTTACTTCATCACATTTTTGGTACTGATGATTGTTGTTTTTCTGCAAACTCTCAAATTATCAAACTACTATGGTGAGTTTTTCTTTTTATGAAGGATCATGATTATGTATAAAAGTTATCAAATGCCACTAATTTCATTTCATTCCCACATAGTTCTATAGAAGAGATCATACTGGAAAAAGTAAAGAAGTAATGATGATTTTCTTTTGATTTAATCAACATATCATAAAAGGTTTGGAAAAAGTGTGATGAAGATTCAACTATTGGAATGTTATATAAGTATCAATTTCTTTAAAAAAATGAATAAGTAATTTTCTTTCATGTAATTAATTGGGACATATAATTGAGAAATATATTTGGAGCACATTACGATGTAAATGTGATTTATATATGTTGGAAAAATATATAGAACAATGGATGAAAAGTAAAAGTAACACTCACAGTACAAATGTTCTATTGAAAAATTCCAATACATCTAATTCCAAATACAACTCACCACTAAAAGGAGTAGAAATTTCATCTAAAGCTTTATAAGATACCATAATAAAATTAAAATAATTAGATTCAAGCTCATTTTCTTAGTTTTATATAATGGAACATGTTGTTAATTTTATATGTGTCATTACATGCAGCAACAATAATTCTATAGATTAACAGCTTTAGGCCAGATCTAGATAAGAAACATGTAGAATAAGCAATATAGGAGAACATAAGTAGTTCACAATTAGAATCTCAAGCTAGATCATTTATTAAAAAATGAACGTGATACTCAAAGAAATCACTAGCTCGAAATCCAAAAATATGAGCATCATTATTCTAGTCGACTCAATTATAAAGTTGTAATAGGTAGGTATCTCGCTTACAATGATCAATGTGTACTACCAATGCAATCTAACAATTGTAGCTACCACCATCCAAACATATTGTGCATTTTTAGAGAGGAAGGAATAACTTTCTTCTTGTATGAGAGAATTATCTAGAAGAAAATTGGGATCAACAACAACAGAGAAATAAGTCTAGAATTAGGTTTAGTGTGTAGATCGATTGACAATCGTATGCTATGAAGTTGTCCATAACGCTAATGACTAAAGACTTATTTATATCCCATTCATTTCGCCATGTCCTATTCACGGTAAGGAGTGATCACTTGATCTCTCTTGTACACCTAAAATAGAATACAAGAAGTCTTTTTCCAAATAAGAAAAAACAAGGAGTTCATTTCCAATTAAGGAGGCAAACAAATATTTCCAATTTTAAAGAAAAATTCCTCTTTTCAATTAATAAGGAAAATGACTCTTTCCCATTGATAAAGGAAAACATATCTTTCCAATTAATAAAGAAAATTTCTATTTGCAACATTCGACATCCTTTGATTGTAAGCTATGAACACTTTCTTATTCTTCTATTTCTGTCACATTTTCTAAGTGATTTGAAATATGGGGCAGGTTGGCATTTTTATTAGATTGTTCTTGTGTATCCAGTGTCTCTTCCTCATCCTCCACAATTTCATAATGATTGTTGGAATTATTGTTGTTCCCTCGCTTGTCATTGTTCTCTCTGTTATGCTTTTCTGTATGCACGTGGATGCTTACACCATAATACATTCTCCACAAATCCTCCCCGAACCATGAAACTCTAGTAATAAAAGAAAATGCATACGAATATCTAACAGTCTTGCACCCTGAACAGTGAGTAGTAGCATCACAAAAACATTTGGCACAAACATGCAACCCAGTGTTTAGTATAGAGACTGGAGGGATTACATCCACCACAACCATTGTCTCAGTTGTACGAGCTTCTTCAACAACCACATGAGCAATCATATTCACCTAGACATTCTTTTAGTGGTAACATATGTTTCTCTAAAGATGAAGACAGTTGTATACATATAATATATACATTTTTCTATATTTTGTACAACCCATTTAGCCACTACGCCTGCCATTATGTTTGCTTCTCACATGATAGATACAATGACATTAAAGATAGATACTGCATCATAAATTTTAGCAAGGAATCGATCTTCAGCTACAAATGATCGGATGATGGATCATCTTGTAAAATACAACAGTAATGCCACAAATATATCATCAGGTAAAACAAATTAATCCATGCTTTACATCAGTGGTAGAGGTTTAGCAAGCTTGGTGATTCTGCTCATAAAATTGCACATTCATACTCAAACCATAAATTGCATCCAGGCATCTGAATCCATCTCAATGTAAACACAAAGTAGAGGCCATCTCATCATATCAAAGAAATGTCAAAAACAAACAAAAAACATGATAGTAACATCTTCTAAAAAGTGAGACTACTACCAAGTGCAAGTCCCTCAATACCTGAGCAGAACCAATGTGAGAAAAATATAATTAGATAGACATCTACCATCAGCTTAATCATAGCAGCAACCAAATATCACAAACCTGGACATAGGTTCTCTGGAGTATTTTACATCTGCTTGAAAAGAACACCGAGCAAGGTTTTATGCTTTATAACAACCACATTGATGCACTACAAGTTTGAAGTCAGTCTCATGTAAATAATGATTTTTTATGTGTGTGGAATCATTGAATATCGATTGTGATAGTTGACTGATTTATGTAGGTGGTTGAAGTGCATTGAATCATAGACACTCAAAGACACCCTAATACTAGAAAAAGTTTCAACAGTTATGCTTATTTTTGACATTCTTCACATTTGGAAGGATTAAATAGAGGCCCTAAAGTAAATCTTTGTTTTAGAAGGTTAACTGAACTATTAGTATATAATATAATCATTATAGTAGTGTGTTCCCAAACTTCTCCAAGTATATACATAATATTGTCCTCCAAATTTATTACTAATGTTGGTTAAACTGTTATGGATTTGTCCAATCTAAAAAGAAAGAAGTTGCGTAGTCAACTATTGATAAGCTCAATGCCCCTCTTCTGAATGAAAAATAGGTTTATGTTGAATAATTCCAGTACAAACAACAGGAACTATCACCTGTTGTAGGGACATGCACTCCCAATGACACTTTTGAGTATGGACCCATCACGTCCTGCAAGGCCATGTGGTTCTAATAGAAGCAACATGGCTCTAAATTTGTTTTTTTCTTAACTATTGAAGAAGAAAACAAAGCTCTCACTGAGAATATAGGGAAGATTTGTACCAAGCCTCTCCATGTTGTTTTCAACCGATCAATTGGATATTTAAATTATAAATCAACATGTGGATATAGGTTAAGACAACTTCAAGCTCTATTTCTTACATTTAATTACTATTATACTCATTTTTGTTCACTCTCTGCCTTTGTTCTTGATCAGGTCGAAAATACAAATGTTGAGGATGTACTTGAGGTATGGAAAACTCAAACTTGGGGACTGGGTGGAACTACCAGTTGTTGATGAGAATGCTTTGTCTTTCAAGAATCTCCATGAATATCAATATCAACTATAGGAGCTTCCTATGGCCAATCAGAATTAGAGCACGAAGAAGTTCTCTATTTTCAATCAAGAAGAGCAATACCTTAGCAGTCTTTCTCTTCTTATGAGTTTATCAATGTTATCATATTCATTGACGATACACGTGGTGAAATTAATACAAATGAAAAATCAAGATAGAAGAAGATGCACATGATCATGTGGCATATAGAGTCTACAGTGGATAGAGGCAGTTAGAAGAAGATATTGTATACATGTATCTTTTTTCCATGCATATTGTAAAACAGGGGCCAAGTTAATGTCCTCCCCATGTGTACTCATTTTTGAAATATAAATATAACTATCGTTGTTGACATTGTAAGCACATCTCAATCTTGATTAACATTCATCTTTTTTTCTGAAAACCCCTCTATATTGCCAAGCGAATGATTGGATACATAATGTATCTTACTACATATGTATGTGTAGTACATGGTGTCTTTCACTACACACTAGCTATACTTACATGTGCAGTAAGTGATAATTTTTTCTATAAATGAACTACATATACAAATTGTAACCAATGTCATCTCTCCCTACATATCATAGCTATAAATTGAATTGTAGTCATATATTTAGCTACAATGAAAATTACATTTTTATGTGTAAGGACATTTTTTACCTACAATTAGGGTTACATATGAATTTGTAGCCAGAGGAATAACTAACTACAAATTTGAAAAATGTAGCCTAAACAATTAGCTACACGGGTATTAGCTATATATTATAAATGTAAGGATAAATGTAGCCAAAGCTTTTAGCTACAATTTTTTGGGTTTTCGCTACAATTTTTTTTTGTAATTAAAGACCATATTTTTCGTAGTGTATGTTGGAAAAATATATAGAACAATGGATGAAAAGTAAAAGTAACACTCACAGTACAAATGTTCTATTGAAAAATTCTAATACATCTAATTCCAAATACAACTCACCGCTAAAAGGGATAGAAATTTCATCTAAAGCTTTATAAGATACCATAATAAAATTAAAATAATTAGATTCAAGCTCATTTTCTTAGTTTTATATAATGGAACATGTTGTTAATTTTATATGTGTCATTACATGCAGCAACAATAATTCTATAGATTAACAGCTTTAGGCCAGATCTAGATAAAAAACATGTAGAATAAGCAATATAGGAGAACATAAGTAGTTCACAATTAGAATCTCAAGCTAGATCATTCATTACAAAATGAACGTGATACTTAAAGAAATCACTAGCTCGAAATCCACAAATATGAGCATCATTATTCTAGTCGACTCGATTATAAAGTTGTAATAGGTAGGTGTCTCGCTTACAATGATCAATGTGTACTACCAATGCAATCTAACAATTGTAGCTACCACCATCCAAACATATTGTGCATTTTCAGAGAGGAAGGAATAACTTTCTTCTTGAATGAGAGAAATATCTAGAAGAAAATTGGGATCAACAACAACAGAGAAATAAGTCTAGAATTAGGTTTAGTGTGTAGATCAACTGACGATTGTATGCTATGAAGTTGTCCATAATGCTAATGACTAAAGACTTATTTATATCCCATTCATGTCGCCATGTCCTATTCACGGTAAGGAGTGATCACTCGATCTCTCTTGTACACCTAAAATAGAATACAAGGAGTCTTTTTCCAAATAAGAAAAAACAAGGAGTTCATTTCCAATTAAGGAGGCAAACAAATCTTTCCAATTTTAAAGAAAAAAGCCTCTTTTCAATTAATAAGGAAAATGACTCTTTACCATTGATAAAGGAAAACATATCTTTCCAATTAATAAAGAAAAATTCTATTTGCAATAAATAAAGAAAAAAATCTTACCAAATAGTAAAGAAAATATCTCTTTCCAATTAATAAAGAAAATAGGGAATTTGTTTCTAATTTGTAAAGCATTAACTAAATATTCAATTAATTAATAAGAAGTTATCTTTTTTTTGAAAATAAAAAGAAAATGAAAAAATAGTGGGTATTTTTCTAGTCAAATCCCTAGTTTTCACAAAAGAATAAACCACTTTTCCCTCCACCCTCCTTATATACAGTTTGTGCTTATATTGGGCCTAACCCATGTTATATAAATAGTTTCAGCAGCCACATATATATCTAACATTCCCCCACAATGTCCAATGTGTAATTTGCTCTGCCATTCAATCCTCCGTACTAAGTTTTGAGAAGATACATTTCATTTTGAATCTACCTAATTTATACAACTTTGACCCCTGTGGGAACTAGTTGAACAAAAGTTTTGAACCTAAACCTTGGGTGCAAGAGTATCGATTGGTAACAACACAATAAAGGCATGTCATGAAAGAGAAATAATGATGCATTAAGTCCATGCATCCAAAAACCATATCATGATTGATATCTAGAAACAACAAAATTCCCATGATGTAGTCTACACAACATCAATAATTTAGTTGGAGTCTCTAAGGATGTACTGCTAACATCCTATCCAAAGATTGGTTATCGTTCATAGACTAATCGCTTAATAACTTGCAGTCATAACACTAAAATTTTTCGAGGGGATAGACACACAAATGCAACAAGATTCAATGCAAACCATAGTGTCATCTGATTCACCCAATAACTTGTTATTACCACATTGAACCCAATTTGTAGGATCTCAACTCTTTTGGGTTGGGTTGCTACTACCTGTGAATCGTAAGGGGTTTCATTCCCATCCTAATCCTAGATTTATCCAGTAAGGCCAGGTTATGACATTTAGTGAAAGGACCATTTGTATTATCTTTGGTACCAACATAGTCTACAGCCATGACCCCATTAGACACTAATTCCCTATCAAAATTGATCTTGACTTGGATGTGTCTATGATGTTTTTGAATGTACTTAGAATTCTTTATATTATCCATGGTTATAGTACTATCATAGTGAACTGAAATAGCAAGGAGCAACTTCTTTACCATTGGTAAACTGGACATAACTCTATGCAGCTATTCAGCTTCCAATCCAGCTTCATCTGAAGCACATAACTCTGCCTCAAAAGTAGACTGAGACGAAATAGTTTGCTTCTTAAACCTATATGCAACAACATCTCCTCCCAACATGATTACATATCCACAAACACCATTATTCCTAGAGATCATGGAAATCCATCTTGTATCATTATGTCCTTCGACTACATAAGGATATTTTCCATACTGCAACCCAAGGGAACAAATTCCCTTGATATATCTCAAAACTCTATCCAGAGCTTCCCAATGGGTCTTGTTAGGACAACTAGTGTATCTACTTAACTTACACACAACAAACACAATTATGATCGTGTGCAGTTCATAAGATACTTAAAACTTTCGATAGTTTGAGAGTATTGTAATTGAGACACTAGAACTCCAACATCATTCTTGAACAAGGTCTTGGATAAATCATATGGAGTCTTAACAAGTTTATGTGATGTGTACTCAAACCTCTCATGTATCTTCTAAACATAGTGCAACTAAGAGAGTTATGCCATTAGTAGACCTAATGATTAGAGCCTTAAAATCACATTAGTGACATCCATATCCTTCATCTCAACCTTGCTACAAAAGAATGACTTTGTCTCATTTACTACTTTCATATCAGAACCAAAAAGTAGGATATCTTCGTCATATAAGCATAACAAAATGAATCAATCATTAAAAATTTTGTAGTAGAGACACATAACAAAATTATTAAAAACAAAACCAAACAATGATATTACAAAATTAAATTTCTCACGGCATTGCTTAGGGGCTTGTTTCAAGTCATATAATGACATAACAAGTTTACACAATTTGGTCTCATTCCCACGACCCACAAATCCTTCAGGTTGTTCCATATATATCTCCTCCTGAAGATCATTGTGTAAGATTACAATCTACAGATCCAACTAATGGATATAATATTATAATGGAAACCAATGCTTTAATCACTCAGATTGTAGTCATATGGGAAAAAAGGTAATAGGTAGTAAAATAATCTAGTTCTTCCATCTATGTGTAACCCTTAGCAACTAACCTATCTTTATACTTATTGATTAACATGTCTACATTAAGTTTCTTCTTAAAGATCCATTTGTATCCAATATAATCAGAACGTGAATCACTAATTCTCAAGTCCCATTTGAGAGAATTGATTCGACATCGTTAACGACTTCTTTCTAAAACTTAAATTCTAGAGAAACCATAGCTTGCTTGAAAGATACACGATCATCCTCAATATTGTAGGCAAGAAACTCACTTCCAGATGCTTTAAATGTCCTAGTCTGCTTATTTTTCCTTTGTTCAACCATTTCTTTAGAATCATTATATACAAAAATAGCTTTTTCTAAATCACCCTCCTAAGTTGTCATCCTTTCTGTGTGCTTGGGAATTGACCATGTGGTGAATGAATCCTCTTGAGATACTTCTTTGGGCACACCAAATTTCATGGAAAATACATCCTAAATGAATGTAGCTATCACATAATCTCTCAATTTTATCGACAATAATTCCTAAGATATCAGAGTTTACAATCAAGATCGAAAGGCATAAATTGTCTCTACATAACCCAAAAAGATGGCATCAACCATATTCCGTCCCAATATCTTCATTTTGTGTTCAGGGACAAGTACCTTAGCAAGCCACCCCTACACTCAAAGATATATGACACTTACTTTTTCTCTCTATAGCTCAAATGGACTACTTTATGTATGTTTATGGGGACTGTATTCAGAATATGGTGAGTTTTACTCAAAGCTTCTCCCCCCCCGACATAAAGTTGCGTAGACTTGAGGTTTGAAGTAAGGAATTAACTTAGGGTTTAGTTCTTATATTGTAAAACCCCACAGGGTTGTGGTAAATAAAGAGTAGTCACATCATGAACTACACCATGGAATTGACAAAATTCTAAGAACAAGTGTGAGGTGTACTCTCCTCCCATAACCCTAATGATCGGAGACTTATTTATAGCCCTTTCGCACCCCCATGTTCTATTCCCAGTAAATCGAGATAAATTGATCTCTTGTACACGTGAAAAGGAAGACGATGAGTCTTTTTTCAAATAAGAAAAGATAAGGAGTCCATTTCCAATTAAGCGGGCAAACATCTCGTTCCAAGAGAAACGTCTCTTTCTAATTAATAATAAGCAAAACATCTCTTTTCAATTAATAAAGAAAACTTTTGTTTCCAATTAATAAGAAAACATCTCTTTCTTATTAATAAAAAACACTTCTTTCCCATTAATAAAGAAAATAAGGAGTCGGTTTTCAATTCAGAAAGCATTAGCTAAACATTCAATTAATCAATTAAGGAGTTGTCTTTTTGTACAAATAAATGGAGATGAAAATAAATAGAAGGTACTTTCCCAGTCTACTTCTTAGTTTGCACTAAAGAATATATTACTTTTCCCTCTACCCTCTTTATGTACTGATGGTACTTATATTCGGCTTAACCCATATTAAATGGCTGTAACAGCCATATATATCTAGCAGAACGCTAGTGAATTAATACTTCACACGAATTTAGGATGATTAGTTGATGTTAAATCTCATTCTTATTGCAGAAAACGAATTCTGGAACTCGTGAGCACAAGTGGTGAGTTATACAAAATAAAGCAAATTCACAAACAGTTGAGTGAAGGAGTAAATTAGAGGTCATGGCATTGCATTAGTATTTAGTTTCTTGTGCCTTTTGTTTGCCTGATAATAACAGGGCCAGGAAATCTCAGGTGTTGTCTGCTTGACAGTTGTAAGGCCAGCAATAATCTCAGTTTATGAGAGGGGGGTGGGGGGACAAGTCATGATATATTCACGTTAGTTTAACTAATCCAGTGGGATTGTTGTAACATGTATGCGTACGTGCTTGGAATGTGGTTCATCTAGTAACAGAATATCAACGATTTCGTGGTAACAGCACGTAACAGAAGGATAATAACAAAGGATAGTTCAAGTGATAAGTACAATTGAATTATCCTATATTATTATCCACCTTATCAGAATCGTTGCACCAGGGTCAAACAGCAAAGGTAAAACAGGAGATCGTGCCAGATAAACCGAAGAAGAGAGACTAAATGGATCTAACAGTTAGTTTTGACCCCCGGCCCAAAAACATAAGAAGAGGGTATTTCTCTTACTGAATTAGCAATGTGTGCAAAGACTCAACAAGAACTGAACAAATGAGTAGCAAAAACGGGCAGTTGCATTGTTAAACCCAGAGAATTGAAGTCATCACCGAGTTATGAATAAGAAAAAAGGTAGCTAGGAAAAGGAATCTTCATAGACCCTAGACTTCCAGGCTACAACCCAGAATACCAGATATATATTACTTTCCCCCTGTCCCTCCAACTTGATTACGTGTTCACATGGAGCATCTCGATTTCTTCAAACCAATTCAAATAAGAAAACAAGATGAAGACTTCTCTATAGCTGGAACATGCGGCGTAGTAGTGGGTTCGGGCAAATCAAACACATGAAACACTAACCTTTTCTGTAGCTTGTAAATACAAGTGCTCCTAATTCCTAATAAGTAGAACGAAAAGACAAGTATCCAAGACTTCTCTAAACTCTAAAGTATATAAAAGTCAACTCTTAATCGACGATTCCCACTAGTGTTGGATCCAACAGTGTCATGTATGTGTCTTCTGTAAAGAATGGAAACAGTGAAAATACGGTGCATAGGAAATATGCATGCATCTAATCTATTAACCGGCATAGTGGCTGTTTATATATCAGATCTTTTGTAAACGGATTGTGTATATAACTTTCCGCAGAGAAAAGACCTGTGAACCAAGTAAAATTTAAACTACTCTTTCCGGTAAATAGAAGGTAAAAACATACCAGAAATATAACAATTTTGATCAATCTTCCTTCACTCTAGGGTTTGTTGTGAGCTGCAATAGCCTCCGTAGGGTTCCCTTGTGCTATCAGCAGCAGCTGAAACCACCGCATGATCTGTTTCCCTATCCTCTATCAAAACCTCGAAAAGATAATGCTATGACAAGCAAAAGTATGACAGAAGGTAGAAGGGAGACTGATCAGATCATGCTGGCAGCTTCAGCCACTCCTGGTGCACTAACAAGGACCACGCCGTAGCTGGAGCTTTAGCTGTTTCCCCACAGGCATATATATATGCATATGCTATCATATTCAGGGAGGAGGAGAAATAGAGAAGGCAACACTTGAAGAGGTGCAGACGAAGGTAGGGAGCAAGGATAAATAGACGAAGTAGTAGTGGTGGAGAGAGAACGAGACCCCGGAAAATTTAATTGGTTGTGTTATTCGCTAGATCTGGTGGGGTGATAAAGAACACCATAACTGCGATTGTGAGGTGTGGGGCGTCGCGTGTGGCCCTGAATGGTGGAAAATATAACATGAATACCCATGATTTCTGGTATTGGCAGACAGCTAATAACCATTTTGTTATCAACAATTGGTATCTTGAAAGATACTTTTACCATAATTGACAATCCGTATGTGATGCAATGGATGACGATAAGCTACGACAAACACGCATACAGTCCAGCAAAACTAAAGCTCTAAACATTCATATTTACTAACATACAGCTCTTTCCTTGAGTCGTTGGTTGGTATCATGGGTTCCTTATTCCTTCTTCTATCCACTTTCTACGACTACAGTAGCAAGTGTGTGGGAAAAACGAGGATCATACCCATTAGTCATTACGTTCGAGCATGTAAAATTTGATTCTTCATCTTTCGGTTATCACATTAAAATACAATTCTTGATTAAGTACTTCGAGTCATGGTTCTAAATTTTACAGCTAAATTAGATAGAAGTATCATCCGGCATACAAGTTGGGATTTGCATTTAGATTCTCTATATTTATAATATTATGTTCATGGACCTCTAAGATTGAATGCATTTTAGCTCAGAATTTACCTAAAATGACAGTGTATACTTGCTGAACCTACATAGGGTGAGTTCGTACTTTTTGAATCCACCCAACCGGTGACGTAAAGATTGTGCCTCCCAGTTCACTACGTTATTTCTGTGGTTCCAATTCACCACAAGTTTAACCTTTTGATTGAGAATATTCTGACATGGGGCCGTGGATGATCTTGTTGCGCATTTCTTTCCACAGCTCCAAAATGATCACTCAGCAAGTTGCTCCTCGGGAAATTAGATTGAGCTGGTAAAAATCATAGAAATCCACCATATCTTCGTATTAGACGTATGCATGTTTTTTCTTATTTTGATGTAAACGCAGATGCCGAAGATATGATATTTAAAACTACAACTTTCATGCTATCATGGAATTTTCATTATTTGTTAGAATTAAAATGATTTAGTTCTTTACATGTCGAAGTAATTTATTGATAGAAAGCTACGCGGCATATATAAAAGATATAAAATCTATATGAATAGGACTGATATTGAATATTTCTAAAAGAAAGATTGAAATGAAACAAAATAATATCTATCAATTTTGCATGTGTTATGTTATATATATTGTCCCTCACAATATAGATTTTTACAAGGGATTTATTATTGTTTAAGAGATTGGACATTATCCCAATTCTTGTAATTGTATTCTAATTGGGAGATGATGTTTGTTGTATTATGATAGAAAAAATTGAAAAAAGACAACCTAAACCAATATCTAAAATTCCAAATATCATAAAATTCTCATTAGGAAAGAACAAACTCGCATTCGGATAGAGAACCCTTAGAAGGTTGAAAGACACTCATGTCGAAGAAGGTACTATTGAAATATGAAACTAACATATGGACCAGTAGTATTCTTCTTTTGAGGAAACAATATGAAAAAGATAGAATCATCAAAATCTAACGAGGCCGAATGAAGAATATGATTCTCAATCCAAAATATGAAAACTCAAGATAGTTCAAGTAAAATGTTCTTAATAAGAGATGTCTAATTGAAAGAAAAAAAATTACATTTGTTAGAGAGTATGCCAGTTGAGAAATATTTTGTAGGCATGGTTGATAGAGGGGACTACAGAATAGATCTAAGTATGCTTATGAGAGAGAAATTGGTGAAATGTATGCACACTCTACTTGCATTGCACGAGTCCTGAGTGACTAACTAGACTTTAAACCTTATGAGAACTCAAAAAATCCCAAACATGGGGTTTTATGATGAAATTAATTCATAGGGTCAAAATTATGTAGGCACCAAGTATCCTTATGTTGATGCAATGAGACAATTTTATTTATCTTTTGTATAGAATTCATTTTTAGCACTTATTTCTTCGTAGGCACAACAAGTGGTATTGGTTTATTGGTACTAGTTTCTTAAAAAAATATTATAGGTGATTTCCTTAGTGCATCAATAATCGTATAAATCTTGGGGTCAGCAACGCGCGATGTTTTAGTTATATAATTAAAATAAAACCAAATGACAAAAATGATATGCAATCTACAGATTAATGACCAAGAAGATCAACCTTCTTACATTAAATTCTTATCTCCCTCGTGTTTCTTTATATGACTAAACTAGTAGGTTGAGAAGATGAGAGTAGTATATGCATTGATCATTTTGTTCATACATGTAAAACTTCATAATTACAACTTTACTTTTACCTCTTTAGGATAATTTTTTTATAAATGTCTCTTCATACTTTAATAAGTTGAGATTTTACATTGGATTTATCTTTATATCCATAATATCTTATTGTGTGGTCCTCTAGCATGATTACTTCTCATACTCATACAAATAAATTGACATATCTTTTCCTATATTGTCTCGCTTTTTTTGGTCCTCAAAACTCCTTTTTCTTTTTTTCTTTTTTTGTAATAATGTTTCTACAAAACTTTTGTATGAAAAGAAAGGAAAAGAATAAAACTAATGAGATAAGACATGCATGCCCGCAATGTACTAAGAAAGAATACATGCCCAAGATTAAAGCACTATTAAGAACAAAACTCCAATATTTGTGCCACATCAAAAGGATCTTGAAAAAGAACTCTCCTAGGCCATAAACATCAGAGAAATATACAAAAAAAAGAATTGAGACCAACAATCATCAATGAAGAGTCTCAACCTCTAAGAAAATTTCAGAAGAAGCCAACAACATCAACAGAAGCTCTCAATCCATGGAGAAAAATTTGACACCAAAGAACAGAAAAAAGGTGTATTCTTCCAAAGGGCTTCATGACTTCAAAAGGATCATTTTCCCAGGACAAAAACTCCAGAGAGATAAACAAAGAAAAGAGTCAAAACAAGCAACCATCAATGAAAGAATCAACCTCCAAGAAACTTCAGAAGGGAGAAATAGAGGGAAGCCAATAACACTAGAAGAATATCTCAATCCATAAAAGAGTTTTGTCACTAAAGAATAGCTGAAACATGTGTAATATTTACATGAAGAATAAACTTGTTACCAATGTACAACATAAGAAGATGCAAACTTCACAGAAACAAAAAAAATATGTTGTAAAGCTACAAGGAAGGATCTAGAACAAAACTCCAAAGAAAACTATATTCTCAAGACTAAAATAGAAAGAAAATGAAGCAGCCTCATCCTCCAACTCCGAAGCATGAAATAGAGAATAGAAAACTGAACCAAAAAAAACAAGGAAGACGGTCATAAAAACACCTCAACCTCATTCCTAAACACCTTCCAGAGGACTTCATGACTACTATAAATGTTCTCATGAACCCTTCTATTCCTTTCGATCCAACAATGATAGTATATAAAAGTGCGAGTAGACTTCTTTTTATCACGAGAGAGCAACAGAGCATCATCTCAAGAACTAGGCATACTCTAATAGAAGTTTTCATTAATAGTAGACCCCAAACACTCTTCATATAAGAACAATCAAATAAAATATGATGTGTGTCCTCATAACCTTTCTTGCATAGAGAAAACAGAGAACCCAAGGAAATGCCCCTCCTTCTAGTAAGATCCAAAATAGGAATCTTATTGTGAATTATTTTCCAACCATGAATAATACTTCTTTTTTAAATTTTTAAGGACCAAAGCCACTTAAAGATATCCAAATCAAGGTCTTTTCTCCTGATAGCATCCCATACTCATTTTAGCCAAATCTTTTTCATATCTAGATGATCATCCTTATGAAAAATAGTGTTCAAGGAATTTAGAAAACCAGCTAACTCAAAAGTATTTCTAGACTCAGGTTGATACCAAGAGCCATCTTTAATAATAGAAGAAAGATATCAGCTCTTTAGAAAGCCAATTTTGATATGAATATCATCTCCAAAGAAATCCAAAAGTTTGCTCTTTCTTACCCAAGGGTCTTGCCACATAGGAATAGAATCCCCTTTAACAATCTTAAACTGAACATGCTGAAGAAGAGTTTCTCTCACTCTAAGGTTGTTGTTGAACAACCAAGATAGATGACTAGATTCTTCAATGGACCAAAAAGAAATAGAAGTTAAATATCTCTCACTAATATGCTTGACACATAAAGAGTCCTTTTTTACTTGCAATATCTCAAGCATTTATAAGGATACATACTCTCATAACATCCCTACTCTTACTCAACACGAAACCATCTTCTTTTCTAAGCCTGGTAACAACCTCCCATTGAACCAAATGAAGAGGATTATTTTCATCTGAATGACCCGACAAAAAAGTCTTATAGATTCTATCAATGTCATGAAGCACAGAACAGGGGATAGGGAAAGAAAAATCCAAATGTAGACACATGGTGGATTATGTGGACTTCACTATATCAATTCTAGCATCCATAGAAAGAGTTTTAGACTTCCAAGATTCTAATATCACTTTGATATTATCAATGACAACAAAGAAATAATCTTTTGATAACTTGCCAACAAAGAGTGGAACTGTTACACCCCGATCTCATAATTACCGTTAATCATGAGATTAGGGCATAAATTGAGGATTTAACGTAATACAACGATCACCCTTAACTTTTTCTTCTTTTTCAAACTCTTTGTTTTCTCACATTGAACCACATAAACTAACTTTACAAGGGAATCTAAACATTGATTTCTTTAATATGATCTCAACATAAACGATACACATCTATACATTCATTCTCAGGTACATACGACATGATAATCAGATACATTCTCTCCTATTAAGTAAACAAAGATACAAAACATTACTTACAACACTCTCACATCTATACTAGGACCTAGAGTGACAGGGACCGACTAAACTTAACTAATCTCATACTTAACTCATATGGTAGATCTACTCTAATGTGTTGACCTTCTTCAAGTCCATGTGGTTTCCCTAAAAATTGTGAGTAGAGGGGCGAGCCTACTCACTCAGTGAATGAGTACTTCAAAGAAACAGTCTAAAGCACTGATATAATTAAAGATATACTTTGAGCACTTGATATCCATTATAACAGCAGTAAGCTTTAAAGAGATTGATCATTGACAATCATAAATATAGTAGGATATTCTAGATATCAACAAGAGTAAATCAATATATGAGCATGCTTGTTTAATTTTTATGAGAACTAATAATTTAGAAACATACAAAGAATAATTGTTGGGAAACTGTACTCGAATCTTTCTTAACCTTTCTTACTTATAAGAAACTCTTTAAACCTATATGAACACATTTTCGCTTATTCTCTGATCATATGTAGTGTACTCTACATATGAAGACTCATAGAGAGCTATGATCTCACCATACAAGACATAGCTTAATTAAAATTGGGGAAGCTAAGCCTAGAACCAAATCTGGGTTTTCTTGACTCAACCATCCCATCTGACCAAGGAAGCTAAACATTCGGCCTTTAACTGGACCTCTCCTTCTAGGCTGAGTACACAGGCGGAGGGTATGAGACTCTATGTGGGCCTCATCTTGGTACGCTATGTGGGTACCTCTGGGTTAGCATCGGGATCTTTGGTTCATGTTGGGTAACCTATCTTCTCTTAGAAGACTTCCTCAAGGGCTTCGTCTCCCCATACGCTCTGTGGGTGTGATCTGATCCCCGTATAGTAGTTTCTTCCATGGTGGATCATTTCCTCCCTATAGTGCAGACATCCGTAGGGAATCTACGGTGTTCAGGGCACCTATGTCTATTATTTTATTATTCTTGGAAAGCTCTTTCTACATTGTATCTTTTTCCTTACGTATACTTGATGATGATATCTCTATGGTACCGTGTCTATTTATTTGAAGTTTATAACACAACATGTATATCATCCTTAACTTGGTAGAGCAGTATATTCAAACACTATAATATACTGAGAAATCAACATACTATACCTGCAGGTAGACTGGAATACTTAAATAAACATAATGCATGTCCAGTTGGCACTTATACACTAGAATCATGCAATTAAACATATTAATATACTGATAAGAGCTAATTATATGGTATACGAGTAATCGTCATTTGCACCAATAAATTATTTGCACTTTTTTGGAAAATGTGCACATCGACCCAAATCCCGGGTTGTGCATCTCATACTGAGAACACGGTAATCAAAATGCTTAATTCATTTAACACTCTATCCTTAGGGTTTCATTTACCTCATTCACTTATCACATGGCTCTCATAAGATTTTAATATGTCATAAACATTCACTAAATATAGATTGCTTTAAACAAGTCATATACAATCACATATGTATGAAATCCTCGAATTGAGCTAAATTAGGGTTTTCCATGCCATTATTTGAGATATTATGAATCAAGAATAAAATTGCATAAATAGAGTCTATGATGCCAAGAAAAATACTTCAAATAGATTTCACCATATTTATTCACAAATTTCCAACTTTCCACTCATATAGGGCTTCACCCTCTTTATGAAGATATCAAGCAAACACTATTCACATCACATGAAATCCAAAATAGTATCTGACATATATGTACTATGCATTCAGATAAACAATCATTCATAACCAAGGGGATCCAGATAAACAAATTTCTCTATTTAATTATACATCAATTTCAGTCACAGACAAATTCCCTATATTTTAGTTTACTCTTATAACATTTGCAAATACTTAGGAAATTCTCATTAGGATGTATTGTATACATTTTTAATATGAATTTATCATCTAAAATTCAAACAAACAAAGGAAGAATCCATTTCATATCATTTTGCAACAACTTAGATCAAATAGACAATACAGGGTTTGTAGTCGCATACTAAGCAATTAAAGAATATGGATGATTTAACCAATTTTCGTGCAATATACTATTTAAAGGAAGTTCCCACTCACCCTAAGGTATGAAAACACCTTAAAAACACATCTCATCCATGAATATCTCAATCTCATATCAAATCCCTAGCAATTCACCCAATTCTTCTTCCTTTCAACTTAGAAACCCTAGAAATGAGGGAGTATGAAGAAAGAGTGAGAAAAGGGAAATTTTTTACACTATTTCGGATGAAATAAGAGGAGGGACAGAATCTTGACATGTGAGAGAAGATTCACCATGAAATTCTATGCAAAGAAGCTAAACTTACATGATTTCATCATTCCTCAGACCGCAAAACCCTAGGTCAGCATCTCCATCACTTTCTCCTCTCAAACCCTAACTCTTACTCCTTCTCTAGGATTTCGTTTCTCTGGATTGAATCACGAATTATGAGAGATCCTTGTGTGTTAGGTTTACCATATATAGCAATTGAGATACTTGGTTTAATTGCACGTTGACCCCTCACTATACTTTTTCTTATTTCAGCTGAATTTTTTGTCATAAAAATATTATTGTAATTTGTCTACTGATAAGGTCTAAACGCATCCAAAAATTATGAAAATTTTACATGTTGTTTATGATTGCGGTTAAGATCTCCAGTTAAAATTTCAGATCATTTGGAGTTACCAATAAATAACTAAAAATAAAATACTACACTTATGAAAAGCACTATGTCAGTATTTTGGTCAATGTATAGTTCGACTGATAACCACATTCAAAGAACACTAAAATATTCTGAATATTTTCTCCAATATTCATCATTGAGTTATCCATATCATATCCAAAATTCAATTAAATACAAATTGTTTAGAAAATATGAAAAATCATTTACCACACTACTATCCTGATCAAATTCCATATTCATGTACTATCAAAATCCTAATTTTTGCCGATTAGGGTTTACATATCTCAAACCCTAATTCTTCAAACTAAAATCATAGTTAGTGTTTCTTATTAGGTTTAAAACATCACAATTGATCTACTATCATTAATCAAGTCTAAATGATGTTCAATCTAATCAAGTATGTAATCATTCAGGGAAACCCTAGTTTACTAATTAAGCACAAATGTGGTCATTATAATTCTCACCCCCTTAAAAAGGTTTCACCCTCGAAACATAAATATGCAAGAAAAGTACTTTCAAGGTTTATTTTAATCTTTTGAAATCTTACATATCATTATATTCTTGTATTTCATACTTGAATGTATCTTTCAACATTAAGTCCTTTATTTCTTTTCTAATCACAACATGTATAAATCATGACTACTCAATGATAACAAACGAATTCGCTTTGCCACAATCAATCATAGGATAGAGAGAGAAATAACCATTTCAAAAATTTATACTCTTAAGGTGTTACCTCAACATTGATAATCTGATCCAACTATCTAAATATATACGGCTCAATATGTACTATTGTTCTGTGTTACCTCTAAGACACAAAAGAGAGTTTACCATGTTGTTTTGAATTTTACTATTGTGCTACTCAAATAGCAAAATAGTCTTGAGTTGGAAGGCTAGATTCAACAACAATTGTACAATACTACTCACGACATCTCCATTGCATCATGGATGCATAAGGTGAAGCATTACCATCACATTCCATATTATTCTCAAGTATGAACTCACACATAATTCAAGGTGTAACCATCGGGTTATAGCATACTAGGGTTTCAACAATAGTAATAAAGTACTCAATGATTGTATTAGTCATTCAAGTACTATCCGTACCCAATTACCATCTCTTAGTTATATTAAAGCTAGGTATTGTTGAATCCTAGATGGGTGATTAGATGCTCTAGAGGGGGGGTGAATAGAGTTGCATACACTTAAACAAAATTCATTATATCTTCAAGATATATCATATGATAAGGTTGATAAATATGTAATTTGAGTGCAACTAAAACATGCATAGCAAGGATGGGAGAGGTTGAGCAAACACAAGTAGACAAGCTATTTAGAGTGGTTCCACACTTCAAACTAGAAGTATGTCAGTCCACTTACCTAGAGAGGTCAACCTCTAGGATTTCCTAACCATTGCATTCTTATATTCATTCATAAGACTTACAATACATGACCAAACAAAGGACTTACCTATCCAATACAAAGAGTCTTCAACCTTACCAAGGACTTACCCACTTGGCAAGGAGTCTCCTGCCTTCTTCCAAGGACTTACCTACTCTTGCACAAGTCTTCAGCCTTGCAGGAATTACCCACTCTTCTTGGATCTTCTGCCTTTGACTTCACCTTCACTCGGAGAATCTTCCACCAAGGACATACCTACTTGAGCAAGGAGTCTTCTGCCTTCACCAAGGGCTTACCCACTCTAGCTTTAAGTCTTTAGCCTTGATCTTCACCAAGGGCTTACCCACTCTAGCTCCAAGTCTTTAGCCTTGATCTTCACCAAGGGACTCCTTCCCTTGTTCTTCTTCACCTCTCTTGGACAAGAGAGAACCTTCATCTTCATGGTTGAAATGAGATATGGGGAGGTGGTGGAAGTGAGAGCCTCACAAGATATACATGTAGGACAAGCTCTCTTATAGATTTCCTACTCACTCTAATGGATGTAGCAAGTGATTAAGCTTAGAGAGAGAGAGGAGGTTGTAGGAAGCACTCAACTATAGAGTAGGAACCTAACATAGAGTTTGCATTGCATGCTCAACCTTAAAATGAAGCCCAAGGGGTCCTATTTATAGCTGGGGATGCCTCTTAGTCTTTGGGAACACTTGAGAATGAAAACTAGCCATTTTGTGCCTTGCAACAGATATATTTTCACTTGTTGGAACTCCACAATGGCTAGAAGCACTTTTCCGTACAATGCAATCGGTCGAGTTTCTATAAGGGTAATTTGACTGATAGAGTAAAAGACAAAGTCGATATTCAGACCATCGGTCGAGTTTGTCTTGGGGAATCTCGACCGACCAATGAAAATCGAACTGGTCAGTTACTCCATCGGTCGAGTTCTGTGAAGTGTAAACTCGACCGATCAAAAGTCATTTTCAAGATCCAATAGGATCGGTCGAGTTTGCAACTCACAAAACTCGACCGATGAACAACCTGATGTGAATTTTGGAAAATGGCTTTTGAGTGATTAAACATTCGATTTAAGTGCTCCTGATTTTTTCTAAGCTTAATTACAAGTCATACAATCATTACAAGTGATTTACAACATGATTATAATGGATTTACATCATATCACAAAAATGTGCACTTGTATTGACTTTGACTTGTCTTTTCTCCAATTTGGTATGCGCAAGTTAGGGCATTTGGAGTGTGTCTATACCTAATCTGAAATCAGTCAAGTAAAGATATTAGACTCAAATATGTGGAATGGTTAGTTGTCATCAAAACACGGGTTTGGTCAATATATACATTACTCAACATTTACCTAATTGACCTTGAGTCAATAGGTATAACAACCTATACCTCATCAGGGTTACATATCAATACAATATGGTTATCATCCCTTCTATTCATATGAGTGAATAGGTAATACTACCTTATTCAGGGTAACCCTCCATTTGTTCCATCATCATTCAACCCATATCACCATACCACAATTGTACAATACTAAGATGGATTACTGGTATGAATGACTACAACTATCAGACACCTTTAATTAACATATTACTTACACATGTACACTGAAATCATATGTAGAACCAATTTACATCCCTTAATATACCTTCTACAAATTATACTTCTAAAAACAAATTAACATATTACTAAAAGCCATTGTTTTCTCTTATCTCTCTCCTCATTCACTACTACTTACTTGTTGCTACTTATCCTTCTCATTTTGATCATATAGAATAAACATCCCTAAAATTGAAACATATAAGGTAAGAATATATTATTCATCATTCTTGATATCACTGCAAAAATTTATGTCATATCACACTTCACTCATATTGTATTTCTCCTTTTGTTCAAAACACACTTGTTACATTTCAAATTTATATCTTACTCTTTTCTCTGTATCATTTCAATATTGTTTGTCTACCTTTCATATTAGTTACCTATCAACCCTGGATTACTATCAGTGCTAGTTTGCTTCTCATAGTGCAAATCTCATAATCTTGTTTTATAGAGATGCTAGTATTCAAGGTCAAATCACTAGTGACATCCCTTGAACTACTACAACTCTAAACATTCTAGGGTTTGATCCTTATCAGTAGCATGATGTTATTTTGATGTGACTCTGCTCCTTTAATTGAAATTCAAACTTTGGATCTCACAAGTTTTACTAAAGTCTTCTTTATCTTATCGATTGAATTTCCTTTCTCGTACTTGGCCATTTAGATAGATTACATTCTCAATTACCCTGCTAGGGTTTCATCATCATATTGTGTGTCATTATTACATTCACTAGATGTCTCTACCATGGGGGTTATGCATCATATATGATTCATTTTCTTATCACTTCATTCCCACATTGCTCTCATTAAGGAAGATATGAAAGAGAAGATAATTTTGAGACTTAGAATTCTTATCTTCAAACATTCATAAATACATTTCTGATATGTAGGTTTAATTAATTATCAACAAGGATACTTGACTAATTAGCACTTTCTTGAATCTCACAACCTCTTTCTTATATAATCTATATTACTCCATTATGTTATTCTTTACTTTCCATAATCCCCTTACCATATACTACTATTCCACATGTCATCTTTAACTTCTAGTTTTCTCTTATGATCATGTTGCTTCTTTTATGTGTACGATCATGTATACCATGTTGCATATATTTCGTTTTATGCTTCTACCAATGTGAAGTTGAAATTCTAAATCAATAATCTCTCTACTAGTATCACTTCATGTTTAATACATTACATATCCTTGATTTTAAATCAAACGGCTCATGCATGGGTGAAACATTGTTTCTCTTTCAATAAAGTTTTTCCTTCCTAAATATAGTCTACTTTTGTATGACTTATTCATTTATTTAGCTACACTTTTGTTATTCGTTTAGAAACTAGTTTGTTGTTCTATAGATACTTAGAATCCAAAGGTAGTAATGATGAATGTATTAAACTTATTAATAAAGGTATACATTCCATGCTCTCAATTATATCATAACCCTCATTCCTTAATCAAGCTCATTATTTCCAACATTTCTCATTGTTTCAACTAAGTTTCTTATCCTAGTTTTATGATTTACATGCTCATCTAGTTCTCTTCACTTTAACTCTTCTAAAGACTCCATTTCTATGTACTTATTGTATACTTGGCTCATTTCTTCTATTTTCCCTTTGCTTTGGAGTACATAAAAACATTGTACACGATTATATAATCCATTCCTCATGATTTATTATTACTATCTTGGCCCCTTACATACTTTTCTCATATCTTTTCCATATTTCATATTTAGAGTTCATATAATACTAATCATTAAACTCAATTTGAACCTTATGTCGTGTTCCTTTATTCCCAATTAAGGGTTTCTCATATGAGGCCCCATAGTTGGATCTCAGATATCAATTCCAACTGATTCTTAGTTATCCCAGTCTTTCCCTTATACTTCAAAATCTTAGAGTATATGCATTCATACTAGAATTTGGATCTAATCTATCCAGAATTTACTCTTGTTATGTTACTACTAGGATTCATTAGATCCCAGTAATGCATCCTGCCAGCCAGACTAGGTCAAACCTACAGTCCTGAAGCCAAGAGCTACTCAATATTACTCAACTCTTATTCATCTCAAATGTGTGGAAGAAACTTATCCACTTAGGAAAGCTCATTCAAAGATCATTTCTAGTCTACTTGATACAAAGAATGTAATCAATAAATGCTACAACTGCATAGTGTACAACAAAATCATAAAGACCCATATATATTTCAAAATATTGAATATCTAAATTCAAACATATAAGAGATTTTCTATTCATCTCCAATAAAACAACAATATGAAATGAAAGTTGTATCTCATTTTATATTTATGCTCTTAATTCATGTTACTTATCTTGTTTCTAACCCTAATATTTCTAGGGTTCCTCTCTAGACCATCCTTCCACTGTATACTTGTCTAGGGTATACATGAAAGAATAGACAGAGTAGCTTGATAATGGTTGATCCAAGTACTCAGATATCAGGCCAAGATATACAAATACTCAAATCCCTAGAGCTAACATCATAACATATCCTATTTGCCACATTTATGCCTCTAACTTATTAACTTAATGGTCCCTGATAACATAACCTAGCTCTGATACCAAGTTGTTACACCCCGATATCACAATTACTATTAATCATGAGATTAGGGCATAAATTGAGGATTTAAGGTAATACAAAGATCACCCTTAACTTTTTCTTCTTTTTCAAACTCTTTGTTTTCTCACATTGAACCACATAAACTAACATTACAAGGGATGCTAAACATTGATTTCTTTAATATGATCTCAACATAAATGATACACATCCATACATTCATTCTTAGGTACATACAACATGATAATCAGATACATTCTCTCTTATTAAGTAAACAAAGATACAAAACATTACTTACAAACTCTCACATCTATACTAGGACCTAGAGTGACAGGGACTGAATGAACTTAACTAATCTCATACTTAACTCATGTGGTAGATCTACTCTGATGTTTTGACCTTTTTCAAGTCCATGTGGTTTCCCTAAAAATTGTGAGTAGAGGGGTGAGCCTATTCGATCAGTGAATGAGTACTTCAAAGAAACAGTCTAAAGAACTGATATAATTACAAATATACTTTTGAGAAACTGATATAAATTATAACATCAGTAAGCTTTAAAAAGATTGATCATTGACAATCATAAATATAGCAGGATACTCTAGATATGAACAAGAGTAAATCAATATATGAGCATGCTTGATTAATTTCAACGAGAGCTAACAATTCAGAAACATACAAAGAATAATTGCTGGGAAATTGTACTTGAATATTTCTTAGCCTTTCTTACTTATAAGAAACTCTTTAAACCTATATGAACATATTTTAGCTTATGCCCTGATCATATGCAGTGTACTCTACATATGAAGATTCATAGTGAACTACGATCTCATCGTACAAGACTTAGCTTAAAACCCGAGAAGCTAAGCCTAGAACTGAATCCAGGTCTGCTTGACTCAAACCGTCACGTCTAACTAAGGCAGCTAAACATCTGGCCTTTAACTGGACCTCTCCTTCTAGGCTGAGTACATAGGCGGAGGGTCTGAGATGCTCTGTGGGCCTCATCTTGGTACGCTCTGTGTGTAACGACCCCGTCTCCTGGTAACCCCCAATTAAGGGAGACCCGAAGGTCAGAGCCGTTATTCAATTAACAGGATCAAAGGTTCGACAAATAATCAATAACAATTAATAAACTTTACCAACTAAACTGAAAACTGGTATAAAATAAAACTTTACTTACCTTGGAAAAACTGGGATTTCTAAACTTCTATCCATGAAGATGCTAAACTAACTAATCCTCTTGTGCACATTATTTCTTATTTGATTTCCATATCTGCCACTTTACTGTTTGTTCTTTTCATTGTACCTAAAACACCGACAAATGAAACGTCGGTCAGTATATCGAAATATACTGGTATGTGGGGTCAACCAAAAGTTTGCACATATGACTAACAATTTAATAATCACAATCAAATTAATTAACAAGCCAATTTACACTTTTCAGTATGACATTCTCCACCGCTTTTGCCCTAACCCTGGCATACCCACCTTAGGGTGCCCTTTGCCAATGACTTAAGGCCACCTTCTCAATCCCGAGCTTGGTGCCTGGGGGTCACCACTCATGGTGCCCACTAGTCATGCAATATCGTAGGCCACCTTCTTGGTTCCTGGGGTCACCACTCAAGGTGTCCATTGGTCTACCGATCTGGGCCTGACCTTTGGCATCATCCATCAGGGTGGCATGTAGGTGCGAGAATACATACTTCTATTATTAATGTGATAATCATAGTGACTTTATGATTTGCAAGTATGAACATCCAAACTGTTTAGTTGCAGTCAATGCAATTAACCATCCGGCAAACACGCGGGAAACTAATGCGGTTATTCATAAGCGTAACCACATACCTGATCCAGAGAAACTTGCTGTCCAAGCAATAATGATAAAGAACAAGCAACAAGCAATCAACAAGTATCCTGAAATTAATGCATGACATCCAAGTGTTATAATTTATCCAGAACTTTCTAAAGCTAGACTTGGATTCCACCTTAGGTTTTCTAGACCACATTAGGGTTTTATTAGGGTTTTTTCCTCCATAATGCTTTTATCATACTTCAAAGTTCATGAACTCAATTTGTTATTAATTCTCTCTTTCATTCATCAGAAAACCCTAATTACTACATTTAGGGCATTTATCCACAAATTTAGGAACTTAATTCTCGAAATAGCTTAGATTTGACATATTCCAACCTTAATCATGAAATTAATCAATTAAAGCCATTGATAATCAAATTAGTCAACATTAGGGTTTCAAGGTCCATTAAAGTACATCCATGTATATGGAATTAACTAATTATATGCAAAGTTCATCTTTTTTCTTCCTAATGTTCCCTTTTAGCATTAACAGGCTAATATCCACTTTAATCATTTATTAAACTCTACTAACCACTTTAATCATATCAAAAAAAGGGTTATTTAAACATTAACACATTAAAGTTGATATCTTCCATCATTTTTAGAATTGCATAAGGAATCAGGTTTCATTTATATTTTATTTAGATTCCTCTCGATTTTCTGAGCAAGTTTCATATTTTATGCGAACATATCCGAGCTACGGATATTTAGTTATGAATTTTTCATTAAAACCTCACCTGAGCCAATCCGGTTCTACCACGTCACCCTATGCATGCGCGGCTTGCCTTGAGTTTATAATTGAATTACTGAAATACCCTTCGGTTAAGTCGACCAGCTCCTTTACCTCGTGGGGGTAGAAACGTCCAATCAGCAACGTGTTGTCTTCCACCTCCAGCACAGCCGCCGAACAGCCCTAGCCGCGCCTTGCGGCCCTTCCCCCTCCTCTCCTGAACCTCGGCGACCTCCGGGCAAGGTCCCTATACCTCTGGTGCTCCTTGGCGCAGCCGATGAGGGTCTAAGGCAGGGCTAAGGTTCCCGAGAAGAGCGGCGCGGCCTTGCTATGACAGACATCAAGAACAGCCTTGCGGCTGCTTCGGTGGCCGGTTTAGGGCACGGCGGCGTTGGCTAGGTCGTGTTCTGACCTCGGCGCTCATCCAGCCTCCAACGCAACCCCTCCTGGGCCTCTCTCTGTGCCAGGGTTGCGAAGCTTCCCTTTGCTAGGGTTTATGGACGGGAATCATGGAAGAAGATGAGAAGACTGGGCGTGGGATTTTATGGACTCAGCCCCAGGCCTTATCCCTTATATAGGGGAGGGTTGTACTATCCTGGGGTGCTTGCCCACGAAGTAATCCATCCTTCTACCAATAGGAGAGTGATTCCCTCATAAAGGAGCAAGTTCCTTTCTCTTTTCTAATTTCTTTGATATTCCCTTTTCTTGTGATAATAGGATTTCGAAAATCCTTCCCTTTATCTTCTTATCACTTGACTCTTAATTATTTATCACGAAATCATGTATTTCTTTTAATAGAAAAATACTCCCTTTTATCCATATTACAAAATTGATGGATCATGTATTCCCATTATCTCTTTATTTTATAATTATGGTATTTTTCTCTTTCTTCTCCTTTATTGGGGTTCCTTAGCACCCAAGAAACTTTAATAATTCGAAATTCCTTTTAAAGGAATACTCATTATCTTTAAATGCATCAATATGCATTATTCTCATTATCCTATTTTATTTCTTATTAAAATATTTCCTTTTGTGAATTTCTCTTTATTTATCTCTTATTTTCCTCATTAGTATTCCTTTTATTATTAGGAATCATTGGGATACGAAATCCCACTAAGGATAACTCAAATATACCTCTTTTCACATATTTTCCCTATTTCATCAATGTTTTCAATTTCTTTATTAACAAGGAAATACTTAATTGATATTTTCTTTTCTTATTGCCTTTTCTTTGCAACTTTGGACTCCTTGGAACCCAAGGAATCTAAGAGGCATGAAATCCTCTTTGGATTTGCCTTCTAGAGGTTTCCACACCTTTCTTATTCTCAGTTATTCATTAATTAATTGAATATTCTTGTTATTGGGCCCAATGGCCAATAAAGCCCACAAATCAAACAACAAGGCCATGAAATCCATTTATTCAAAATAGATTATTTCATTTATTCATTCAAAAATCTTTAATATGAGAAATTATATTTCTCAGAAAATGACCCAAAATTGGGGTTGTAACACTGTGGGTACCTCTGGGTTACCACCGGGATCTCCAGTTCATTTTGGGTAACCTATCTTCTCTTAGGAGACTTCCTCACGGGCTTTTTCTCCCCGTACACTCTGTGGGTTCCATCTGATCCCCATATACTGGTCACTGCCAGGGTGGATCATTTCCTCCCTATAGTGCAGACATCCGTCGGGAATCTACGGTGTTCAGGGCACCTATGTCTATTATTTTATTATTCTTGGAAAGCACTTTCTACATTGTATCTTTTCCCTTACTGATACTTGACTCTGGTATATCTATGGTACTGTGTCTATTTATTTTAAGTTTATAACACAAAATGTATATCATCCTTAACTTGGTAGAGCAGTATATTCAAACACTGTAATATACTAAGAAATCAACATATTATACCTACAGGCAGACTAAAATACTTTAATAAATATAATGCATGTCCATTTGGGACTTATACACTAGAATCATCCAATTAAACATCTTAATATACTGATAAGAGCTAATTACTTTGCATATTAGTAATCGTCATTTGCACCCATAAATTATTTGCACTTTCTTGGAAAACATGCACATCGACCCAAATCCTGGGTTGTGCATCTCATACTGAGAACACGGTAATCAAAATGCTTAATTCATTGAACATCCTATCCTTAGGGTTTCATTTACCTCATTCACTTATCACATGGCTCTCATAAGGATTTAATATGTCATAAACATCCACTAAATACAAATTGCTTTAAACAAGTCATATACAATCAAATATGTATGAAATCCTCGAATTGAGCTAAATTAGGGTTTTCAATGCCATTCATTGAGATATTATGAATCAAGAATAACATTGCATAAATAGAGTCTATGATGCCAAGAAAAACACTTCAAATGGATTTCACCATATTTATTCACAAATTTCCAACTTTCCACTCATATAGGGCTTCACCCTCTTTATGAAGATATCAATCAAACACTATTCACATCACATGAAATCCAAAATAGTATCTGACATATATGTACTACACATTCAGATAAACAATAATTCATAACCAAGGGGATCCAGATAAACAAATTTCTCTATTTATGTATACAACAATTTCAGTCACAGACGAATTCCCTATATTTTAGTTTACTCTTATAGCCTTTACAAATACTTAGGGAATTCTCATTAGGATGTATTGTATACATTTCAATATGAATTTATCATCTGAAATTCAAAAAATAGAGGAAGAATCCATTTCATATCATTTTGCAAGAATTTAGATCGAACAAACAATTCAGGATTTGTAGTCGCATACAAAGCAATTAAAGATTATGGATAATTTAACCAATTTTCGTGCAATATACTGTTTAAAGGAAGTTCCCACTCACCCTAAGGTGTGAAAACACCTTAAAAAAGTAGCTCATCTCTAAAAATCTCGATCTCATATCAAATCCCTAACAATTCACCTGATTCTTCTTCCTTTCAACTCGGAAACCTAAGAAATGAGGGATTATGAAGAAAGAGTGAGAAAAGGGAAAGTTTTGACACTGTTCGGATCATATCAGAGGAGGGATGGAATCTTGACATGTGAGAGAATATTCACCATGAAAGGCTTTGCAAAGAAGCTAAACTTACATGATTTCATCATCATCATCATCTCCATCACTTTCTCTTCTCAAACCCTAACTCTCCCTCTCTCTATAGGATTTCTGTAACGACCGTCTCGCGAAAACATGATTAACTAATGCTGAAGCGTTCATCAAGTAGCGGATTAGCGAAAATCACTAAAAATTAAAACTTTTTGCAAAGAGATCCACACATAGGAAATCCTTTACAACAAGAACCATTGTATAACATTTACATTCTGGTTCAAACATATATAACCTGTACCATCTCTTTTCAGAGACTACAACATCAGCTGCCTTATGAACATTATATACAGACAGCATATGAATCTCGAGGCATCAAGCCAAAACCTCAGTTTGATATATCAAAAACACTGACTGAAAACTCCGAGGACCTGAGAGTACAGAGACGACACATAGGACTACTATCTATATGACTTGACAGTCAGTGCCTCCACTTGAGATCTCACTGCTGTCCAAGCTGTTGCTTTCCTTTTCCTGCAAAAGAGTATCTGCCTCTTTGTCCGCGTCCACCTAAAAATGTTGGATCCCACGGGGGTGAGACAATTGTAAATTTCCCCAGCGAGAGATATAACTCTCCGCCAGAAACATTATTATTGCATCTTAAGAAGATAAATATAGGCAGATGATAAGAAGTTTAAAGCATTCTCTTAATAAGGAATAGGAAGAACATGTATATCATTTATCCTCCATATTATACCATCATGTCAAACTTCTCTTGTGACACTCATTATCTTGATATGTCACCCATGAGACATTCTTGTTTCAACTTATTGGCCTTAGTCAGTCTGCTAAACAGATCAGGATTTACATCTACCATGTACTCATATATCATTAATACATGCATTGGGTTATTACCAATCCTGTGTCATCATTACAGGCATTGAGCCTCTGCCAGGTATTGGACTCTTCCAAACCTGATTACACTGCCAGGCATTGGTCTTTAACCAACCCTAATTTCACAGCCAGGCATTGGACTTTAACCAACCCTGATTACACATCCAGGCATTGGTCCGTAACCAATCCTGATTACACAGCCAGACATTGGACTTTAACCAACCCTGATTACACAGCCAGGCATTGGACTCTAACCAATTTTGATTACACAGCCAAGCATTGGACTCTAACCAATCCTGATTACACAGCCAGGCATTGGACTTTAACCAACCCTGATTACAGGCATTAAGCCTCTGCCAGGTATTGGACTTTAACCAAACCTGATTACACAGCCAGGCATTGGACTCTAACCAATCCTGATTACACAGCCAGGCATTGGACTTTAACCAATCCTGATTATAGGCATTAAGCCTCTGCCAGGTATTGGACTTTAACCAAACCTGATTACACCGCCAGGCATTGGTCCGTAACCAATCCTGATTACACAGTTCATGGAATTTAATTCCTTTAACTCATCATTGATCATCACATACAACTTTCTTAAGTTACCAGCTTATCTTGGATTAAGGTATTTCCCATCTTAATCCTTTCATCCACGAACCTATCACTCTTACCATAAAGTGCATAGGTTACACATAAGAATGGTCCAACTATCTTTAATGATATGGACTCATCTCAGATTAAGGCATTGCTTACAATAAGCTTGCCTATAATCAACCACATTAAATGTTTCACCTTTATAAGGCCATTCCTTCTATCTCATCATTAGGGTTTCTTTATACCCTTATTTAAAATTAGGATTATAATTCATTGTCATATTGCCCAAGATTAGGGCTTTATGTATTATGACTCCACATTAGAGTCTCACATACGTTCACCCTTCTTAGGGCCTCTCATCACAACATAGCATTAGAGCTTCATGTGATGTTAACTCTTAATTAGGGTTTCTCATGGAATCACCCTCAACTAGGGTTTCTCATGGAATCACCCTCAACTAGGGTTTCCACCTTAGTCACTCACAATTTGGGTTTACTATGCATCTCCATTAGGATTTCATTCAATTGTCCATAATTAGAGATGCACTATTCATTCCAATTAGAGTTTTACATCTCATTTCCCTAAATTGGAGTTCACACATCACTACCCTGACTTAGGGTTACATCCTCACCCTGGATTAGGGTTACATTTAGAATTGCCCTCAATTAGGGTTAAAACCCAAAAGCCCTGTCAATTAGGGTTTATATTCATGATTAGGGTTTCATGATCTCTCTTCTTAAGGATCATACCCTTAATCACCACATGAATCATATTCATGTATGAATTCATTTTAACATCATCTCAAATTGATTAGGTCATATCAACCCTTCAATCAAGAACATACCACTATGATTAACGTAGTGTATCAAGTCATTGGTCCAATAAGCAATTAGGGATTCATTCCTTAATTGGTACTAGTCCCTTAGGTACTGTTAGGGTTTCAACCTTTGTACCTTCTTTTTTTATCATTACTAATCATCATTGGGTCAATGGATCATTCATCATCTTAATTCTCAAGAGATTCAATCACATTGGACCTCCATTACATAAAGCATCCAATTGAATTAGGGTTTCCAATGTTGATTCCTTCAATCATTGGATTCATGGAACCAGTCATCAATTGGACCTACCCTCATAATTCAATTTAGTTTAATAGTTCAACCTTCAACTGATTTGACCCTCAATTAACCCTCAATTGGTCCTCAATTAGGGTTTGATTCAATTGAATTAGGGTTTGGAATCAATGATCCATCAACACTAATCAATGCAAGATTAGTTCCATTGAAACCATTGAACCATCATCCAAATTGGGTATGACCTGACCCCAAACGGTCTTGAGGTCGTTTAGATGACCTCCAAACGGTCTTGAGACCGTTTGCCCATCATATCACTCAAATCCAAGCCATCCAATTAAGGTTTGGATCATTGGATTGATCACCAAATCAGCATTGCATTGTATAACAGCTTGGTACCTTTAGACCTTCAAACACCTAACCATACTCAACCCTAGAACTCCAAACGGTCTTGAGGTGACCCCAAACGGTCTTGAGACCGTTTGGATGATCCCCCAAACCGTTTGGGCTAATCAACCCAAAATCTCAAATTAGCTCATTGTGATTTCAGCACTGATTTCAATTAGGGTTAGCCCAATTGATTAGCCTTCAACTCATGACTCGTTTGGAATTACTCCATCAAATTTGGTGAGTCATTAACCAACATCATTAGGAACAGGAATCTCCAACGGTCAACGCTTGGTCAACCATATCAAACGGTTTTGAAACCGTTTTCCCAAACTGGTCGAGTTAATCAGGTTGAAAATCAGTATTTAATTCAATTCGATTTGCCTAATTGATTGTCCTTCAACTCACGATTCCTTTGGAGTTAACCCCTCAAATTTGGAGGGTCATTAGTCTACATAATTAAGAACAATATTCCAAAACGGTCAACTCTTGGTCAACCATCTCAAACGGTCTTGAAACCGTTTTCTCCCAAACGGTTTCAAACCGTTTGCCCTTAAACGGTTTTCTGAAACCGCATAGCCAATCAAAATAAAACGATTTGGAATAGCTATCAAAACCATTTGGCTTGGTAATTTTATTTGGATAAGCATCTAGGATGATGTCATCATACCCTTCCTTCGAACAACCAAGAACAGAAACCGTTCTTGATGGAAATTGCAGCAAGAAACAAGAGTGCATCAAATTGAAGAAATCAATCAACAAAGCATAGAGAATTGATGCAATAGCAATGATTAAGGGTTTGAGTTATAAAACCCACCTCCAATTGAGCTCCAAAGCTCCAAGCTCACACCATTAATGGTGGATGAAGCTCTAGCAACTCCCCCTAGGCTCGTCCTCAAGCTTTTGATTGCAAAAGTTGGCTAGGGTTGAAGAGGAGATCGAAATAAGAAGGAATCCATAATTTATTTTCGATTTCCACCATGAAATCAAGGAGAACGAAGGTCAAGGGATTACCCATAGGTTGGGGACGTGCTCCCTGCTCCTCCCTAGCTCCTTGGTCGGTTTTGCAAGCAAGGAGAATAAGAAAATCCGAAAAAGGCCTTGGTTTGGGCTTGGAAATGGCACTTTTATAAAGAAATTGATGAGAGAGAATATGCCTTATAAAAATCCAATTAATCCAAAAATTATGGCCGCCTCTTCCCCCTCAAATCCATGGATACGAGGCATTTCCCTTTTCCTTTAATTCTCCTTCATTATCCTCAATTTAAAGAAAAGCAAATTAAGCACCTTAATGCTTATAATATAATATCTCACATGTGAGTGGATATTACTTTTCTTTATAAAAAGGTGAGTGGAATTTCACCTACTTAAGATATTTTCGTTCCTTATCTTGTTAAAGGAACGTCCATCCTTATTCAAAATCAACCCAAAACATTTTGGTTGAAAGCCCTTCAATTATTTTTATTCATTTTTTGCCCTAAATCGAATTAGGGTTTCAATTAGGCATTATTCTTGATTATTTTAATGTCAAGATTCTCTCTCCTACAACTTAATTCAAATGAGGAGTCCCTCTCATTTTCTTTGCTCTAACTGATGCTAAGAAACATTAAGGACCTTATTGAAGTGGTAATTTGCATATTGAACCCTGGATTTTGGGTAAATTGCACTTTACTCCAAAACTAGGTTTTAATGCACAAGGATTGCTTTACAAGCTTAATCTTGGTGTCCAAGCTTTTGGAAACCATACCACTACATCATATTCATTCTTATGATGTCTCAACATCAGAGGAACATCTTATCATGTGCAATTTGCAAGTGAACCCCTCAACTTGGGTAATTTGCACTTTAGTCCGAAATAAGCAAACATTGCTTCAACATTGTTCAAACAGGACCAAAATTGAAACATAGGTTCCTCTTGAGACCTAATCACTTTTCAAAAGATAAGATTAAGCATATAATCATATTTCTTAATCAAAACACCTAGGGTTAAAGCATAACCCATGTCAGGGATGTTACAAATTATAAACCCCTAACAAGGATTTCGTCCCCGAAATCCCAGATAAAGGGAACAGATGTTATTCATTCATCATATTATCATGTCTCTTCATAACACCTCATTGTTATGGAGACATCATAAAACTTTGATCAACACAAAGTTTCTTCACACAATATTCTCAGAGTCAAATGAGAACTTATCTTAAAGACATATTTAGTTGTTATGTTTATGCAAAGCATAAACCCCTAACATATGATGTTCATATCATTTTATATAATCAGACTGATTTCATAGTTGACCATTTCGGGTAGCCAACCTAAACCATCTGATAATTCTTAGATACTAGAATCCCTTACCCTGGTATCAGTCACGTGTTGAAAACACATCATATTCTCATCTTTCTTTTATCATATTTACAACTTTATAGAACAGGGATCACCTCCCTTGTTCTCTTTCTCATCATATGAGGGTCATACTTTTACTTCGTTATATACACATACTGATCTGAATTCCTATCAGATCCTTCTTTCTTGTTCTTAAGATATGATACATTTATCCATACCATATTTCCAATTTCATGATACTCATTAGATTTTATCAGAATGATTGCTTGATCAGGGCAATCAAAAAGATATCAATCTAAGAGTTTCCATACTCACTGTATCATCAGTAGTTGTATACCTGATCAGGGTTTATAAGTACTGAGATCAAGTAGTATGCAATTACATGCTATCATATTTCTTGCTTTTCATATTATCATAACATAAGATTTAACATCCCTGGATTTTATCCAGACATCTCTTCTATACCTCTTCCTCTTTCATATAGGTAAGATCAATATAGAGCATTTAAAAGAATACTGAATAGAATTCAAATTCTAGTTTTCATCATTTCTTCCCTATATAACAACTAATAGGGAAAACAAAATAAAAAATCCTCCTTTTTATAACAAAAAGGGGTTTAGTGTCTTCAACATGTACACATTTATAACATACCTTGTCCTCACATCCTTAAAGGATTATGCAGATGAACTAAACAACAACTACCTTTCTTATAAACGAAAATAAAAAGTTATATCTTAATAAGTTTTTCTTATTACAGGTTATCTAGTGTCTTGTCTGTTGAGTCACCTCTCACTTTCTATTTGGACATTGCCACCTCAGATGTCCTCTCTGTCCATATCTATAGCAAGCTCGAAGCCTTTTAGGTGACTGCTGCTCAGGTGCACTATATTGTACTTGAGTCGGTACTACTGAAATCTTTGATTGTTTAGTACCACTAATTCCTTGTCCTTGTGACTGTTTAGACTTTCTTTTAAGGTCTGTATCATGTTTCTTTATCATATACCCTTCTATCCTTCGAATTGATTCCACAAATGTGGCAAATCTCTCTCTACTTTCTAGGGAAGATGCCGGAATGGACATCTCAGCATTTAGTCCTTTCTCAAAACGTCGAATCTTTTCTTCCTCAGTAGCAGCCATCTGAGGACAAAATCGCAAAAGTTCCATGAACTTAACCTCATATTCACTTATTGACATGGCTCCCTGTCGAATTTTCTCAAACTGTGAGATCTTTTCATCTAAATAAGTCCTTGGAAAATACTTATTGACGAATTCTCGACAGAATTCCTCCCATCCAACCTCTTCGTCATTCCTTTTTATCTCTTCTATAGTCTACCAATGTCCAGCACTACCTTTCAGAAGGTACATAGCATGTTTAACTTTGTCAGTATCCGGGATACCAAGGATCTTAAAGGCTTTTTCTAACTCAGTGAGCCAGAGATCAGCATATGTTGGATCAGATGTTCCAGCATATTCTATGGCTCCTACACGACGTAGTCGTTCAAAGGTCTTACCAGACCCATATCCCTCATTGGGAACTGGTGTCCTAGGTGTTGATACTGGCACCCGATCTGCTATATACCTCAGTGTAGTCATAAGTTGCACAAAAAGATTATGAACATCTAGGTTTCCTCTCATGTTTTCATCAACACGAGGATTTTCAGGCACTGGTTCATCCCTTGCCTGATCCCTTGCACCTCCCACCGGTGCAACAACATCGCGCTCAGCAACATAATCTTCATGTCCTTCAGACATCTTTAAGTTATATATCTTCTTCTGTATAGCAGAAGACACTGTAAGATATACTGAAGTACACTTAAAACAAACTCGATACCTTAGTCCTATGTCTCTGTAGACTCAATGAACTTAGAGCTCTGATACCACAATTGTAACCACCGTCTCGCGAAAACATGATTAACTAATGCGGAAGCGTTCATCAAGTAGCAGATTAGCGAAAATCACTAAAAATTAAAACTTTTTGCAAAGAGATCCACACATAGGAAATCCTTTACAACAAGAACCATTGTATAACATTTACATTCTGGTTCAAACATATATAACCTGTACCATCTCTTTTCAAAGACTACAACATCAGCTGCCTTATGAACATTATATACAGACAGCATATGAATCTCGAGGCATCAAGCCAAAACCTCAGTTTGATATATCAAAAACACTGACTGAAAACTCCGAGGACCTGAGAGTACAGAGACGACACATAGGACTACTATCTATATGACTTGACAGTCAGTGCCTCCACCTGAGATCTCACTGCTGTCCAAGTTGCTGCTTTCCTTTTCCTGCAAAAGAGTATCTGCCTCTTTGTCCGCGTCCACCTAAAAATGTTGGATCCCACGGGGCTGAGACAATTGTAAATTTCCCCAGCGAGAGATATAACTCTCCGCCAGAAACATTATTATTGCATCTTAAGAAGATAAATATAGGCAGATGATAAGCAGTTTAAAGCATTCTCTTAATAAGGAATAGGAAGAACATGTATATCATTTATCCTCCATATTATACCATCATGTCAAACTTCTCTTGTGACACTCATTATCTTGATATGTCACCCATGAGACATTCTTGTTTCAACTTATTGGCCTTAGTCAGTCTGCTAAACAGATCAGGAATTACATCTACCATGTACTCATATATCATTAATACAGGCATTGGGTTATTACCAATCCTATGTCATCATTACAGGCATTGAGCCTCTGCCAGGTATTGGAATCTTCCAAACCTGATTACACTGCCAGGCATTGGTCTTTAACCAACCCTAATTTCACAGCCAGGCATTGGACTTTAACCAACCCTGATTACACAGCCAGGCATTGGTCCGTAACCAATCCTGATTACACAGCCAGGCATTGGACTTTAACCAACCCTGATTACATAGCCAGGCATTGGACTCTAACCAATCCTGATTACACAGCCAGGCATTGGACTCTAACCAATCCTGATTACACAGCCAGGCATTGGACTTTAACCAACCCTGATTACAGGCATTAAGCCTCTGCCAGGTATTGGACTTTAACCAAACCTGATTACACAGCCAGGCATTGGACTCTAACCAATCCTAATTACACAGCCAGGCATTGGACTTTAACCAACCCTGATTACAGGCATTAAGCCTCTGCCAGGTATTGGACTTTAACCAAACCTGATTACACCGCCAGGCATTGGTCCGTAACCAATCCTGATTACACAATTCATGGTATTTAATTCCTTTAACTCATCATTGATCATCACATACTACTTTCTTAAGTTACCAGCTTATCATGGATTAAGGTATTTCCCATATTAATCCTTTCATCCACTAACCTATCACTCTGACCATAAAGTGCATAGGTTACACATAAGAATGGTCCAACTATCTTTAATGATATGGACTCATCTCAGATTAAGGCATTGCTTACAATAAGCTTTCCTATAATCAACCATATTAAATGTTTCACCTTTATAAGGCCATTCCTTCTATCTCATCATTAGGGTTTCCTTATACCCTTATTTAAAATTAGGATTATAATTCATTGTCATATTGCCCAAGATTAGGGCTTTATGTATTATGACTCCACAATAGAGTCTCACATACCTTCACCCTTCTTAGGGCCTCTCATCACAACATAGCATTAGAGCTTCATGTGATGTTAACTCTTAATTAGGGTTTCTCATGGAATCACCCTCAACTAGGGTTTCTCATGGAATCACCCTCAACTAGGGTTTCTCATGAAATCACCCTCAACTAGGGTTTCTCATGGAATCACCCTCAACTAGGGTTTCCACCTTAGTCACCCACAATTTGGGTTTACTATGCATCTCCATTAGGATTTCATTCAATTGTCCATAATTAGAGATTCACTATTCATCCCAATTAGGGTTTTACATCTCATTTCCCTAAATTGGAGTTTCACACATCACTACCCTGACTTAGGGTTACATCCTGACCCTGGATTAGGGTTACATTTAGAATTGCCCTCAATTAGGGTTAAAACCCAAAAGCCCTGTCAATTAGGGTTTATATTCATGATTAGGGTTTCATGATCTCTCTTCTTAAGGATCATACCCTTAATCACCACATGAATCATATTCATGTATGAATTCATGTTAACATCATCTCAAATTGATTAGGTCATATCAACCCTTCAATCAAGAGCATACCACTATGATTAACGTAGTGTATCAAGTCATTGGTCCAATAAGCAATTAGGGATTCATTCCTTAATTGGTACTAGTCCCTTAGGTACTGTTAGGGTTTCAACCTTTGTACCTTCTTTTTTTATCATTACTAATCATCATTGGGTCAATGTATCATTCATCATCTTAATTCTCAAGAGATTCAATCACATTGGACCTCCATTACATAAAGCATCCAATTGAATTAGGGTTTCCAATGTTGATTCCTTCAATCATTGGATTCATGGAACCAGTCATCAATTGGACCTACCCTCATACTTCAGTTGAGTTTAATAGGTCAACCTTCAACTGATTTGACCCTCAATTAACCCTCAATTGGTCCTCAATTAGGGTTTTATTCAATTGAATTAGGGTTTGGAATCAATGATCCATCAACACTAATTAATGCAAGATTAGTTACATTGAAACCATTGAACCATCATCCAAATTGGGTATGACCTGACCCCAAACGGTCTTGAGGTCGTTTGGATGATTTCCTAACGGTCTTGAGACCGTTTTCCCATCATATCACTCAAATCCAAGCCATCCAATTAAGGTTTGGATCATTGGATTGATCACCAAATCAGCATTGCATTGTATAACAACTTGGTAACTTTAGACCTTCAAACACCTAACATACTCAACCCTAGACCTCCAAACGGTCTTGAGGTGACCCCAAACGGTCTTGAGACCGTTTGGATGATCCCCCAAACGGTCTTGAGACCGTTTGGGCTAATCAACCCAAAATCTCAAATTAGCTCATTGTGATTTCAGCACTGATTTCAATTAGGGTTATCCCAATTGATTAGCATTCAACTCATGACTCGTTTGGAATTACTCCATCAAACTTGGTGAGTCATTAACCAACATCATTAGGAACAGGAATCTCAAACGGTCAATGCTTGGTAAACCATCTCAAACGGTTTTGAAACCGTTTGCCCAAACTGGTCGAGTTAATCAGGTTGAAAATCAGTATTTAATTCAATTCGATTTGCCTAATTGATTGGCCTCCAACTCACGATTTCTTTGGAGTTAACCCCTAAAATTTGGAGGGTCATTAGTCTACATAATTAGGAACAAGATTCCCAAACGGTCAACTCTTGGTCAACCATATCAAATGGTCTTGAAACCGTTTGCTCCCAAACGGTTTCAAACCGTTTGCCCTTAAACGGTTTGCTGAAACCGCATAGACAATCAAATTAAAACGATCTGGAATAGCTATAAAAATCATTTGGCTTGGTAATTTTCTTTGGATAAGCATATAGGATGATGTCATCATCCCCTTCCTTCTAACAACCAAGAACAGAAACCGTTCTTGATGGAAATTGCAGCAAGAAACAAGAGTGCATCAAATTGAAGAAATCAATCAACAAAGCATAGAGAATTGATGCAATAGCAATGATTAAGGGTTTGAGTTATAAAACCCGCCTCCAATTGAGCTCCAAAGCTCCAAGATCATGCCATTAATGGTGGATGAAGCTCTAGCAACTCCCCCTAGGCTCGTCCTCAAGCTTTTGATTGCAAAAGTTGGCTAGGGTTGAAGAGGAGATCGAAATAAGAAGGAATCCATAATTTATTTTCGATTTCCACCATGAAATCAAGGAGAACGAAGGTCAAGGGCTTACCCACAGGTTGGGGACGTGCTCCCTGCTCCTCCCTAGCTCCTCGGTCGGTTTTGCAAGCAAGGGGAAGAAGAAAATCCGAAAAAGGCCTTGGTTTGGGCTTGGAAATGACACTTTTATAAAGAAATTGATGAGAGCGAATATGCCTTATAAAAATCCAATTAATCCAAAAATTATGGCCGTCTCTTCCCCCTCAACTCCATGGATACGAGGCATATCCCTTTGACTTTAATTCTCCTTCATTATCCTCAATTTAAAGAAAAGAAAATTAAGCACCTTAATGCTTATAATATAATATCTCACATGTGAGTGGATATTACTTTTCTTTATAAAAAGGTGAGTGGAATTTCACCTACTTAAGATATTTTCGTTCCTTATCTTGTTAAAGGAACGTCAATCCTTATTCAAAATCAACCCAAAACATTTTGGTTGAAAGCCCTTCAATTATTTTTATTCATTGTTTGCCCTAAATCGAATTAGGGTTTCAATTAGGCATTATTCTTGATTATTTTAATGTCAATATTCTCTCTCCTACAACTTAATTCAAATGAGGAGTCCCTCTCATTTTCTTTGCTCTAACTGATGCTAAGAAACATTAAGGACCTTATTGAAGTGGTAATTTGCATATTGAACCCTGGATTTTGGGTAAATTGCACTTTACTCCAAAACTAGGTTTTAATGCACAAAGATTGCTTTACAAGCTTAATGTTGGTGTCCAAGCTTGTGGAAACCATACCACTACATCATATTCATTCTTATGATGTCTCAACATCAGAGGAACATCTTATCATGTGCAATTTGCAAGTTAACCCCTCAACTTGGGTAATTTGCACTTTAGTCCGAAATAAGAAAACATTGCTTCAACATTGTTCAAACAGGACCAAAATTGAAACATAGGTTCCTCTTGAGACCTAATCACTTTTCAAAAGATAAGATTAAGCATATAATCATCTTTCTTAATCAAAACATCTAGGGTTAAAGCATAACCCATGTCAGGGATGTTACAATTTCATTTCTCTAGATTGAATCACGAATTATGAGAGATCCTTGGGTGTTAGGTTGACCATATAGATCAATTGAGTTGCTTGGGTCAATTGCACATTGACCCCTCACTATACCTTTTCTTATTTAAGCTGAATTTTCTGTCATAAAAATATTACTATAATTCATCTACTGATAAGGTCTAAACTCATCCAAAAATTATGAAATTTTTTACTATAATTCAGATCTCCAATTAAAATTTTATATCATTTAGAGTTATCAATAAATAAATAAAAATAAAACACTACACTGTTAAAAAGCACTCTGTCAGTATTTTGGTCGAAGTATAGTTTGACCGTTAACCACATTCAAAGAACACTCAAATATTCTGAAAATTTTCTCCAATATGCATGATTGAGTTATCCATATCATATCCAAAATTCAATTAAATAAAAAAATTTAGAAAATATGAAAAATGATTTACCACACTACTATCCTGATCAAAATCCATATTCATGTCTATCAAAACCCTAATTTTTGCCGATTAGGGTTTACATTTCTCAAACCCTAATTCTTCAAACTAAAATCATAGTTAGAGTTTCTTCTTAGGTTTGAAACATCACAATTGATCTACTATCATTAATGAAGTCTAAACGACGTTCAATCTAATCAAGCATGTAATCATTCAAGTAAACCCTAGTTTACCAATTAAGCACAAATGTGGTCATTACAGGAACTCCCAAATATTTCGAAGGAAGGGAACCCTCAGAAATCCCCAGAAGCTCTGAAATCTTCAGTCTATAAACATACTTTTTGAAGAACAGAATGCTCTTATTTTGATTAATCTTCAACCCATAAATATTACCAAATGACTCTAAAATAGACTTGATGCATAAGGCACTAATCATCAACTTTTGAAAAGATCATAAGATCATCCACAAAGATTAAGTGGGAAACAGAAAAACCTTTAGAAGCTGAGATAGGATATAGAGATTTATCCTGAACAACATGTTTTAATAAACTTAGAAAACCCCTACATAACAAGGACAAAAAGATAAGGGGCTATGCCCCCCCTTGACGAATACCATTAGATGGATAGAACTAATCTAAAGGTTCATCATTAACCGCACTTGGTATGTGGTAGAAGTGAAACTTTCCTCTATCCAACCAATCCAAATAGTAGGAAAACCCATATTGTACATAATACAATACAAGAACTTCCATCTCATAAGCTTTTGAAATATCAACCTGCACACACATTTTGTATTTGGATTTGTTAAAATCATGCCCAATCTCATTTGTTAGAAAAAAGGCATCCATAATGCTTCTTTCCTTAATAAAGTGCCTTTGTTATCATCCACAATAAAAGGTAACACAACCTGAAGACGATTAGCCAAGGTTTTAGATATGAACTTATAGACCACATTACAAAGAGAAATAGGTCACTAGTTTGGATTTCATAAGCATCGAAGATTTTAGGGATAAGAGTGATATAAGTATGGTTTGCTTCCTTTAGAAATTTACCATTCTTAAAGAATTATTTAATAGCTCTACTAATATCATCTCCAACAATAGACCAAGTCTTCTTTAGAAAACAGTCATTAAAGTCATTTGGGCCAGGGGCCTTATCCTCCTTTAGAGAGTTAACTACATCATCAATTTCTCTCTGAGTTCCATTAACAATGATTCCAACTTTTTGGATATTACTTAAAGATTTACCTGACCAAACACTAGGCCAAACAACACCTTCAGATTCATTGTTAAACATGTTTAAGTAAAAACACATACAAACTTTTTGAATCATTGAGATTATTGTTAAGAGAGCCATCAATAACCAAAGACCTCATTTGATTTCTCTACCTTTTTGTATTCATAGAGGAATAGAAGTATTTAGAGTTGGAATCCCCTTCCTTTAACCATTGGACTCTAGATTTCTATTTATATAACATTCTTTAAGGCTAGCCTCCCTCTTTGCAATAATCCTAAGTTCTTTGGCTTGAGAAAAAAGAATATGATTCAACAGGTCAAGATCAACCTCAATATGGGCTTTGAGGGCACTATAAGAAGCAATTTTAACATTATCATAAATATTACCAACAAAAAAATCATTCCAAACATGAGGATTATGTCTAAGATTAGAAACCTTTCTATAGACTTTAAGCATAGAACAACCCTCAACCTCCATACTACATGACTTACTAACAATGTCCATGAAACCATCATGAGCAACCCAAACATTAATCAATCTAAAAGGTTATTTAACTTTTCTTACTTTTCCCATTGTAATAGATATAATCCTATGATCACTCACTATGTTAGAAAGAACATAACCAAAGAAATTAGCATTGAGATCCATGAAACTTGAGTTATAAAAGATTTTATTAATCTTTAAAGTACAGAAGTCAGTGCCATCTTGATGGTTATCCCATGTGAAGAAAGGAACATGAAGGTCCAACACAATCAAACCACAATGCATAATAAAATGGTTAAAATCCTCCATAGATTTACAAGGAGGATTCCTACCAATTTTCTCATTAGTTTTTCTAACAACATTAAAATCACAAAGAACAACCCAAGGATCAACAATCGTATGACTGATATTTTCAAGAGCATCCCACAGTTTAACTCTATCCAAGTCTGGATTATGCCCATAAATAGTAGAGATGTAGAAAATAGAATAAGTCCATGTGACTGATACTTTAGCATGAACCAACTGATTGTTCTCAAACAATTTAGTAACAGAACAAACATCTTCATTCCATAGAACAAAAACCCTACCAAGCACATGGGAATTGTGATTTGAAGTCCAACTATATTGAGGAAAAAACTTATTCATGACTTTACCATCTTTATTCTTTCTCTACTTAGTTTCATTGAGAACAAAAATATCACATGCTAACCTACATAACTCCTCCTAGACACCCTACAATTATTGCTTATATGTCTCACATTCCATGAGAAGATATGGAAAGTGTCAAACATATTGATGGTGGGCTTTTAAGTTGTCATCCTCAGCAAATGCTTCTGCGATAATAACTTCAAGCACACTAGCGTTAGTGGACATCGGAGAGAAACCAGAAGTAGAAAGGCAATGGATAATACCACTACTAACTTTCTTTGCAAATTCAGGAGGAGGAAGATATCTACCTTTTGAATTAGAACCAGATGTACAATTAAGAAATATTGAGTGCTATACTGAACCCATACAATCTAAAGTGGTGTAAATTTAAATTCTAATTAATAAGAGCTATTAACTCAATTGAAACCTCTATTAGTAACGGTACCATTGTCAGACCAAGCTCTAGCACGAATCGATTATATAGCAAATAATTAGGTGTGAATTTTTAGAACACACTCAATGCTTTGACAAAGTCAAAGTTACATATAAACATTAGTATTAAACTCTTGCTAATAGACGGGACACTGCCAGACGTAATATGATTGGAAATTAATTAACCACTAATCAACCAACAGGAATTGCAGACAGAAGCCTGCCTACCTGCCTGCCAGATGCTAGGGTTACTCGGCCTTCAGTCTTTACGCTAAGATCAAATGGATGCTTTGCCGTCCATTTGTCTATTTTGACGGCATATTCTCGGGGACACGTTGCATCATAGATGACATGATCTCCCCATCTTTAACCCCTATATATCAAAAAGTCCAAAGGCCACTCACATTCCACGATCAGTGGAAGACAAACTAAGCTGTTTGCGAGACAATTTAAGTATATAAAATACTTCGGTGTTTTCAGCGACAGGCACATCTTTCCTCTAGTGGTCAGTAGTTTGGATATAAACTATTTCTTTTCTTTTTGCCAAAACAAAAAGTCACGATCTCTAGGTTTTTCCTATCGGCCTAGTTGCCACAAGAATACTGATACAGTAACACATGAAAACCCCAACGAAACATGTCGTTAAATTATTGGTCTTGTCTCATCTTTCCTTTGCAAATTGAGTCAGCGCCTCCGAGCTTGTCTAGGCCGGGTCTCAAAGTGGTGGAGGTCGACAACTCTAATTTCAGAGCCTGAATGATGAGTCTAATTAAGCTGACTAGAAAAAATAGTACTCATATCATAGGAATCAAGATTCGGAACGTGTCATCCTCTCACCCATAACAAGCATTGAAAAGTAATTGTTCAAAACTTCAGTCTGTCACTCCCGACCAAAGCAAAAGGCCAGGCATGGTATGTTCTGAATCCAACATCCAAACTTTTATTTTTAATAACTGGAATGCTCTCACAAGATAGAGTCAAACTTCATTCTGACACTCCCGACCAAAGCAAAAGGCCAAGCATGGTATGTTCTGAATCCAACATCCAAACTTTTATTTTTAATAACTGGAATGCGCGCTCTCACAAGATAGAGTCGCTTTGGACCCATTTCCGCAAGATAAGCCTCACTTACCGCTTAACTCGCAAAAATTTGTCCTTTCTATTCGCAGGAGGCTGACCATGCGACCTGCGAAATTTGCTTTTGAGGAGTGCACTTCTCGATTAACCGAGCCGCACCACCTAGACAAAATTTCACCACCTTCAACATGCTATAACGTCTGGAACATATATTTAGTATAACAGTTGTAGCCATTTGTGTTGTAGCGGGGTATGAAGTATAGCTGGGGTGCTTTTAGTTTCGCATTGTCTATTTCTATGTTAGGACCAGACTTTATATATATAGAAAGACAGTAATTTGCGTTCGCAAGGACCAGATGCAGTGGCGGAGCCACCTTGGGGCACCATGAGGCACAGGCCCCACCCAGATTTATGGAGAAAATCAAATCACCAGTTCACTGATTGTTGCCGTAATAACTGTTTTCGTGGACTGTTGTTGCTCCTATTTCTGTTCAGATGACGATTTTGGGATTTTTTTAGTGATAAACTACATTCAATATGGAAGTTATGTCATCCAACTCCTGGTGTCATGGCCCAATACTAATGGCGCAGCGAATGTGAGAAGACATCCGTTTTGACTTGTGTTGATTGATTTCTTTTATTGAATTTCATTTTCTTTCCTCTGATTTTTGGATTATAATAAATATACTTATTTTCTATTAGTTTGTTGGACGCCAATTGTGTCTTTTCCTATTCATTTTTTATTATATAATTGTTTCGAACAATAGTTTTAACTTCCTCTTTTCTTTTTATCATTCCACCTTAGAACCCAATTCATAATATCAATGCTCTAGAGGTCTAAAATGAGTGACAAGGACACTAAAAGGAATTTTGTAAAATTGGTGGACGATTCGCCTTTCATACAGTCTGTGCAACTGATTGAAGCAGATTCTTCTAATGTTCTTTGAGTGCACCACTTTCCACATGGCCATAACCATGAGACATTATGGACTAAGTTTCAAGCACGCATGCCAATTTGTCTCTTTTATTGTGTTTTTTGTACGTAGGCTTTTGTTGTATTTGGTTTAGATTTCTTCATTTCTCTTTGTTTGATATAAATTCATAAGAATGTACAAAAGATGGTGAAAAAATGTAATCAAGAAATAAAATCCTATCATTGTACAAGAAAATGGACCAAGTCGTGAAGTAGGTGATATTTAAGAATTTCTCAATCCAAGTGTCAAAGTTCTAAATGTGGGGTTGACTTAAAAGAAGAAAATTTAGTGTCAGATCCCAAAGATAGATTTATAGTTTCAGTATATCACCTTAATATATTGGTTATGATTAGAAGGACATAGTTAACATTAAGTCCTCGTAAATCATAATATCAACATATTGCATTGACAAATTTTGAATCAAACAAATATCAATTTGATCAAAGTTGGTTTGATGAGCATTGCATTTTCATTGGGATTAACATGTTAAATTTTGTACAATTTTGATTTTTTCTTCAAAAAAATTTCCTCAAAATCTTGAGTATCTTTGAAACTTATATATATATATATATATATTGAAACTTATATATATATATATATATATATATATATATATATTGTTGGTATGTATGCCCTGAGAGCCAATCATGGGATGATTGGTGGGATACATTAAGATTGATTTGATAAACATCAAAGGCAAGCTTCCAATTCGTTCTGGTTCAGTCATATGAGATAATGATAGAACATATTCAATGTCTAGAGAATGACAATACTCAATGACGTATGCTTTCAGGTTGAGGACAACTCAAACACACTAAAAGGTCCCTTCAAATTTGGAATTGGAAGAGTTTGGGAGATTTAACTGAATTGGCCAAAAACAAAGAGAAAGAGGCAATCAGTGATGTCATAGCATCAGACCAAAACCCAAGCAATGAACTTCTGTGGGAGATAGCTAAACAGAAGAAGGAAGCTCTAGAGGCAAAGAATATAGAAGAATCTATTATTCGCTAAAAATCTAGAATACAGTGGCTGAAACAAGGTGATTCAAATTCCAAATTCGTTTATGCTTCATTGAAGACCAGAAGAAGTAGAAACCAAATCAAGACCCTACAGATGGGAGGAACTACCTACAAGGGTGAATGATGAGATCATATGGATGCAAAGAGTTTGTACATTCTTATTATGTCCCTAGTCGGATGTCATTATGGAAGGTAGATAGACAACAATGACACACAAGACTAGATTGTGGTGTTGGTTGATGACAGAATCTCATTAGTCATGATATGGGGATATCAAACCAAACACATAGGTACTTGTTAGAGAACAAGTGTACCGAACAGACCCACCGTGAGTTTGACACATGGAACCATGACATGGTAGTCACAGTCAGTTCTCACAGTGATGGTGGTGAGTGTGATTCGTTGACCTGAAATCACTACACTCAACACATGTCGTTGGGTACACTTTGACATCATCAAACACAGTCCTGAAACATGGGTTGTTATAAAGGTGATGATTCGGTGACTTTGACACATGGGGCTTTTGAGGGGTGAGTGATAGATATGAGATTTGTCCCTCTTGAGGGAGTTTGATATTCATGGCCACTTGATGAGTAAGATTGAGATAGGAGTGCACACGCATGTGTGAGTCAGTATGTGATATTGATGTCATACATATCTCCTCCAATCTACTCTGAGATCAAGAAAGTGAATGAACGTTGAAAGGATGACTTTTCATGCCTTGAGTTCATTTGGGATATCAGAGACAAAGGAATTATACATTCACTGCAACACCATTCACATATTGTAGGATTGAAAGTTGTTCTCCAAGTTTCCCTTTTCACTTGGGTAGCACAGATGTGCGACTAGGCACCGCTCTTTGCTTTTGAAGTCATAAGTGTTATGGACTTTCACTGCCAATCTAAAATGGACCTGCATGGTCATACACATAGGATTTAACCTGGAAGAGGAGTTTATCCACAAATGATGTTTAGATTGATTACTAAAGGAGTTTAGTAGTTCAATTAAACACTCAATCAATTGATAGCTCCATATCATAGTGTTCAAGGTGTTGGACCGATTGATTAGAGTATCAGATTGATTGAAACTGCAATTGAATGATTTTGCACAGTCTGCACTCCCAACCGATCGACTCATATGATGAACCGATCGGCTCAGCTTGGTGAACCGATCGGCTCAGGATAGGATGAACTGACTGGTTCAAGGGTTGAACTGATCACCTCAACTGGTCCAACCGAGCAAGTTGGGAAAGTCAGGTCGGCAAGAAATTCCCTTTCATTTCACTTGTCCAATTTGATTGGAACAAGGATTTGTATTTGGATCAATTCGAAACAAAAGAGGAAAATTCAACCAGGAATCGATCAAGACCACAAACAGATCGGCTCATGCTTGAACTGATCAGCTCAGGTGTCCCAACCGATCGGTTTAGGTGTGAACCGATCGGCTCAGGTCCCCAAACGACCGTTTCATGCTTGAAATGATCGGTTCAGCCGACACAGTTGGTTGTTTTGTGGAAAATCTTGAACGATTCTACTCCTGTTTTAGTCCCACATTGCTCGGGGTAGAGAACCCTGTCCCATGACCCTCCTATATATAGGGGTATTGGGGGCTTTTCATGTATAACTCAGAACACCAGTTGCTCTGCAAAGTTGTTGTTCTCTCTAGTTGTGGTAATCAAGAGAGCCCAAGCAAGTGCTACCCGATAAGGGCGGAACAACAAGGGAAAGACAACTGCAGAAAGGCAAATGGTTGCAGGAGAGTGTGTCAGTAACTAGTACGCCGACAGGAGGGTGCGACCCCTTTTGATTCCTAGTGGGACAAGGAGATCGGAGTTCCAAGTGGTCCGTGTGGACTACTACAGAGGTGGGAGATTTTTGCCGCTCGGAGGACAGCTGTCAATCCAGACAGTCCCAGTGAGACCAGGAGTTGCACAGACACCGTTTAAGACCTGAGGTGAAGACCGCACAAACCGCGAGGTAACGTCGCCCAGCAAGCCTCGAGACAAGGTACGCCTCTACAAACCATCCTTCCTATTGTATAGATATTGACGCAATTCCTTTATTCTGGGTTTGGGAGAAGAATTTTTTTATTTCCACTACCTTCACTGTCTCCCCTAAAACCCAATAGTGGTATCAGAGCCACGTCAACTGCTCTATACTTTAGGATTATCTATGTGATCAATTTTGGTTGGTCACCTTTATTTATTGCATATGATGCGAATAAAACTGGATTTATGCATGTCCAATCCTAAATCAACAAATCTCAATATACATATATGATATTTAATATGAATGCACTCGATACGTGTCACCCTTAAATGAGTTTTCTGGTGGATGTATAAAGTGGTTATGGACAATAAACCCTATGTATGTGTGCTTGGTTGAATGTGGTTGCTTACATCTCGGTTTGCACACCAATTTCCTATCTCTTATACTGATGTAACTCGAGATAACTCGAGATTTCTTTCCTACCTTTGCTCCCCCCGAATGTAACTCGGGGTTTCTCAATTCAAATGTAAAATAGGATAGATCTTTTATTTCCTGTTATGTCAAAGAACGACGGACAACCTGACGACAACTGAGACGATCAGTTCAAGGCATGAACCGATCAGTTGGAGTTCCAGATGACCGGTTTGAGGAACAAGATGAGTGGGTGGCAGACATGAGGAGATGCACAATGACCAGACAAACTGATCGTTTGGAGGAGCCAATTGATCGGCTGGTGGCACCCAACCGACCGGCCTGATGGCGAGCCGATCAATCATGGAGATGAGTTGATCAAACCTAGAATGACAAAGCACAGAGTTCATCTTGTATAGGTTGCATGTGATGTGGACCTAGATGACAATGATTCCTCTTGGCTCGAGGAATCACATTAGGATGGCCATAATCATTGCTTTTATCGTTTCACGTGTTTTCTGTGGGATATAGCATGCATATGATATGTACAATGTATTGTGGTGATTGGATATGCATATGTACCTATAAAAACCAAATCCCTCATTAAATATTAAAGTTTTAGATGCCTTCCAAATGCAACACACATGAAAAGCTTGATTGGCCAAGTGTGGGCACGCCCTATCATGGTGCACCGTCTATCTCGTGGAAGCGTGAAGGATGGATATGTGGGTCTGCCCTAGTAGGGTGCATATTCATCGTGTTGTCTTTGGGTCGGACTTAATACAGTGACCTAGATAGGATCTAACACCTTGAGGCATGGAGGTGATCATGGAAAGGAGTTGCATATGACATCTTTCAAGAGTTGCATATGATGTAATTGGCAAAAGTTGCCTACCTGGAAGATCGAAGTTGTGGGTGACATCCCTAGCTGGTCCATGACTCATAGGATTTTAGGATCTTGACCCACTAAAAGATTGTATGCTGCAATCTTCCGAATTGATGGTGAGGGCTATCAATTTGAACAAAAGTAGTGGGATCGATAATTAATTAAAGTCCTAATTATATCGTCAACCTTTCAAATCAATCAAATAAGTCAAAATTGAGTTTTGTACTAAATTGCATATATTTCCTTTTGTATAATAAATGGTTAATCAATAATAATCACTTTATTTGTGATCGGTCCTTAAGATGGACAAATTAAATGGGAATAATTCTACGACTGGTTAGGAAATTGAGAAGTGTTCTCAATCGAAGAGCGAAAGCTCTAAGTCCTAGTTATACTAGGACCAGATAAACTCGATCCCACCACACCAATGGATGAAAGTATGCTTATGGAAGCATATTGAGGATGCCATTGATGTGGAGTGCTTGATGTTGTGCTCTCTGAACTTTGAGTTGTAGAGACAACATGAGACATATGATGTCTCCAAGACACTATCCTAGTATGTCATGATAGAAGGAGATCCAGTAAGGTATTTGCACACTCAATGTGATTGGGTATGTGGAAAAACCTGAGTAAGAAGGATTCCCTCTGAGCCAAGAGTTGGCTATTAGTATGATACTGCAAATGTTGTGAGAATCATACAGTTCATGATGAACTATGACATGAAAAACTTTGAAAAAGTTGTTTGACATGTTGAGGATAGTAGAGGCAAAGATGAAGATCAATGAATAAAATATTTAAACCAAATGTTTGAGATCTTTATGATTGATTATGATAGTGTATAATAATGAGCTCGTGATTAAGGCATGGTGATATCTAAATCAAAAGGAGTCATACTCTAAGGAGTTAGCGGATGATTATCAAATAACTAAATTCTTCTTAAATAAAGAATACCCTACACTAATAAAGGATATTAAGAATCACAAAGTGTTGTGAGTTCTCAAATTCCTTAATAGATACACCTCAAATATCTATATGATGAGTTGGTCATATGATGAGTCAGCAATCTAGATGATATTGAGGAACCATATTTTGAGTTATGGTTTATGACTATTACATCCTAAACGACTTCCATGTGAACCATAAGGCATGACCTTGATGGTAGCACCCATTGGGATGAAATCCATAAGTGCAAATGAGTCTTAAGCATTAAGACACATGGATAACATTTTGGGAAGGATGATGCTTGTTGATTGAAACTTAATGACTAAAAGATTTGACATACGGATACTAAAACCGCATTCCTATGAGGAATAAGACAAGGATGTGTACGTGACACAACCTATAAGGTTTATGAATCCATTAATGCAAATGAAGTATATAAGTTACAATGGACTAATCAATGTGACTGATTCAGTACAAGCAACTCAGAGTTGGATCTTTACTTTGATGATATAGTCAAAGGGTTTGACTGATATGACAAAGATAAAGAAGGGATCTATGATTTAGTGGGAGCGTATTTGTATTCCACATGTTGATGAGGAATGATATGTTCTAGAATGGAAATCCAAAGTGGAAGTTATCTTTAGGGAAGAAAGAGATGTTTCCTATGTGATAGGAATAGAGATCTATAGAGATAGTTCTCAAAAACCTCTTGACCTAAAAAGGAGAGAGCATACATTAGAAATCTATACTGAAGGGATCAGTATACGCAGATTCAGTGGGAGAAAACTTGGAGTTAGTATCCCAGAGCCAGGTGTCTCAATTCTTATGAAGAATGGGAACACTAAGAATAGATATGGATCCATCATGTATGTGATCATCCCATTATCTTGCATGTATGGACATGGAAAGAATAAAAGGCATTCATCTTGTATGTAGGACATGACAATATGATGTGCTCATTCGGATAACTCATATGTGGGACATGATGAGTGGATATCTGTCTAGTTCCAGTAAGGGTTACTGGAATTCCATAAGAACTTGATAAGTACTTGAGAAGTACTAGTTCTATGGAAATAAGGAAGGGTTCACTGTAAAAGTTACACTCATGAGAACTTCCGAAAAGGACAGAAAATTAATCGCAAAATATATATGGGATATATAAAAGTGAATGTTTGTTGATAAATGGAAACGTTCCAATAAAGTCGTTTAAAAGGAAAGGCTGAGTATCCGTGTGTTAGAGAACATTAGTGGATACTATATGGATCTGGAAGTTCATGAGATGAACTTATAGATATTCTGATGTTTGATGACAAGTAAGGAGTACTTGGTCATGCAATATGGCTAAAGGTTAGCAAAGGAATACTAGATCACATATTACGACAACTCCATCTCATACGTGTGACGTACAGTGAAGAGATGAGAGACATGCAGTTAATACCGACTCTGGCAAGGTGTTGTCGTAACTCACTGCATAAGCACTAGAGCATAGTAACATGTGGGACATGTTTGAAGATCACTATGAATATGATTCAAGGGTTATTGGATCATTGTGCAAGTGGGAGTCTGTTGGTATGTATGCCCTGAGAGACAATCATGGGATGATTGGTGCGATACATTAAGATTGATTTGATAAACATCAAAGGCAAGCTTCCAATTCTTTCTAGTTCAGTCATATGAGATAATGATAGAACATATTCAATGTCTAGAGAATGACAGTACTCAATGATGTATGCTTTCAGGATGAGGACCTAAATGATGAGATCATACATATGCTAAGAGTTTGCACATTCTTATTATGTCCCTAGTTAGATGTCATTGTGGAAGGTAGATAGACAACAATGACACACAATACTAGATTGTGGTGTTGGTTGATGACATAATCTCATTAGTCCTAATATGGAGATATCAAACCAATCACATAGGTACTTGTTAGAGAACAAGTGTACTGGACAGACCCACCGTGAGTTTGACACATGGAACCATGACATGGTAGTCATAGCCAGTTGTCACAATGATGGTGGTGAGTGTGATTTTTTGACCTAAAATCACTACACTCAACACATGTCGTTGGGTACACTTTGACATCATCAAACACAGTCCTGAAACATGGGTTGTCATAAAGGTGATGACTGGGTGGCTTTGACACATGGGGCTTTTGAGGGGTGAGTGATAGATATGGGATTTGTCCCTCCTGAGGGAGTTTGATATTCATGGCCACTTGATGAGTAGGATTTAGATAGGCATGCACACGCATGTGTGAGTCAGTATGTGATATTGATGTCATACATATCTCCTCCAATCTACTCTGAGATCAAGAAAGTAAATGAACGTTGAAAGGATGATTGTTCCATGCCTTGAGTTCATTCGGGATATCAGAGACAAAGGAATTATAAATTCACTGTAACACCATTCACGGATTGTAAGATTGAAAGTTGTTCTCCAACTTTCCCTTTTCACTTGGGTAGCAGTGATGTGTGACTAGGCACCGCTCTTTTCTTGTGAAGTCATAAGTGTTATGGACTTTCACTGCCAACGTGAAATGGACCTGCAGGGTCACACACATAGGATTTAACCTAGAAGAGGAGTTTATACACAAAAAATGTTTAGATTGATTACTAAAGGAGTTTTGTAGTTCAATTAAACACTCAATCAATTGATAGCTCAATATCATAGTGTTCAAGGTGTTGGACCGATTGATTAGAGTATTGGATTGATTGATACTGTAATTGACTGATTTTGCACAGTCTACACTCCCAACCGATCGGCTCATATGATGAACCGATCGGATCATCTTGGTGAACGGATCGGCTCATGATATGAACCGATCGGCTCATGACAGGATGAACTGACCGGTTCAAGGGTTGAACCGATCGGCTCAACTAGTCCAACCGAGCAAGTTGGGAAGGTCAGTTCGACAAGAAATTTCCTTTCGTTTCACTTGTCCAATTTGATTGGAACAAGGATTGGTATTTGGATCAATTCAAAACAAAAGAGGAAAAGTCAATTGAGAACTAATCAGGACCATGAACCGATCGGCTCATGCTTGAACCGATCGGCTCAGGTGTCCCAACCGATCAGTTTAGGTGTAAACCGATCGGGTCAGGTCCCCAACTGACCATTTCATGCTTGAAATGATTGGTTCAGCTAACACAGTTGGTTGTTTTGTGGAAAATCTCGAACCCTTCTACTCCTGCTTTAGTCCCGCATTTCCCAGGGTAGAGAACCATGTCCCATGACCCTCCTATATATAGGGGTATTGGGGACTTCTCATGTACAACTCAGAACACCAGTTGCTCTGCAAAGTTGTCGTTCTCTCTGGTTGTGGTAATCAAGAGAGCCCGAGCTAGTGCTACCCGATAAGGGAGGCACAACAAGGGAAAGACAACTACAGAAAGGCAACTACTTGCAGGAGAGTGTGTCAGTGACTAGTACGCTGACAGGAGTGTGCGACTCCTTCCGATTCCTTGTGGGACAAGGAGATCGGAGTTCCAGGTGGTCCGTGTGGACTACTACAGAGGCTGGAGATTTCTTCCGCTCAGAGGACAGCTGTCAATCCAGATAGTCCCGGTGAGACCAGGAGCTACACAGACACCGTCCAAGAACATAGGTGAAGACCATGCAAGCTGTGAGGTAACATCACTGAGCAAGCCTCGGGATAAGGTACAACTCTACAAACCATCCTTCCTATTGTATAGATGTTGACGCGATTCCTTTATTCTGGGTTTGGGAGAAGAATTGTTTTTGTTTCTGCTGCCTTCTCTGTCTCCTCTAAAACCCAACATATATATATATATATATATATATATATATATATATATATATATATATATATATATAGGGTTTTTTTCTTGCCACTTACACTTGTGCCTCACCCACTATGAGTTTCTTGCTCCGCCACTGACCATATGGTGGCATTTAGACAACATAAGACTAGAGGCATTTGTGCTTGGTTCATGTCCCTTTTTTTTTGGGAATGAGCTCCATATCATTTATGACCCATTTCTTCAGTTACCCACCATTGAAGATAAATCATAAAGATAATGATAATAATCTCATTTTTCCGTAGTTTAGACTTAAGAAATAATAAATGATCTCATTTTTATATATTATTTGATACAAAAGGTTCAAATTTCTCCTCAGATGGATTAAATAAATTTTTAATATGAAGATACTACTTGAGGGGAAATATAATCACTATAAAGAAAAATATAGCATGAATGACCATCTAAGAAATCCTCCTTGTGACATTAAATTTATCAATTTCTATGTATTCATCTGAATTTCTATATCTTCAATCCTTTTATGTGTTAGTTATCTAAAATGTCGACAAATAAATATGTGGATCAATATATTGCTCTACTATATATTGGTGGTATAAAAAGTGTGCATATATATATATATATATATATATATATATATATATATATTCAACATTCAAATATTTGTCATGCCACAATGGGTGTAATCACTTCTATGTCATGCCACATTGAGTGTAGTTACTTCTATGTACATACTTATCATTTAGATTATCTAACCCATACATACAAAAGTGTGCATGTACATGAATATGATGTATATTCATTTAGATAATCTAACCCATGGATGTCATGCCATATTGGGTATAATCACTTCTATGTCCATCATTGGATTTATGTAAACTATCTCTTGGTAGGTCTAGATCTAGGTTTAGAATATATTGTCCCTCTTTATATGATACACATGCATTATTTTGAATTGGAAATAAATAAACAAATAAGTGATTTTTCATATGACTCAATACTTCAAAAATCATCTAAAACTCTGATGGTAGTTGGTATGATTGAGTACTCATAATTAACCAGGTACCTTCATGGAAGAACACATGCAATATTATCTCTTTGCTTCGATTTTATGATCCAAACAATCAATTAAGTGTAGATCCCAGAAATCCACACGATCTTAAATGTCTATGAACTAAAGTCGTCAAAGGTTGTTGGAGTGTCAAAGAGTCCTCCCCACCACTCGTGAAGTAACATGGTGGTCTGGGTCATGACTTTCGATGAGAAGCTCCAAGGAAGAAGAACTGACTCATGGAGAACCCACTCTAGGATTCCTTGAGCAATGTTGAGGGTCTGGAACACCTTGTGGTTTCCTATTGATGCTCCAGGGCCAATGAATTAGGTGAAGATATCGAGTCATCAAAGCGGTGGAGGATGTCAGAATCCATGAAAGAATCAGATAGGTAGGACACAAGGTATATTCAGTGCAATTGAGGGTGGTGGTGAGTTCTATGATCATGGTAGAGCTAGCATGCCTCTTTTATATGGCTAGGGTGATGAGGATAAATGTCACCAATAAGCCTTAGATTTCTAGAGTTCTGGGATATTGGAAATTATTATGTTTCTCTATGATAATACCCATTCCAAGGGTTGGTTGTGTTTGGATTAAGCTCCCAAAGATGTTGGCATCATTTTCTGGTGAAGATAAAAGGTCAGGGAGTAAAAGATGAGAGGAAGAAGATCCAGCCTCGTATACTCGTGGAATAATAGGGTAATCAGGTGAGAGATATGACTATTTGCTTGCATATGCCTGAATCCATGAGTCTGAGTCCATAAGGGCTCTAATAGTGGCCTCTAGATACTCATATCATGACTACGATCAAGCGCCATATACCATGTCACACCAAGTCCCAATTGGTTTGGACACTAGGTATCACAAGGATAATTCAAATATTATGCAAATTTTATCGACCTACTATAGTAGAATTTCACAAAAGTTTTAAATATCCTATAATTTTATATGATATTATTCAATCAAGACCAAACTTAAGATTATCCTCCCAATAGGATTCAAGTTAGACCAGGCCAAGTTTGGGGTCAAAAGGAACAAAGTAAATCCTCTTTTCTTACTTACCAAGCATTTAATGGATTTAATCACCAAGGATACAAATAATCATATATTTATCTCAAAATTTTGATTTATCTTTATTTAACCATTGTATGTTGGACCAAGTATTATATCAAATTGAGTATATTTAATACTCAAATCTTAATATTGAAGGAAGTACTAGACAATTGTATCATTAGTTATGTAGGATAATTAACACTTTAGAATCTTCTAAAATCTTAGTCGTGGTCTCATAATTTTTTTACCAATCAACTCATAATATTATTAACATCACATATATGCATGCATTTCTAATTTCTTTAGTAGATATCTCATGGATCTATTTGCCACTCAAATAGTCTAATTGGGATTGAATTGAATCCTACAACCCATGGTTCATACATTGGCCTCCTAAATGGTCCCCAAGCTTTATTATATCCTTCATTATAAAATCAAAGTTTTTCTCATCATTCTATCTCAATTGAAGCCGCATCATAACATATTTTCTCAGTATATTTTATGACTAATGTTGAAGACTTAATCTAGGTCTAAAGATCAATTTCTTCAACCAGAGTCATATCATATAATTCATTACTTTTTATGAGATCAAACATCATACTCTTGTATTAATCTAAAATTCGGAAATTTTTAGGACGTTATAGTATCATTTTCAACTTTTTCCCCCGAAACGGCCATCATATGTTCTAATATTTTGTTAGAGACAACAAATTTCATCACATCCTATGCTCCTTAAAATGGAATGTTTCCCTCAAAATTAGACATTTGAAGAGCCCAATAAAGACTGAATACATATTAGACTTGAGCTCCCACATGGCATCACCACTGCAATGATTTTTCTAGACTACTTTCACCATATAAATCTTCTTGTCTGAGATTCTTTGTGTGACTAAAAATAATCTTGATAGGTTCTTATTGACATATCATAGTTTCCTTTAGCTCAATAGTTCATGATTTAGGACATTGTGGGATCTTTGACATATCACTCGAGATTGGTTGTTTGGAAGACATTATGCATCATATTTTATTGAATTAAAATAATCATGTACAAGCATTACCAGATACAATCTAGAATCTCAAAAGGACCCATACATCTAAGAGTGAGCTAGCCTTTGTTCTTTGCAATTTTCTTTGTTACCTGAATCTTTAGAAACAAATTTTATCCAACCTAGAAAAACAGGTTCATCCTATGAGAATCAACATAAAACTTTTGTCTATCATGTGTCCATTTACCCTCTACTTGATAAGATTCACATTATCAAAATTAATGACAACTCGTTGGATATCAAAATCATCTTTTTGACTTCATCTCTGTACAAGGTGATCTGAATTGCCATCCATACAAGTCTTCATATGAATGCATGATGATTCTTAATTGATAGTTGTCATTGCAGGCGATGTCTACTAAAGGAAGGCAATGGTCCCATTATCAACCCAAATCTAGGACACAAAATCACAAAAGATATTCTATTATCTAAATCATTCTTTCAGACTGGGTATCATTCTATAGGAGATAAGATGTAATGAAGTTCAATTGTGTCCTCAGATCATTCTATACCTTCTTCCATAAGTGATAAGTGAACTTTGCATACTTTTCATAAATAATAGAACCATGATCTCGTGTATTCACACTATATCCTTAATATACAACTTAAGCTCAGGTACTTTCATAGTCTTATTGATTGGAATTAAGTGATATGACTTGGTCAAATGATCTATTATTATCCATATACCATCACTCCATTTTTGGTTTTTGGTACGCCCACCACAAAGTCAGTGGTTATGTTATCCCATTTACATTGAGGGATATGTAAGGGTTGCAAGAGATCTCTCGATCGTTGGTGCTCGTCCTTGAGATGCTGCCATGTCTGACATTAGAAGATAAAAGATAAAATGCCATTCTTTGTGTTGCTACACCATAAGTGTCTTTAAAGGTGTTTATAGATATTTGTAGACCTTGGGTGAACAACGTAATTGTATCTATGAGCTTTTTGTAGGATACTATCTTGTAGAGAATAATCTTTAGGACCCCACATACACTGCATGTACCGTACAAGGTCTTGTATGCCAACATACAAGTGAGTCTGGGGCTTCTATTAATTTCAATCATATTGTCTAAACTGGATCTACTCAACTCTATTGAAAGGATGTCAGGCCAGACTCTAGTTTTCACACTAAGATTGGTCTGTCTAATTTTGTCAGTCAAGTTTTTCAGGGTCAAAGGATATAGAATCTCCATATTCTTGCACTCAATGAAGAAGATGGAAGAACATTTTAACTACTTCCTTCTCAGTGTGTATGCCACTACATTTGACTTAGTAGGTATTAGTGAAATCACAATCCTTCAGATACTCCAACCATCTTGTTTGTATCACAATCATATCCTTCTATTTTGGGATATACTTCAAACTCTTGTGATCAATGAGGATATCAAAAGTGACACAACACGAGTCAAGTCAATAGATTTTCAAAGAATAGATAATGGATACTGGCATGAGGTCATGCATGGGGTAGTTGTCTTCATTGGGATTCAAATGAAAAGAAACATAAGAAACAACTTTGCCTTATTACATTAAGACACATCTAAATCAACTTTGAGGCATGGATGAATATAACAAAACCATCATTTCCAGAAGAAAGAGTCTGAATATGAGTAGTAGTCAGCCTTTTATGTTCTAGGAAACTATACTCACAGGCTTCAGACCATATGGAGTGTTTTCCTTTGTGAGTCAACTTATTTAGACGTTGATCCATCTTTCTAATGTTAGGAATAAAGAAAAAAAAATAATCCATAATTCCAAAAAACTATGGATTTAAGAGAAGTTCTTGGGAGCTTGTCAGTCTTGCATAGAAGCTACATTGTTGGGGCCCAATAAAGATTTTCCCATGAGAGATAAGTATACTAAGACCATGAAATTGTCAATCCAAAACTCACATTTGGCTATGTTTACATTAAACTTCTAAGCTTGGAGAATATCGAGAACTTTGTCAATATGTACATAATGTGACTCAAGATGTATAGTGTACAAGAAAATCATCAATGAAGACAACCAAAAAGTCATCAAGAAAAGGTGGGAATACTCTACTCATCAAGTTAATGAGGACATCAAGGGTATTTGTCAGACCAAAAGGCAAAAATAGGAACTCATAATGCCCATAATGTGTTTTGAAGGTGTTTTAGAGAATTCATTGTACTTAACCTTAAGTTGGTAATAAACAGAATGAAGGTCAATATTTTACAATACATGAGCATAATGAACCTGATCAAAGAGGTCACTGATTCTATGAAGGGGATATTTGTTCTAAAATCTAGTTTGATGGAACATACAATAATCAATGCACATCCTCAGGGGTCCATATTTATTTTTGAAAAAAAATAGGTGCACCCAAAGGGGTAGAACTAGGGAGGATAAATCCTATGCAACTTTTTCTTGATCCTTGACATATCTACAGGTGCCATCTTATATAATGATTGAGATACAGGTGCAGTTCCCAATGCCATTTCGATTGATAATCCAACATGATGTGTAGGAGATATCTCTAGGAGCTTCTTCAAAAAAATAATGAGGTACTCACACACTGCATCGGTATTATTTGGATGGTTGTATCAAGATTAATTAAAATAATAGTTGAAAGGTATGATCTTCACCCCTTTTCTAGCACATTGAGCTTTTAATGTGTCTCCAATCATTTCTATAGGGGATAGTGGGGTAATCTAACTTAGATATAATGATCTTCTTGGTACAAAAATCAACAAAAAGATGGTTTTAATACAACCAATCCATCTAGAGAATTAGGTCGAAGTCCTCCATATCAAGAAGAGTGAAGCTGGATTCAAGTTTGTGATGTTTAAAATATTGGGGTACCTCTTCAACAGCTTGAAAAGAAGTGTATATTCTCCCACTATGAGTGGTGACATGAAGGATGTATTGTAAGTCTATCAATTTCAAATTGAGCATAATCACTTGAATTGTGACTTAAAAGTATGAGTAGATCTATAAACAAATAGAGAAATGATAGAATGACCATGAAGGTTTACATTGCCTAGAACATATATACACAAGGTGTGAGATATTATACCTATATTATATTATTAATTCATATATGGAAAGGAATCAAATTAAATATGTCTTTAATAAAACAATTTTGGTAGGCATTTGCCTCCATATTTAGGGAAAAATCATGAACTTGTTGATGATAAGGTTTTTTTCCCTTAGTATCCCATGATGGAGGAGGATATGGACAAGATCCTCTGATGTGGCTTTCTTCCTTGCAAAAGTGGCACACATGCTTTTAGAAGCAATAATACCTAGGATGGGAGGTGCCACACTTTGTGCATAAAATGAACCTCCTAGTTTGTTGTCATTTCCTCTGCTCAACCCTTGAATGTTCTTTTGTTGGATGTTACCTTGGGTATATCCTCTATTCTGTCCATTATTGTTCCTATGTCTATATTTCTTGTTACTATTCTTGTGGCCATAATTCTGGGGTTTCTCTTTGGGATTTAGAATAGTGGGCATCACATCAATAAAACCTAGGTAGATATGGTTGGCGTCTTTTTGTGTCCCATCCCAAAAGTTTTCCCCATGAATAGGCTTGATCATAGGCTACTTGGAAGGTGGTAGGACGAGATGAGGAGACAAAAACATGTAGGATAATTTCCAGTCCGTCCAGGAAATGGTCTATCATGTCTTGATCAGTGAGACCCTTGGCATGACGCTCTATGAGATGGATACTCCTGTAATAGTTCACCCAGATAGGTCTCCCTAGATGATGTGATGTAATAGTTTTTCTTATCTTTCCTCTAATAGATGGAAATGAATGGATTTTTGAATATAAGTTTGAAGGATTCCTAGTTTATTGGGATAATTTGTTCTGAGTGTTTATAATTTTCCACTAAAGTTTAGTTGATCCTCTAAGATGGTAGGTGGAAAGGCTACCTTATTTTTGTAACAGAACCTAAGGATATTAAACATGTATTCCATGGATATTTATCATTCAGTATCTAATCAAAGACATCACTAGCATCCTCTCCATGGAAGGTTTTAGAGTTCAACCTTAGGAAGTTAGAGATAGTAGTATACCTAGTATTTGGTTAAAGAATTGGTGGTAGGAACCCCAGGTAAAATTGTTGTGGTATGCAGTATCAAGGTGTGCATATAATCCATAAATACACAACTTTGGTCATCCCACTCCCAAGATTTCATGTCCTTAAGGACATGGCTTTCTACTAGTTTTTCAGGTTCAATGACGTCTCTCTTTCTTTTCCTTTATTATAAGACTTGGTTCCAGAAGGGCGAGCCCAATTTCAATGGGTTTTAGGGGTAATTTTAAGACACATAACTCAAAATAAGATTGGCTCATCATTATCATTATCATTAGTCTATTTTTACCAATTTATTTAAATTTTAGTTGGATAACATCCTTAATCTACCCAATAAAGAGAGATCATTGTGCGTAATAGTTATGGAAGAGAAAATGATGAGACAACTAATTAATGATTGACTAATTGGTGGCTTGGGTTCATTTTAAAATAAGAAATGATATGTTAGAAGACTCACTAAACTTTAAGGGAAAAATCCTAGCCCTATATTTGATTAACATCTGCTAGCTAGGTATGTAGAAGAACCTCAACCACCACATCTAGGTGGATATTAGGTGATTACCATTTAGAACTTCTATGTTTTGCACCAATCGTAGACGCCTTAGTTTTTAATTATGAAATATATTATCCCTAGGTTCATATGAAGTATTGTTCCTTAAAAATACATAGATGCTTATGTGTTTGGCTTAGATACCATTTATCATGGATCCCTTTCTAACCAAATCTGGACTAGACTTCCTAGAAAATCAGCGCCGAAAGGGCTTGAGGACATGTCTCTAGAAAGGCACAAATTCAGACAAACACACACACACACACACACACACACACACACACACACACACACACACACATATATATATATATATATATATATATATATATATATATATATGAATAAAAAAATATCTACATTCAGCACTAATGCACCAAAAGATTTATACATCATAACCTATAGGCAACAAAAATGAAGATACATTCTTGAAGCAACATAGATAAACATAGAGATAAGAGCTCTATTCTTTTTAATTATATGAAAACTCAATGGAGATTGCATTTGGTATTACATGCAACAGTCCATAGAGTATGAAGTGACATCATTTGGTGGTATAAAAGTAATAAAAACACAAAATATGTCAATGAAAATGCATTGGTACTTTTATCAAAGATATGAAAGCATAATTTTAGAGTAATATAATTTCTTGGACCGAAATCATATAACATGAAGAAATAAAACATCTTTTAAGACTTTGTTTTTCACATAAAAATTATATAAGTGCATTTACATATACTAATCAACATTGTCATCATGCATTTTAATCAACTTCCTAATGGATGGGTTCATGAGGGACCATAAGGCTAAAAGCGAAGTCCTAACCTTGTTTCTAGTTTTTGAGGGACCTCAAGGCTATCGCCTAAGAGCTAAACTTGTTTCATGTTCTAACCTTTATATATTGAGATAAGTAGGTATGCTGAGACTTGTTCCCTTATCCTAAGAATATATGGAGGTACAAGAAGGGTTGTAAAATGGACATACATTATTATGTCTGAAATTTTGTCAACTTAATATGGTAAATGTATAAGTATTGGTTATAAGGAACATGTAGTTTAAGCATTTACATTTAACCAAGCATACTTTTAGGGTTCATTCATATAGAAAATTCAATATCAATAGTAGGGTTGATATGAGGTTGTTGTACCAGGCTGGAAAAATCCCATGGATGCTATAGTTGTGGAAATGACAAAAAAGCAAAAATGAAAATGATAAATCCATAAAGCTTGGAGCTGCCACCTAATTTTATTTGTAAAACAAGGAAAAATGGAGGTTGAGGTTTTAATTAGTGAGAAAACACATAAAAATCCTAATTTTGACTCCACCCAAAGGCGGATAAGAAAGGTATGCATTAATTTAGAGATCCGAATCACCAATCCTATAATGAGTGGGTAAGGTGTTAGCTCCCTCATCTCAATCGATAAAAATATTGCAACCTTCTTATTCATCTTGGATGAAAACAATTGTGGTCAAGGTTATTGTTAGACAAAACAATGAAAAAGTCATATAAAAATCATTCCTTATGGTGACAGACCTTTTCGGGATGGATATGGGTGTCTTTCCCATCATAGCATTGATGATCTAAGTTTTTAGGTGTGTTGTGGTTCCAATTGCCTTAGGACCTCCCACAAATAAGATCCATCATTAGAAGTTAGGATTGATTCTTATGAACAGATAGAGGAGAGCGAGATAGATTCAATAAAACAAGATCTAGATCTTTAAAGTGGTGTGCAAATATCAACAACTATGAATATAATAGATCAAAGAAAGAAGTTATTGATATGGATATAGAAATTATTGATAAGCCTATTAGTGTTAATATAGAAGTTGATGTTAGAGGAAGGATCTTCTTCTCGTATCACATCCATAAAATAAAATAGGGAATTGGTTTTTTCTCTGGCATCAATATAGATGAAAGGAATCTAGAATAGAAATGTCGTGGGGGTCTATTTACAGGTGGATTTTACGATTCAAGATTTCCAACTGGAAGTTCTTGAAGAGGTGGTGGATCACGCCAATGTGCCAAGACACCTGGTCATAGATAGAGGCCATCTACCATGTGGAACTAGCATATTGCTCTGATCCACTAGGTAGCCTAGTGATGAATGGCGTCAATTTTCTAATTTTATGGATATTTCAAGAATATTTTGGAGAAAATCAGAGATAAGGCAGATTTTGAATAAAAGTCAAATAAAATAAGAGAAAAGGTATACTATCAAAAATATATGTATTTTTGTGTTAGTAAAGTAAATTGAATTATCTATGGGGAAAATGGGAATATTTCATTTAGGATAATTCAATTTGGGAATTTATGAGAAAAATCTTATAAAAAGAAAGAATAATTAGCAAATTATACTAAGTCTGGATTAAATATTTTCTTTAGGAAAGCCTTGAACTAGGTTAAAATGGGTGATAATGGGTGGATTAAGTAGGAGGAAAAATGTAAGGAAATATGGGAAAACATAAAACAAATATAAATGTGAAAAATGTGAAGATGTGGAAAATGGATAAAATGTATAAAATATGGAAAAATGAAAAAAAGGAATGAAATGTGTCATTATGTAGAGAATTAACATTGATGTGATTTTCTACTAAGTGAGAAAAAAATGATTGTCAACAATTTACACCACTCAAGGAAAAACTCCAGTTAAGAGTGAGAACTGCAAGCTTGAGCCAAGTATGACCCCATTTTTTGTCACAATAGGCCAAAAAAGTTGGACTCGTTAAAGATGTTCAAACAGACCTTACGGAGGGTAGAAAGTGGAAACGATGTCTTTTCCTTTTAAGGTTGAGTTGATGAAATCATTTTTCATGATAAAGATAAGATTGGGCATAGATGGTTCCTCTAGAGTAAGGACAACATTCGACTTAGGTAGTTACCGATATCTGAACAATCATTTATTCCCCTGGAGTCACCATGACCGTTTCACCACTCCACGACCATTTTCCACCACTCCCACCATGGTCGTGGCACACCACCATGTTTGTGGCACACCACCACGGTCGTGGTGATCCACCGACCCTAACCTACTTTTCACCGCTTTTCCTAAACTACCCCCCACTTACCCTAGTGCCTCCCCACCACCTATATATACATAGGTGGTGGCCACATCACTAGGTTAGACGCCCCCTAGCTGTTCTTAGCCTCCGCTCTCCACCTTTGAGCTCTTTGTACAAACCCTTTGCATTTTGGCCCACCATCCACCATTTTCACCGTCATTCCACCATGGAAACCTAGTTCCCTAGGTTTTCATCCATAATCCCCTACTATTTCATGCACCCCTGCACCCTTGGAGGAGGGAGGACGTATTCAACAAGCTTGGAGGTGAAGAAGGAGGCTTCTACACCAAGATTCATGGAGTCCCTACTTCTTCTACCCCTTTCTTCTCTAGTTTTCTTGATCATGCCTAGCTAAGCCCCTTGTGGTGGGCTGTTTGGGATTTAAATGTAACTTTGATACCATGTTGGGGGATAATTTCTTGTAATGAACTTAATTCATATCTATGATGATTACTTCTTGCTTCTATCTCTTTTCCTATCTTATTGCATGTGGTTTTTGCTTCTTGTATGAATTGCTTGTTTTGAGGTCTTTGATGACACTTAGTTTCTAGGAGGAATTGGGGTGTATGTGGCAATCTTAGGAATGGCTCCTAGGTCCAATTAGTGGATCCCTAGCTAGCCCCCTTTGTTCCTACATACACATCCCTCCTCCTACAAATGAGTGTGAGATCGAAGTAGCTAGTGTAAGTGGGATTGATGTAATTGTCTAGGGCCTTCTAAAGGCTAGAGTGGCTAGTGGCATGAGGTTAAATACCCTCCTCTCTACTCCCATCTCTACCCTCAACCCTCAATTACTCACTATCACTTACCCTAGAAACCTAAATTTGGTTAATCTCATTAGAATTACACCTAACCCTAGTCTTCTACTAGTAGTATAGGGTATGTTCTAATGTCATTGACCTTATTGTTTGGTTTGGTAATCTAGATATGAAATGAGAACCTTGCATGTTTAATGATCTCCCCCAACTAATATCAAAGTTTCATTCCCCAAACAGCCCACCAAACTTAATCACCTTGCTTAAAACTCTAATTGCTTAGTTTGCTTGTTAATGCTAGTTTAGTCCAACTGCTTTAGTCTAACTTAGTCAATTGCTTAGTTTTGCTCTTTAGTGTTAACTTAGGCTTTTGCTCTTGCTAGTGGTTAGTTTAGTTCTTAATTTCTTCTTGCCTTACTAGAGTAGCATAGCTCTTCTTTCTCTTGCTTAGTTAGTTTGTTAACTTAGTTTACTACTTTTCTTGCTCTTCCATAACTTAGTTTCCATCTTGCATTTCTTACTCGCTCATTAGCGTAATCAAACAACCAAACTTTTTAAAACCCTGAAACCCTAAGCTCCGCAAAAGGAATGTAGCTCGCACCATCTAACTCTAGTGCCCCCTCTATCTCCGTGGATCGACCCTGTACTTGCCGCCTCACCTATACTATGACACGACCCTGTGCGCTTGTAGGCGTAGTGTCTTAGTAGACTTAGGTAGTTAGTGTAGGTCTTACAAATTTCGAAAGCATAAGATCACATATCCCGTGCGCTCCGACCTCGTGGGGTGTAAAAGCACCACTAGCGGGGACACACCAAGCTTTCTGGCGCCGTTGCCAGGGATAGAGGCGCTCGGCCTAGTTAGATAGTGTAGCTTAGCCTTTCCTTTTTCCCTCATAATTGCTATTATTTATTTTTTGTTTTACTTTTGCATCTTGGTTTGCTAACTTGGTTTTTATTGTTTGTTTGTGTCTTGCACAGGTGACAGCTGTGCATGCGTAGCATGCACTCTACTTGCACCGACTTGGTCGACCCTGAGATTGGTAGAAGGAGGCATCAATTTTTCCGCAACCTACATCGAGAGGCCGAGATGTCCGAGAACAACCGAGATGCAGATGCTCAACCACCTCCACCGCCACACCGCCCGCTTCATGAGTACTTCACGCCGGGGAACTACAACTCCCCCATCACCACTCTGGTTGACCAAATGCCGGGTCAACAATTCTCCATCCCGCCTGCACTCCTGGGACTTCTCCCTACATACTTCAGTATGGAGAACGAGAATCCCTACCACCACATAGACGTGTTCCTTGAAATGTGCTCTACCTTCCGCACTCCAGCCGCCACCGACGACTCAATCAGAAGGACACTCTTTCCTTTCTCCCTCAAGGAAAAAGCCAAGGAGTGGTATGTGACGAAGCCAGAGTTGGTCACGTGGAATGAGGTGAAGAACGAGTTTCTCAAGAAGTTCTTCCTCATCACCAAGTTATCTTATATGAGAAGGTGCATCACGTCGTTTTCCCAGAAAGAGAACGAGCCCTTCCACGAGGCATGGGAGAGGTTCCAAAAGCTACTTCGTGATTGCCCCCATCATGAGGTTCCTCTGTGGCAGCTCGTTCAGGTGTTCTACACTGGGCTTGAAGAGAAAAGCCAAAACAACGTAGACTCTTCCTGCGGGGGCACTTTCATGGCGAAGTCGCTCGAGGAATCATGGTCGTTGTTTGAGCACCTCGCAGAAAATTCCCGCCACTGTGCTTCCACAAAAGGGGGGCATTGTGACTGAAGCTATGCTCCTCCACCTTCTTCCGCAGCTCCGAGTCACAATACCAACAACCCCGATATGATGAAGATGATGGCCGATATGATGCGGATGATGAAAAATCAAGTGGGTGGCTCTTCTAGCCAACCCACCATGGCGGTTGATACTGTAGACGAGGAAGTCAATGCTCTACATTCCTTTGGTGGCTGCAACAACCAAGGCTCAATGTCCAACTCCTACACTCCTGAGTGGAGGAACCACCTGAACTTCTCCTGGAAACAACAGAACGAGAATGGGCAAGGACAGGGGTAGAAAAAGCCACGCTACAAATCCAAGTTTGAGGAGGAAGTGCTAGGAAGGCTAAGAAGCCTGGATGAAGTAAAAAAAGATGTCAATGCACATGGGAAGTCTATTAACCGTCTTGAGAAGAGGTTGGATCGGATTTCTGAAGGGAAGAAGGTAGACTTCAATCTCAACCAATGCCAAATACGAACAATGATGTGGATTTTCTAGGGAACACTTTGGGTGCTTATGTTCCACCATCTTACCAAGCTCCACCAAACCCCTATGCTCCTCCACCTCCTCAAGCGCCACTCAACTATCAATATGCTCCACCTCCACCTCACACCTACCAACAACCACCTCCACAATACCACCCCCCACCACAACAACAACCGCAACCCCAATTCATTCTTCAAAATCACAACTCCCCTCACCAAAGGACTCCACCACCCCAACAGCCACAACCACCTCCACAAGCTCCCTCTCCTACCACCCATGAGCATGTGAAGGCAGTGACTGCATTGAGGAGTGACAGGACTTTGGGGAGCCCCCATGGTACAATTGTTGGCAGAGATGATACTGAGGCTGAGCAGGTTGATGCTGAGATGTAGATTGATGATACCATGATAAGAGGCAGTGTTGATATCGTGATTCCGATAGTTTATACTGAGATACTGAATGATGATACTGTGATTCCCATGATACCAGTCGATGATACTGCTAAGATGGACCATTTGGGATCCCAACTCCCCCCTTTCCCCGAGGCTCTTAAGGAGCCTTCTGCCGAGAAAAGAAGGAAAAAGCATACCGAGGACATTCTAGAAACTTTTAAACAAGTGAAGATCAATATCCCTTTGCTTGATGCAGTCAAGCAAATTCCTTCATATGCTAAGTTTTTGATGGATCTTTGTACTTTTAAGAGAAGAACTACGGGGAGAACCCCGAAGAAGGTAAAGCTTATCGAGCAAATGAGCTCGATTCTGCAGCACACCATTCCAAGAAAGAGGAAGGATCCCAGTGATCCTATCATATCATGCTACATTGGGGTGCACCACATAGACCAAGCTCTCCTAGACTTGGGCTCGAGCGTGAACCTCATGCCGTATGATGTTTTTTCTGAATTACAGATGGGACAGTTGGGTCCGGCCCATTGCACTTTGTAGTTAGCTGACAGGTCGGTAAAGATGCCTAGAGGGCGTTTTGATGATGTGCTCGTGAGACTAGATGATGAGACATCTGATTTCTTTCCTATTGATTTTATCATCTTGGATATGGAGAAAGACACGAGGAGGGTTCCTATCATCTTGGGGAGACCCTTCCTGGACACAACTGATGTGGTCATTCATGTGAGGACTGGTACGATGTATGTGACATTCATACACATGAAGATCCGATTGAACATTTTTAAATCTTCAGCCAAGGCCGAAGTGATAGGGGCAACAGAGGAAGACTGCTATCTAGTTGAGTGTCTAGATGAGATTGTGGAAGAATGCCTACCTTCTTGGATTCAAACTGCCACTCAAGGTAGAGGATTAGATCCGATAGTTGAGTTTCCTGAGGATGATGAGGAAGATGATGAAGAGTGTGACCTAGCCTTGGTGGCTGCAAGTGAAGACCTCCCTTCCATCTCTGAGCCATTAAAAAACTCTCTTGAAGAGCCCCCCACACTTGAGCTAAAATCACTTCCTGAAGGTTTGAAGTATGCTTTTCTAGGGGCGAATGACACCCTCCCGGAGATCATTTCATCCATACTTTCACCCGAACAAGAGGAGGCTTTGATGAAGGTTCTGAAGAAGAACATCCAAGCTATCAGATGGACCATTGCTGATTTGAGGGGTATTGATCCCTCCATCTGTGTGCACCGAATCTATCTTGAAGAAAATGTGAGGCCAACCCGCCAAATGCAAAGGCGACTAAATCCAAAATTGAAAGAAGTGGTGACTCAAGAGGTAGTCAAATTCCTTGATGCCGGAATTATCTACCCTATTTCTGACAGCACTTGCGTGAGCCCCATCCAAGTCGTACCCAAGAAAGGTGGAATCACAGTTGCTGAAAATGCCGATGGGGAACTAATGCCAGTGAGAGAACAATCTAAGTGGAGGATGTGTGTGGACTATCTAAAACTCAATGAGAAGGCAAAGAAAGACCACTATCCCCTCCCATTCCTTGATCAAATTCTAGAGAGACTGGTTGGGCAGAGTTTCTATTGTTTCCTTGATGGGTATTCTGGATACTTTTAGATCGTCATACACCCCGCCGATCAAGAGAAGACAACATTCACCTTCCCGAGTGGCACATTTGCTTATCGGAGAATGCCATTCGGATTGTGTAATGCCCCATCCACATTTTAGAGGTGTGTTACATCAATCTTCACAGATATGCTTGATTCTTCCTTGGAAGTGTTCATGGATGATTTCTCAGTTTTTAGAAAGACTTTTGATGAATGCTTGTTACACTTGGCTGACGTCCTCAAGATATGTGTGAAAGTTCGACTAGTTCTATCTTGGGAGAAAATCCACTTCATGGTGCCTGAAGGCATCGTTCTAGGCCACTGAGTCTCTAAAGATGGGATTGAAGTTGACAAGGCCAAAGTGGGCCTCATCTCTACCCTCTCCATTCCTTCCACCGTAAGACATGTCCGATCTTTCTTGGGACATGTTGGTTTCTACCGCCGTTTTATTAAAGATTTCAGCAAAATTTCAAGACTACTGTGCCACCTACTTGAAAAAGATGTCGAGTTTCACTTTGATGACAAATGCATTGAAGCCTTTAATCACTTGAAGGAGAAGCTAATTTTTGCTACGATCATGCAGCCCCCCGACTTCTCTTTGCCATTTGAGATCTTGACTGATGCAGCTGATATGGCAGTGGGGGCTGTGTTGGGACAAAGGATTGGCCGAATTCCTCATGCCATCTACTATGCGAGCAAGACTCTTGATCAAGCGCAAAGAAATTACACCATTACCAAGAAAGAGTTACTCGCCATCATCTTTTCTCTAGACAAATTCTGCTTCTATCTTCTACAAAACAGAGTTGTGATTAACACGGATCATTCTGCGTTAAAGTATCTCATGTCGAAGAAGGATTCAAAGTCGAGGTTGATAAGATGGATTCTGTTGCTGCAAGAGTTTGATATAAAGATAGTGGACAAGAAGGGAGTAGAAAATGGCACAACCGATCATCTCTCCCGGATTGATCACCCTTTTGACAAGACAAGGTTAATCAAAGAAACCATGCCGCGTGAACAACTCTTCCTCCTCTCATCTTCTCAAGGGCCATGGTACCAACACATAGCCAATTTCTTGGCTAGTGGGAGGATACCTAGCATGTGGACAAGGGAGGAGAGAAAAAGGCTGTTTGCCATGGCGAAGAATTATGCATGGGATGTCCCTCACCTTTTCAAGTATTGCCTCGATCAGCTTGTAAGAATATGCGTACCAGAAGTGGAACAACAAGACATCCTCTCCATGTGCCATTCCGGGATATCTGGAGAACACTTTGGAGGAAAGCGCACAGCTTCCAAGGTACTACACTGTGGTTTTTACTGGCCCTCATTGTTCAAGGATTCACACGGATTCTGCAAGAGCTGCTTGAAATGCCAAAAGGTGGGAAATATCTCCAAAAGAGACATGATGCCTCTATCACCCATTCTTGTGGTGGAGGTATTTGATGTATGGGGAATTAATTTCATGGGTCCTTTCCCTCCTTCATTTGGGTATATCTACATCTTAGTTGCTATTGACTATGTGTCTAAATGGATAGAAGCTATTCTGACTCGGACGAATGACCACAAGGTGGTTTGTGATTTTGTGAAATCAAACATCTTCAGTCGTTTCAGACTTTCAAGAGCCATGGTAAGTGACAGGGGAAGTCACTTCATCCACCGCACCTTTGAGGGATTGCTCAAGAAAAATGGAGTGAACCATAGAGTAGCCACTCCGTATCATCCTCAAACAAGTGGCCAGGTTGAGTTGGCCAATCGGGAAATAAAGCTCATTTTAGAGAAAATAGTAAGACCAGACCACAAGGATTGGTCTCTCCATCTAAATGAGGCTTTATGGGCATATCAGACGACGTTCAAAGCCCCGATTGGCACCACACCATTCAAGTTAGTTTATGGGGAAAGCTGCCACCTACCGGTAGAGATGCAACATAAGGCGTTGTGGGCCTTTAAGAATATGAACTTTGATGGTGAAAATGCAGCAATGAAAAGGAAATTCCAACTCAATGAGCTAGAGGAAATGCGCCATGAGGCATACGATTTGTCAAAGAGTTACAAGGAGAGAACAAAGTTCCTCCATGACAAGATGATTAGGAAGAAGGACTTTGAGCCCAAAAAATGGGTATGGCTATACAACTCGAGAATGAAGTTCTTTCTCGTAAAACTCCGGTCTAGATGGGAATGACCCTATCTTGTCATGAAAGTATACCCATCAGGGGCTGTGGTCATTTGTGAGAAAGAAGGTGTAAGGGAATTTTCCGTCAATGGGCAAAGGTTGAAATCTGTTGTTAAAGTCGGCCCGGACAAGGCAAATCAAGATTTTAATATTGTTATGCTTGTAGAGGAAGAATCCCATGAAGAAGAGTGCTTGGAGGATGATGAGAAAGTAATCTACTACAAGGATCTATTGAAGGTTCCAAAGAAGTGACAGAGATCTACAATCAATAAGCCTGGCTGAATGCGGTAAATTTAGCGCTAGTGGGAGGCAACCCATGTGGTTTGAGATTCTCGAACCCTCCTTTTGATACTTTATCTTTATTTTACACAAAAACACACATGCACACTTGTGATTTATAGTTTTCTTTTGAGTTTTGATGATGTGAAGGAGTTAGACAATAGAGAGAGGGGGTTTTAGAAGTAAATCATGGCCATTAAGTCAAATTTGTGGCCAAAGAACAAATGAAGTTGAAGTTCAAGTTTTGAATTTGGAAAACTGAAGGAACAACAACACCACGGCCGTGGAGATTGACCACGACCGTGTTTCATGTGGCCAAACATGACCGTGGCACATGGTCACAGCTGTGGGAATTATTGCATCTAATTGGCCGAAGTTACATGTTGTTTGCAAGAATCACCACGACCGTGTTGAAGAGAAGGGACCACGATTGTGGCACCCTGCCACGACCTTGGCGATGTCATCTTGAGGGGTTCTCCATCGACAACACGACTGTGGCACCTGCCACGACTGTGCTACCTAAACCTGGCCATGACCGTGGCCACCCGCCACGACCGTGGCTGAGCCCGGTTCATCCAAAAAATATATCTTTTAAACACCCAAACCCGACCCCCCTCTTCATTTTCTCACCTTCAAGCTTCAGACCTCAATCGTGGCGGCGGAAGACGACCCCATGGTCCTCCAAACTCCACCTCCAACCACCAAAAACACCTCCCTTTGACCTCCAATCAATCCCGAATCGATTCCCAGCCATCCCTCTACCATTTGCACTGCCTATTTTCCCCCAATTGCTCCTCCATTTCCACATCCATCTCTACATCCGCCCAACCGCCACCTCCACCAAAACCCCACAAAACCCTTCACTTTTCGCCCAAATCAATAACCAATCACATTTACACCATCCATACATCACCATCCTTCCATTCCACCCGCAAAACCACATCCATATGACTCTCCACATAAAAATCCAAAAATCACCTCACCTCCACCATGAAAAAGATTGGAAAGGCCTTAACCAAGGGAACCAACATCCTCATCGGAGGGAGGCGGCGTTCCAAAAACACCTCCTCCAATGTATCCGTGCCATCCCACACACCTTCACCTACCAGCTCCTCCTCCAGACCCTCCTCAGATGCCGAAATAGCCACCACATCCTTGACACTTCCCCTATCCCCCCTAGCTATAGTTTCATGCTGAGGACAACATGATTCTAAAGTTTGGGGTGGGTAGGGCAGTATGCACCACCCTATCTCTCTCATTTTGTCATTTTGTTATCACCTCAGCCATTGAGTTTAGTTTTATTGTTATTGTTCTTTTCTTTGCATCTTTGCATGACATGTAGTTGACTTCTTGCATTTTTTGTAATTTTTTTCAAAATTTTTGCTTTTCCATACCATGCATTGCATCTTCATGTAGTTTTTGTAGTTTCTTGTACATTTTAAGTAGGATTTGCTGCTTTATGCTTTAAATTCCCCTAAAGTAGGGTTAGATGTGATTTAGTGCAAATTGGCACCATTTTGGCCAATTTTTCCCAAATTTGAGATTTCTTGTCTAAAAAGTATGTTTTGACCCAATCTCTACTGTTTTGAGTAAAAATGATGACCTTTGACTAATGCAAGTGAAATGTTATGCTTTATTGCTAAGTGGTATCAATGTTTGACTTTTTACATGTGCATCACCTCTCTTATGATTGTGATTGATTTGGTTGAATTGTGAACTTGAGCAAGCTTTGAACGCTTAGTGTTTGTTGAATCACTTGTTTGATATATCAAATTTCATCTTGTTCATTCATGTGGTGTGATATCTCGGATGAAGTATTGGATTAACTTTCATGCAGGATGTCTTATGTGGAAAATCGTACCAATGACCCCTCTTTGACCCGATTCTTCTTCCACCATCTTCATACCCCTCTGCCTCATAAAAAGATGCCCTAGTGCACATAATCAGCCTTGGACACCTCCAAAAGTTTGGGGTGGCCATATCTTTATCTCCCCGCTTCACTCTATCCACCATTTTCCCTATCTACACCAAGGGCAAGAAAGAAAAGAAAAGAAAAAGAAAGGCAAAAACAAAATACAAGGATGCTCATGTTTAAGTGAATTCAAATAAAGAAAAGATGAGTGTGTAAAAACACTCCAAAAATCTTACCGCAACCCTTTCTTCCACTTTCATACCCATTGAGCTAAGAAGCATCAAACTTAGCTAATTTTTCCTTTTTCCACAGCCACGTGGGTCATCTAGTATGATTTGAAATATAAGACTGAATGCATGAAAGTGAAACAACACTCCTAGTCATCCTCGATTAACACTATCATGAAACGGTTTACCCGGAACTTAATGAAAGAGATATGGATAACTTATATATTATATGCGCTATATTTGAATTTCATGTGCTTTTTGCTCTTTTCATGATTGGATTGTGAAAGTAGGAGAGGAGAGAGGTGAAATGCATGCACTCAGTCATCTTTGATACCATTTAGCAATAATCATCTTTTACATTGCATTTGTCATTTCTTGTTTGTGGAAAATTTGTACAGAGATTGAGTTGGAGCATACTTGAGGACAAGTATGTTTTAAGTTTGGGGTGGTGATGTAGCCCTATTTTAGGGCTTCATCCTGTGCCATTTTGTACTTAAGTCACATCTAAACATGTAGATTACTAGCTTTTTACCCCTAATATGCTTATCATTGCAAATATGCTTATGGATGTTCTTTGCACTGTTTTTCAGGTACTTGAACAATGATTAGATGGAAGAGAGAGAATGAAGGAGTTCTAGGGTTCCCCCACTCATGGAGGGACTCAAAGAAGGCCCCAAAGTCTCCCTTAACCTACCTCCAATGGTCAAGAATCGTCCCCAAGCAAAGACATCCAAATATGACAAAGATTGAAGTGTAATTAAGTGAGGCCAACCTCACCACGGCTGTGGGCACTATGCCACGGTCGTGCCTTTTTTAGCAATATGACACCAAGCTCAACAGGGAAATCCTACAGAATCCCACGGTCGTGGCCACCTGCCATGACCGTGACCATTGAAGACACCACGACCGTGGCCATCAGCACGGTTGTGGTCAGTAGAAGAGAAAACGACCGTGGCACCCTGCCACGGTCATGGGAATTATTACATCTATTTGGCCAGAGTTACAGGTTGTCACCCCCAGAATGCTACGCCTGTGGCCACTTGCCACGACCTTGGCCAAAGAAGCTCAAGACGACTGTGGTGATTCCCCACGGTCACCTCGTCCTCCTCCAAAACGGCTGTGTTACCCAACCTGGCCGTGGTGCCCCTAACCCACCACGACCGTGGCATCCCACTACGACCGTGGCTACCACCATACTTGACCTTTTTCCCAATTCCTTCACACGATGACCATTTCACCACTCTACGACCGTTCTCCACCACTCCCACCACAGTCGTGGCACTTCACCATGGTCGTGGTGATCCACCGACCCTACCCTACGTTTCACTGCTTTTCCTAAACTACCCCCCACTTACCCTAGTTCCTCCCCACCACCTATATATACATAGATGGCGGCCACATCACTAGGTTAGACACCCCTAGATATTCTTAGCCTCCACTCTCCACCCTTGAGCTCTTTGTGCAAACCCTTTGCATTTTGGCTCACCATCGACCATTTTCACCTTCATTCCACCATGGAAACCTAGTTCCCTGGGTTTTCATCCACAATCCCCTACTATTTCATGCACCCCTGCATCCCTGGAGGAGGGAGGACGTCTACAACAATCTTGGAGGTGAAGAAGGAGGCTTATACATCAAGCTTCATGGAGTCCCTACTTCTTTACCCCTTTCTTCTCTAGTTTTCTTGATCATGTCTAGCTAAGCCCCTTGTGGTGGGCTGTTTGGGATTTAAATGTAACTTTGATACCATGTTGGGGGATAATTTCTTGTAATGAACTTAATTCATATCTATGATGATTACTTCTTGCTTCTATCTCTTTTCATATCTTATTGCATGTGGTTTGTGCTTCTTGTATGAATTGCTTGTTTTGAGGTCTTTGATGACACTTAGTTTCTAGGAGGAATTGGGGTGTATGTGGCAATCTTAGGAATGGCTCCTAGGTCCAATTAGTGGATCCCTAGCTAGCCCCCTTTGTTCCTACATACACATCCCTCCTCCTACAAATGAGTGTGAGATCGAAGTAGCTAGTGTAAGTGGGATTGATGTAATTGTCTAGGGCCTTCTAAAGGCTAGAGTGGCTAGTGGCATGAGGTTAAATACCCTCCTCTCTACTCCCATCTCTACCCTCAACCCTCAATTACTCACTATCACTTACCCTAGAAACCTAAATTTGGTTAATCTCATTAGAATTACACCTAACCCTAGTCTTCTACTAGTAGTATAGGGTATGTTCTAATGTCATTGACCTTATTGTTTGGTTTGGTAATCTAGATATGAAATGAGAACCTTGCATGTTTAATGATCTCCCCCAACTAATATCAAAGTTTCATTCCCCAAACAGCCCACCAAACTTAATCACCTTGCTTAAAACTCTAATTGCTTAGTTTGCTTGTTAATGCTAGTTTAGTCCAACTGCTTTAGTCTAACTTAGTCAATTGCTTAGTTTTGCTCTTTAGTGTTAACTTAGGCTTTTGCTCTTGCTAGTGGTTAGTTTAGTTCTTAATTTCTTCTTGCCTTACTAGAGTAGCATAGCTCTTCTTTCTCTTGCTTAGTTAGTTTGTTAACTTAGTTTACTACTTTTCTTGCTCTTCCATAACTTAGTTTCCATCTTGCATTTCTTACTCGCTCATTAGCGTAATCAAACAACCAAACTTTTTAAAACCCTGAAACCCTAAGCTCCGCAAAAGGAATGTAGCTCGCACCATCTAACTCTAGTGCCCCCTCTATCTCCGTGGATCGACCCTGTACTTGCCGCCTCACCTATACTATGACACGACCCTGTGCGCTTGTAGGCGTAGTGTCTTAGTAGACTTAGGTAGTTAGTGTAGGTCTTACAAATTTCAAAAGCATAAGATCACATATCCCGTGCGCTCCGACCTCGTGGGGTGTAAAAGCACCACTAGCGGGGACGCACCAGTATATATTACACCGGAGGCCTATTCAATCTTGCATAAACCATGGTAGATGATTGTTACAATTCAACTACTTGGCAAGAGCATAGGGTACCTGACACTTCAGGATATGATTAAACTTCTTTGGAAACCTATTTCTAGATGGAAAATGTATGAACTCAATATGGGTTACTATGTTTTTCAATTCCCATGTAATGATGATTTCCTATCCGCACTCACGGGTGGTCCATGGTCAATATTTGTATGTCCTCTTATTGTGTCATGATGGATTGAATATTTTATTCATACAAAGAATCTTCCTCTAAGGTGATTACTTGGTCTAAAATTATTGATTTACTAATGCACTTATACAACTCAGAAATTTTGAATGGATTAGCCAAGATTTAGGGAATCTGACAAAGGTTGATGATCACACTATCAATTGTACTCAGAGTGAATTTTTTCGCTTGGTCATCTAAGTGGATACCAATGTGCCTATTAAACCTAAAGTTGTTATTAAAGGTATGATTTATAAAGTTGAGTATGAGTCCATTCCCCCTATTTGCTCCCTTTGTAGTATTATAGGTCACGAATAACCATAATGCTCCTTTAAACAATTAGACCAAGAGGGTCATTCCTCTACAAAAAAACATGAAGAAGGAGTCATATGGAATGAAGAACAAGACCAGTGGAAGATATTAAATGGGAAGAATATTCACTCTAGGTTCCCTCCTCGGAAAATACTAGATCCTTCAACTTCTAAGTTGTATCCTAATACTTTATGGGCTTTGAACAAATATGCAGACATGGAGGAACAAGAAGATATGGATGAAGATCTTCAACCTTCTGAGGGTCATGTAGATAACCAACAAAACCTAAAAGTGAAACCTCTACCACCTAAAATTTGGTCCAAGAAATGAAAAAAACCATCCCAGAAGACATCTTTAGTGGATGAGGTACAATTTGGTCCAACTAGTCATCTTGTTGAAAACTCTGATGTTCCATAGGGCACATTCATGACAACCTCTATTTTGGAAAAGAATTGAACACCCAAAACTTACCATCTTATGTATCCTTGACCTCAACCGACTATTATACTAACACAATGGCCGATCTTTCTAGTGGTAAAGTCATAACACACAATCTATCTGTACCAACTACTATATCTACAAGTCTTGAGTGTGAATCTTCTAAACTATTAGACTCACACTCAGGGAGGATTGGTAGGAAGGTTTGTAGCTCTAGTGGGAAAATGAGAACTTTTTTTTATCTAACACGTAGTAAGGCTAAATAGTTAGCTATGGTTTCTGAAGAGGCAGATTTTAATGATGTTCCTTCTAAGTCTGAGTAATGTTAAGAACACTTTGTTGGAATGTTCATGGCATTGGCCATGACAATACAATTACTATTTTTCTAGATCACGTTCAAAGGCCGCAACCTGATATACTTGCAATTTTAGAACCAAAAATTTATTTAGATATGACAAATGCTACCATTAACCGTTTTGGCTTCTCTACATCTCATAGAGTAGAAACACACAGATTCTCTGGAGGTATCTAGATCTTATGGCGGCAAAACAAATGTTCAATTTTTATGATAGAAAGCCATAAGAAAATTTTGCATTGTTGAGTCAATGATACTTATTTTCTCACAGTTGTCTATGCGAGCCCAAATCCTCAACTACATCATATGTTATATACAAACTTTCCTAGAATTCATCACAATATTTTTGGTCCACAATTGGTTTTTATGTTTTTAATTTTCTCCTTTCTCTGATTGAAAAAAGCGGAAGTAACATGTTCAACTACTGAGAAGTTGATCTATTCCTGTCTACATTATTGAAGGTCAATATCTCAGATCTTGAGTTTTCTGGCTTTCCTTTTACTTACAAACATGGCTTTCTCTACAAATGGCCAGATCATTTTTTTGGCAAACTCTTATTGGATTTCTAATGGACATTCGTATTCTATCAGGCATTTACCCATGCTACTGTGTTTAGTTCACAATCCTATTTTTCTCCAATTTCAAAGACATCATCCAACTTCACAATTCTTTCAGGAAAAGGCACCTTGGAACCTCAATAAAGAATGTTATAATCTTCTACTAGCATGTTGGCCCCAACATCTTGATCTTGTTCAAACTTTACGATATGTTCAACCTTATTTTTCTAAGTGGATCAGATATTAAATAATGCAAAACATCAATTGAAACATGAACTGCTACACTCTATTGAGTTAGTCCATGATTTTATGGTGACTAATTATTCATAGGATTTAGAAACTTTAAATGAACAATACCAAAAGAAATATGATGTCATTCTTTTGAGGGAAGTGGAGGATCTTAAACAACAAGCAAATGTTACTTGGATCAAACATGAAGATTTGAATATGAAGTTTTACCATTCTTTTATTAAGAGTCAAAGATAGAAGAATAGGATAATTGGCTTGGAGGATGCAAATGGGAAATGGGTGATAGAAGACATACAACTTCAAATCCAGGTTCATTCTCATTTTTTTGGCTACGTTTCATTCTGATCATGTTTTCTCACAACAACTATCAGACAACATTATGGCATATTTTCATGCACTCTCTACTGACCAATAGTGTTTATTGAAAGAATACCTTCAACATTCAAAATTCATTCTACCTTGAAGATTATGGATCCTAATAAATATTATGGGCCGGATGGGATGACCATGGAATTCTTAATACATTACTATCCTATTATATGTTCATTAGTTATATCAACTATTCATGTAGGTTTCTTGGGTCATCCCCTCCCTCTTGATTTATATCACGCTTCTATCATTCTTATTCCTATACTAAAAGAAGTAAGGAGATGTTCACAATCCATATCTATTTCTTTAGCAAATGTGGGGCTAAAACTGACCTCCAAAGTCCTTGTTGAACAACTAAAACCTTTAATGAATTCCTACATATCTTAGAATCAAACCATCTTCTTATCGGGTCCACATATTGCAGATGTCATCATAATGGTATAGGATATAATACACAACATGCGTCACAACAATTTTGCAAAATGCATGCTCATAATGTGATTAGATATATCATGAATTCTATAATTGGTGGTCACATCACAATCCTATCGAATGGAGTTAAATTCACAAGTTTTAAGGAAAATAGGGGGGCTACGACAAGGTGATCCACAGTCAGCTTACCTTTTTATACTATATCTTAATTGCCTGAGCCAATTGATTGTGTAAAGACGTAATCTTTACTAAGTAAATCATGGTAAACAAAAACACCAATGTGAAAGCAACATAATTTTAAACTTTGACTATATTCAATTGTATAAAGAGTACTTTACAAAATTCCCAATAGAAGGTATACAACTTTATACATACAAGGATCTAGGTTGAGGAAGACTCAAACCAAATCAAATTGTCTCCAAACATAAACAACCTAATATGTATCTAGCTAAATCCAAGCTAGAAGGTTGAACTCTTTAATCCCTATCCTTAGGCAGGTTTACCATGCTTCAACTGCGCACTCTGATCCTATACATGGGTGGTTGGGATCACCCAGCAAGAGAGAGATAAAAGTATGTGTTAATAAAAAAGGAATAAGGACAATTAATAAAGTGTAATATTGCATAATAAAATGATTCACAATATTAGGATATTTCAAGAGTATGAGACAAATAATCAAATAAGAAATAGAAGAACTGCCATAGTTTAATTAACAACAAATCACATAGCATGAATGATATTATGATTCAAAATCATACAAATGCAGGGTGAGGAACCTACCGGACCTGCACCAAGAGGAGAGGGGAATTTACACATCCCAAACCTCATATATATTAATAATACGAAGGGAATTATCACATCCTTCGAGGGAGAATTATCACATCCCTTGGGTGAATTTACACATGCCAACTATTGGTGGTGACATGCTATTTCCATGCATATGAACGCAAGTGCACACATCGCGTAATATATGCCTATGTGAGGCCCGAGTCGAACTCAAGGAGACGTAATCTCAGTGACTACTACTAACTACAGTACAATCAGCTAAGCTGGTTGAAAAGTTAGATTTGAGTTGAAACAAAATAAAAGAAAATTGAAAGAAAATTAAAAGTGGTTGATTTGAATGATATGGATTCCTTAGGGTTACCAATTTCACCATGGGGTCACGTTATATCTTATTTCCACTGAATTAATATAAATCTTACTCCTACCTTCGATAGAAAGCCTGTTGTTAGAATTGCCCGCTTCCACTGTGCAATTCACTACCTAGATCAAAGCCAATTTCACATATGTACAAATTTATATCTTAGTCTAGGTACATTATAAAACACTCTGAGTGTCTTTCCACTCACCGTATGTTACCGTTCCTAAGGAACACATAGGAAAGTGTATAAAATGTGGTTTTCTAACCTTTAATCCTCCTTTGGAGCAATTATCAGTCTATTACTCTACCAATTGTGATCAAGCATAAGTAGATCATTTAAAACATAATTATATATACATGAAATACGAGAAATCTATATTAATTAATATAGAAAGTTGATATAAGATTCCCCAGGTTACTCTAGGGTCCTAAGGAAAGGAGGGATTTAGCCCTGCATTGTTTTCACGAGCAAATACATAGAGAGAGAAAGAAGAAAAATAGGGGAAACATGAAGGAAATTGGTATAACCCCTGGAGAGAAGGTGTTGCAGATGATTCTCCTTGAGAAATGCACATTATGCAGTCATCTAACAGCAAAATCGTCTATAAGAGGTGCTTGGATCTCTCGGTTGACATCCTTCGGCTTCGTGCTTCTCTCTCTCCCTTCTCTGGCCTTCGTGCGGTGCAACGTGATATCTCCTTTAGGTATGGCCACCCTCTTTTAAGTCATATGTCAACATACAATACCACATGACGTGGACCGTCAGATCTAAACAATCTGATCGGATTGCTGATATCTGGCAAAGTCAGTGGCACCGACTTGGATGTCGGTGGCACCGACACCATCAGGCTAGATCTGGCTGTGGCAAAGTCAGTACCACCGACTAGTGATGGTCGATGGCTCCGAATTGGTGTACATACGTTGCTCTAACTAAAGTGATCTCGGTGGCACTGACTTGGTAGTTGGTGGCACTGACTCTTCTGGTCTTCTATAGCCTAGCCATTGTTGCTATCTCAATGGCACCTACCGTGATAGTCGGTAGCACTGACTTTTCTTTGTACATAGAGTACCTGAAAAATCCATAAAATCATGGATAAGATTGGGGATTGCATCAAATAATGTAAATAGGACAAAATGAGCATAGTTTGATGCAAACAAAATACACAAGCCAATAATAATGATTTATGCGAATATGATCAACTAATTGACTATTAAATATACAAAACACGTATAACCTAGGCCTATAAAAGTGACTCAAAACCCATGCATCAAACTCCCCTAAGCTTGAACCTTGCTCGTCCTCAAGCAACAAAACCTTTGGAACTGATTGAGATAAGTCAGCTAAAGGACATCAGTGCATAAGGTACATCTAAAATGTCTCCATCTTTCGGTCCTCATTCCGGCCCTCACTGACCACTGAACACTAATTGCCAATTATGTGACCAGAAACCTCTATAGAAGATGTCTGCTCCCCCAATCAATGAAACACTATCAATTAAAGTAGTTAATATGATGGACGTATCTGGATCATTCTTGGTGCATCGTGTGATCTCCTATCTACGTTGCTCTTTTCTCTACCTACCATTTACATGGAAGCAGTTATCCTGATAAAATAATGAATGAGGAGAAAATCATCTGAGTGGCCTACCAATAACAGCAATGGGTAGTTGGAATGGGTGGCTGTGGAAGAATCATGAGGACATAAAATCATTCATGCAATCAAAATTATGATGAACCTATAATGATGAGAAATTATAGAATGCTCTTAATGCCTAATCATTGAGGTGGAATGATGCATGTACCATCATTTCATCTCAAGATAAGACAAAATATCTACAATTGCATCATGTATTATTTCTTCCTTATGATCAGGTAGAATTATGCCCTTTCTCCCTCACTTTTTGATACTATACTCAATATCTCTTTTTTTTTCTTTTTAGGGTATGGGAAAAATCACTACCTTCTTATATTAGAGAAGAAACTAGCCATGATATTTGCAAGATGATATGTAATGCATATGAAAACTACATGAATAAGATGTTATGCAACTACATGACATGCATCATAATTTTTTTGTTATGCATGTATGTTTTCTCATTCTCTCTCTTTTTTTATGCACGCAAAAACGAACAACTGCTATACAAGATCTACTATGAAATGCAAATGAAATCAAAAGAAAGAAAGATAATATGTACCCAATCCTCTTATGGTGGAGTGTGAAGCGAAAGAAAGCGTTGGATGAGATCACACAACTAAAAGATAGATCCTTCAGAGAAAATCATATGTCCCTCTCTGATGACCTGTGTACTGGGTAATAAAAGGGTTTCTCTCTTAAATTTTAGTTTGAGGTCATGTTAGTGTTTGGTCAGTTCAAGCTCTACAATCCTTGTCAATCACTTTTCTTGGAAAATTTAGATGGTCATTTATGTTCTCATATCCTGAAGTTGACTTACCCAAGCACTTCCTCAATTATGCAACTCAATTACTCACAATATAAGCTCAAAATTTTGAATTTTTCTCAATCTTTTTTTTTCATGCACCCAACCCAGAGATTGATAAACTCAAATGAAACCATGCATTTACTTCTCCACAGATTACACTAGATAGATTGTGGATCCTACATAATAGAAAAACTAATAAGAAAACTAATTTTTACCAAAAGAAAAAAACAAAATGCTAAAATGAAATAAAAACTAAGATAGATGTTGTTCTAGCACCCCCCCAAGCTTGAATATGACTATGAACACAGTCAAAATTCCAACTTAAGAGGTGGAACAGAGATACCTGAATAAAATGGTGGAGGTGGTGGCTGAGTGGGGTCCTAGGGAGGAAACATCCCCTAGAAGGTCAGATCGGACGAAGGCATATCTAGTGGCATCGGGTAGCCACCAAAGTATCCCTGGCTCCAGTAGTGGCCAAAGAATGACTGCTGGTAGTTTTCCATCCTTTGCAGGCACTGATGCATGTTCTCTTGGTTGGCCAGGAGAAGACGATCATTCTCATAGATTTCCTATTGGTTGGTGTACAACTGACCCTGCACATCTTGAATTCTGGCTAGAGATTGAGTTTGTTGTTGATGATGTGTTTGTATATCCTGCAGCATGGAATACATGCCTACCATAGAATAAGATTCCTCTCCTTCTTGAGAGGGTGGGGGGGGGGCAGAAGATATAGAGGTAGCATAATGTCGTGGGAACTTCTGCAGAGCAACTCGATGTGTCATAGGAATGGTGGGATCCACCTCCTCCACATCGTCGCTTGACTCTTACTCCTCCTAATCATTTCCTTCTTGTTCTTCATTGTCGTTATCCATGTCCGGCCATCTATAGTGCTCAACTTGCCTGATGTTGAATATAGGGTCAGGGAGTCGATGCCCGTAGAAGGTGTCATCAACCGAACATATTGCATAAATGGTGTTGGGTTGGACAGAGGTCGGCTTGCTTGAAGTGGAGACAATCTATGCAAAGCATGTACTGTAGAGGCTCTAGAGTAGAGAAATCCAGGCCTAAGTGAAGAGCAATGGGGGTGATAAGTCCCCGAAAGAGTATAGGCGTGGTCCTCCTAACATTGTGCTTTACCACCATCACATGTGTGTGGAAGAAGGCTCCCCAGTTTACCGACCTCCCCTCCAAAAGTTGATAGAGAAAATATAAGTCTGCACTTGGACCTTCGCTTTCCCTTGAGTTGATTTGGCAAAAAGAGTGTTGGTGAGAATGTGATGTAGCACCTGAAAAAAGGGATGCTCAAGATCCACCAATGAGCTATGGTTCTAGTTTAACTTATACCCTTCTGGCACTATCACAAGGTCCTTCCATATTGCGTCGAAGTCGACGTTCTCGGGCTGGTGGCATGGCACATGTGGCCATCTATATATGTCGTTCAACGTGCAAAGGGTAAGTAAGTAGTTGGTGTTGTAAAGGCAGAATTCCACCTTTCTTTCTCTCCACTCACCTCGCACCGAGCATGCTGGGTCAGGGGCCACAAAGATTTCTAGAGATGCCAAGAACTGGAGCACAATCTCCTTGTATGTTGGCCACCCACGAAAGATGGGGTTCACAGAACCTCCATCAAACTCTTGTTGTTTGAGGACATCCACCATGTTGTCGTTGAAGCCCATGTCTTCCAACAGCTGTCGATCTTCGTATCTTATTGGAGCGAATGGCCTCTTGGAAAGCTCTTCGTATACCTTCCGCACTTCCGTCGAAGGATGGGTGATTCAGGGTCATGGCGTCAAACCACTAGGGGGTCCTCCTCTCCTTGCCATGACATTGAAGTGATCGGGGAAGGAGATTGAGAAAAGAATAGATCCATGCAGCTTCTAGATTCTCAGAGTAGTCACTTGCACTTGGGGAGTAGTGGTTCTTCAAGTTGTGAGAAAAATACAATCCACTACTTCCCTTTTATAGACCTGGCACCACCCTATTGTGATGGATTCGGTGGCACTGACTTGGAGTAGGTGGCACTGATGTTGGGGCGGATCCGAGCCCTCAGTGCATCGATGACCATCAGTACATGATCTTGAATTTGTAGATTGTCACCCAGTCGGTGGCACCGACAATGTGTCGGTGGAACCAACAATGTATCAGTGGCACCGACTTTTGGGCGGATCAGTGCTATCAATTGTCAATTCTTGATGCATCTGGATCATTGATGAAAGCACCCACAAATCGGTGTTTTCTCATGTCGGTGGCACCGACTGACGAGTCGGTGGTACCAACTCAATCGATCGATGAGTTTTTTTTTCTGGTGCATTGACACACCCACTGAGCCTAGGTGTTAGCTGAGTTAGTGCCACCAACTTTGGTGTCGGTGGTACTGATAGCTTATTAGTTACTCACACCCTTTCTTTTGGCACTTTCTTCAGACATGTCGATGGCACCGACTTGGATGTCGGTGGCACTGACTTCTTCCAGTCGAATTTGGCCATCTCACTGACCCGATCTTGGTGCCATCGGTTAGGTTATATGTGGCACCGACTTTGTCACAGCCTGCACACTCAACAAATGGATCAGGGTATCATTTTTACATAAAATTATGAAAAACTAAGTACTACTAAACCAACATAATGTAACAGAATGAAAGGAACATCCTAATGGTTGGGTTGCCTCCCAACAAGCACCCTTGTTTAATGTCCTAGGCTAGACAAATCCATTCTTGAGATTAATTAGGATCAATAAGTTTCACCTCATCCTCCTTCCTATTGAAATCTTCTCCAAAGTAGTGCTTCAGTCTTTGGCCATTAACCAAGAAGGATCTCTCTCCCTCTTTGATTCTAACTGCTCCATGTGGAAACACTTCTTCTATGATAAATGGTCCACTCCATCTAGATCTCAATTTCCCAGGGTGTAATTTCATCCTTGAGTTAAAAAGCAACACATTCTCTCCCAAGTAAAAGACTCTCCTTGCTATATGTCGATCATGTATTTGCTTAGTCCTCTCCTTATACAATCTTGAATTCTCATAGGCATTCATCCTAATTTCATCAAGCTCATTCAAATCTACCATCCTTGTCTTACCTGCTTCATCAAGGTCAAAATTGAGCCTACTTAATGCCCAATGAGCTTTATGTTCTAACTCCATAGGGAGATGACATGCTCGACCATAGACTAACCTAAAGGGTGTAGTTCCTATTAAAGTTTTATAGGAAATCCTATAAGACCATAGCACATCAACCAACACTTCACTCCAATTTTTTCTACTAGACAACACCGTCTTCTCAAGAATATTTTTGATCTCACAATTGGAATTCTCCACCTGCCCTTGAGTTTGTGGGTGATAGGGTGTACCCACACAGTGTGTCACTCCATATTTGTCTAAGAGTGCCCCAAATTTATGATTGGTGAAATGTGTTCCCCCATCGCTTATAACCATCTTTGGTACTCTAAACCTATAGAAAATGTGATCCTTAACAAATTTGCATATGACATTTGCATCATTGGTATGGGTTGGAATCGCTTCCACCCATTTTGACACATAATCTATAGCCAAAAAGATGTAGATGTTAGAGTTAGAGGAAACAAAGGCTCCCATTAAATCAATACCCCATAAATCAAAAACCTCCACTTCATGAAACACATTTAATGGAATCTCCTGCCTCTTTGATATGTTACTTGACCGCTGACATGTGTCACACCTACGCACAAAATCATACACATCTTTGAATAGGGTCGGCCAATATAAACCATTCTCAAACACCTTTGCGGATGTCCTAGAACTATTATGGTGTCCACCTGTAGGTAGTGTGTGGAAATGTTCCAACACACTCTCATACTCACATTCAGGTACGCACCTCCTCAAAATCCATCCCTACACTGTCTCAATAAAATAAGATTATCCCAAAATTAATAGCACAATGAATGAAAGAACCTGTTCTTTTCTTGGTACCCCCAACCAGCGGGTAATTCCTTACAAGCTAAATAATTCATGATGTTAGCAAACCAATGGTCCCTTTGCTTAAGGGTGAACAACTTCTCATCCGAGAAGGTTCTAGAATGGGTATATTAACATCTCTCTCATCTAACCTCTCCAGTCTAGATAGGTGGTTAGCCACCACATTCTCAATCCATGCTTTATCTTTGACCTCAATGTCAAACCCTTGTCATAAAAGTATCCATCTAATCAATATTGGTTTTTCATCCTTCTTCTGTAGCAAATATTTAATTTCCACGTGATCAGTCCACACCACCACCTTAGCTCCCATAAGATATTGTCTAAATTTTTCAAAAGCAATGATAATAGCCAATAACTCTTTTTCAGTTGTGGTGTAATTTAGTTGTGCATCATTTAGTGTTTTAAATGCATAATATATGATCGTAGGAACTTTGTCTAAGTGTTGCCCCAACACTACCCCCATAACATAATCTGGTGCATCACACATCAGTTCAAATGGTTGGCTCCAATCTGGAGCCTGCACAATCGGTGAAGATATGAGTTTTTCTTTCAAGATTTCAAAAGCTTTTAAATATCTCTCATCAAAGTTGAATTCAACATCCTTTTCCAAGAGCTCAGAAAATGGCTTAGCAATTTTTGAAAAATCCTAAATAAATCGGCGATAAAATCCGACATGGCCTAGAAAACTCCTAACTGCCTTAACCGATGTTGGTGGAGGAAGTTTTGAGATCACCTCTATCTTAACCAGATTCACCTCCAATCCTTTTATAGACACCTTGTATCCAAGCACTATGCCCTCTCTAACCATCATGTTGCATTTTTTCCAATTAAGCACTAAGTGTGTGTCTCTACATCTCTGTAAAACCTTATCTAAATTTCTCAAAAAATCATCAAAACATGTCATATAGACTGAAATTTTTTCCATAAAAACCTCGAGGCATCATTCCACCATATCCTAGAAAATCACCAACATGCACCGCTGAAACGTAGCGGGTGCGTTGCACAACCCGAACGACATGCGACAGTATGCAAAAGTGTCGTAAGGGCATGTGAAGGTAGAATTCTCCTGCTCCTTAGGCTCAATTGAAATCTAATTATAGCCCGAATATCTGTCAAGAAAACAAAAGTGGGAGCGACCGACGAGTCACTCCAAAATTTGATCAATGAATGACAATGGAAAATGGTCCTTAATCGTGGCGGTATTTAATCGGTGATAATAAATGCAAACTTGCTAACCTATCACTAATCTAGTGGTTATTTGTTCATTAGTTGAGTTAGTAGTGACAGTGATTCCCCCTTTCTTTGGTACTACCTGTGTCGGACTAACCCACATGGAATCAGAAATAGCATAGATTATACCTGTCGAAAATAGCTTGATTACCTCCATCTTTACTACCTCTGTCATGATCAGATTTAAACGAGGTTGAGGTTGAATGACCAATTTCGCTCCTTCTTCTAGCCGAATCTTATGTTGGCACAAAGTAGGGGAAATCCCCTTGATGTCAGCCACAGACCACCCGAATGCACCTCAGTGGCTCTTTAGCACAACAATCAATTATTCTTCTTCTGATTCACTCAGTGATGCGGATATGATAACTGACAACTTCTCCATGACACCTAGAAATACAGACTTAAGATGAGGTGGCAGCGGCTTGAGTTCCAGCTCAAGTGGGCTCAGGTGTGAAGAAATCATTGGTTGTGACAGCGGTCCTAGGTCCCCAAAGTGCCTTGTGTAACAACACGACAAAGCCTTCAGTAGCCTTGCACATTCTTCTAATGACCAGCTCCGCACACAATCATCCATAAGGTTCATTAGACATGCCTCTAGAGGAAGTTGTGGATGTATTTGTACCAGAGAATCTTCTCCATCCTCATTCATAGTAGATAAACCCAATTCCTCATCTTCATCATCCAGATACCTTACTGTCTTGGCAAGTGAGACCACCTTAGTGTTCTCCATGATGTCCACATCTAGTGTACCCTTGTCCACATTTGTCATTACATGAGCCATGTCCAAAAATGGTTTTCCCAAAAACAAAGATATATTACTATCCATGTGCTTCATCATATTGCATTGCTCCTGAGCATTGGATGACTTAGAATTATCTGACATAGTTATCTCAAACATGTCATCCTTAATTCCCATAGTTTAACAGCCTCTTCCCATCTCCAAGATCATATAAGTTGTTTCTTACAAGGGTCTTCCTAATAAAAGCCATGTTCAGTTTGCATCTCCATCACCTCAAAGTCTGCAAGAAAAACAAACTGGTCCACCTTGATAAGTACATCCTCACAAATACCATACAATATCACCACTGAGTTGTCTGCCAATTGGATCGTCATGCTATTCTTCCTATATGTTTTGAGACCTAGCTTCCTAAAGGTAGATAACGACATCAAGTTGATACTCGCCCCTAAATCATAGAGTGCATCCCCAAAATTTGTCTTCCTGATATAACACGTGATGTTGAAGCATCTGGGATCCTGTCTCTTTGGTGGTAGTGTACCTAAAATGAATGCACTGACCTACTCTCTCAGTAAAACTACCTCCGAATTTAGGATCTTCCTCTACTTATTAATGATATCCTTCATAAATTAATCATATGAGGGTATTTGTTCAATTGCATCAATCAACGATATGTTCACAGAAATCTTCCTAAAGGTATCTAGAAACTTCTAGAATTGTTGATCCATCATTGTTGCCTTTAAGTTGTTAGGATAAGGGACCAGTTCCATCTGTGTCCTCTGATGTGGTGGCACATATGATGACCTCTTTTCCACCTCAGATTCTTGATTTTTCTCTTCCCCTGTGTTGTTTGCCTCTATTTCTACTTGTGTCGGCTCTGCCACTGGGTCACCACTGTCAGTAGGATTGGTCACCTCCATTTCCACGGTCCTTGGAGTCAACATGTTCTTCCCACTCCTCAGTAATATGGCCTTGACCTGCTGATTTACTGTTGGAGTGTCAGCGTTTCTTGGGAAACCTTGTTGTATTTTTTCAAAGTCGCCACATATACTACTAGCTGAGACAAAGTTGTCTCAAAACTCCTCATATGGGCCCCTTGATTCTGGAGATCACGTTGGAAGTTGTTTATTAATTGCTTATTTTGCTTCACTATCCAGTTGAGAATTTCATTTGTGCTCTCCTCTGCTGCAGGTCACTATTGCTAATTATTCATGTGTTGTATCTATTGATTAGGATCCTATAGGAAGTTGTTTAGATCTTGCCAATAGAACTTAGGATCCTTTCTCCATGAATAATCATTATTCTTGTAGCTTTGCTACCACATATACTTCACATGTCCTTCCTCATCTAAAGAATTATTATCCTTCACTATAAGCTTCTTTGCTATCAAGTCTAGCTTCTCATTCAAATAGGTGATAACTTTAGATTCCCCTATTCTTTTGATCTACTCTGGATGGTCTCTCTCATTACACCATGTCTGATTCCTTACCATATTTTTCAAAATATCCTGACATGTAGAGGGTGGGTTGTTGAGAAAGAACCCCGAGGCTACATTTCTAAGGTGGTCCGTTCACTTTTGTGGAGCCCAAAGTAGAACATCTTGACTTGGTTCTCCATATCTGTCCCATGGTGAGGGACCTTCCTAAGCATATTCTGAAAATTCTCCCAAGCTTCAGAATAAGGTTCAGCTACCTGTTGCTTGAATTTGTGAATGTTTCTAACCAACTCGTTTGTCTTTTCTGGAGGAAAGTATCTTTCAAAGAATACCTCTACCATTTGATCCCATGTCTTGATTTATTCCTTCGGCAAGTTGTGCAGCCATTCTGTTGCCTTATCTGCCAGTGATGATGGAAATAGTTTCAGATAAATGGCTATATGTGGAGACCTATCCTCTTTCACCATATCACTGATCTCCACAAAATTGTTGATATGCACCACCGGGTCTTCATGAGTGTTCCCATAAAAAGTTTGTGACTTGTCGAGTGTAATCAAACTTGGATCAATATTGTATTGAGATACATTCACATTCTGCTTGTTGATAGACCCTGTCTTAGTAGCTGAAGAAGATGCCTTTATCCTTTCCCATATTGTCCTCTATGATCCTGGATTACCATCCCCCATTTCTTGTTGTTTGGGCATCAACGGTATGCCTTCTGATGTAGTTGTTTGAACTAGAATCTCAACAATGACGGGGACCTATGATGTAGATTCTCCATAGTCTGTGGTCTGTGTTGTCACCATGCACTAGTACCACTTGAAAATTTGAAATCAATTAATCAAGGTACTAAATATAGAAAATTTGTTGTATGTGTATGTAGTAAATTTTCAATGATTATAATAAAGTTGCAAGAAGTAAAAGGGTTGCCTAGAGTGGCCGCCTACAACACTCGTAGTGTTGAAACATCACCGTATCCCCATTAACGGTGCCAAAAACTTGACATGTTATTTCCATACGTATGAATGCAAGTGCACACGTCGCGTAATATAGGCCTATGTGAGGCTCGAGTTGAACTTAGGGAGACATAGTCTCAGTGACTACTACTAACTACTGTCAGATCTAAATGATCAGATTGGATTGCTGATATCCAATAAAGTTAGTGGCACTGACACCATCAATCTAGATCTGGCTGTGGTGAAGTCGGTACCACCGACTCGTGATGGTTGGTGGCACCAAATTGGTGCACGTACTTTGCTCTGCCTCACTGAGCCGATCTCAGTGGCACTGACTTGGTAGTCGATGGCACTGACTCTTCTGGTCCTCTATAGACTGACTACTGCTGCTATCTCAGTGGCACCGACTATGATATTCGGTGGCAACAACTTTTCTATGTACATAAAGTACCTACAAAAATCCATAAAAACATGGATAAGGCCGGGGAATGCATAAAATAATGTAAATAGGACAAAATGAGCATAGTTTGATGCAAACAGAATATACAAGCCAATATTAATGATTTATGCATATATGATCAACTAATTGACTATTAAATGCACAAAATAAGTATAATGTAGGCCTATAAAAGTGACTCAAAACCCATGCATCAGGTGGTTGTATAGATGTACTACTACATTGTCATTTGGCCAAAAATACATCATGCTTAATAGTCCACTTGGCAGTGGGGAAAGTATAAATAACTTTGCATCATAGCATTGGGGAATAAAACCCATGAATTAAACCAAGTAAATGAATGGGCCAACATTGTCTATAGCATTATTCAAATAATCCAAATAAGTGAGCCATACTGGCAATATATGATTAAAGTAAATAAAGAGCCGATAAAGGCAATAGAATGATATCAAGGCTACCACATTGTGATTGCAGGGTCAGATAAAAGCCCAACTGAGGAATAGGTTAATTTCACATTCTTACACAAGCATTAATATTCATTCATTAATAGGAATCACATACATAAATAGGGGTCCCATACCTTATTGAAGATTCACATAACAATCATTTTCACCAATTAGATTGTATCCATACCATATTATCCTAGTTACAAACATTTCACATATATTAATATGTATTAAGGCATAAGGTGTATAAAAAGATACTCATTTTAGACCTTCACAGAAACCTTCAATTTAGGACACAAAACTAGGACCAAAGGCTCACTTAGGTTTCACTGATTAAGAAAACATATCTTATTTCTCAATTTGGAGTTAAAATGCATTAATAATTAATTTTAGAAATTTAACATACTCAAAATGGAATTTAAAGCAAACTTAAAAAAAGGAAATAAAATAATGACTCAAAAACAATATATTCGGATTCTACATTAAAAATCCTTTCCAATGAGTATTTATTCGTATTTTTTGACAATTCTATGATTTACTATGAATATTTGAAAACTAACCAATGAGAAACTAGTAAAACCTTAGAGTGACATTGATTTGAGTCGAAAATAACTGTTATGTATATAAACTGCAAAATGATACAAGAACCTTAGGTGCACGTTACATTAAATTTATAGTGCAAGGGTAAACTCGTTATTTTGACTTATATATATCAGAACTCACAAAACAAAAGGTTTGTTGCTGCTTCGACCATGGAGCGAGCACAGAGTAGGGGAAAAAGCTAGGTCGATTTCAGAGCTAGGATCATGTAGAGAAGAGGCAGGGGATAGTTGTGGGTTACCCACCATCTAACAAACAAGCCAAGCCTATATTTGAGTTCTTTGCTACATCAGAACCACCGAATAGCTCCACCACTGGCGCAGAACAGGAGAACACCACCCGTGATCGAAACCAATGAAAACAATGAGGAAAACTTCAACTAAGGCATCTAAAGCCTTCATGGATGTCCGAAGGACAAAATGTGGGTGTTCTCGTGGACATAGGAGATCGAAAGGGGGGAACATGGGGCTCCGATGAGGTATTAACGAATGCTATAGGATACGGATCCCAGGGCCATGGTGAGGCAAACTGATGGTTGGAAATCGAAGAATAAGGGTCGGCGATGCTTACTCCATCTCTGATTGATCGCGAGGAGGATGGGGAACTTTGGGAAAGCTTTGAGGTTGTCTGAGCACAAGATGAGTAGGTCAGAGAGTTTCAAAGTAGCTCAGGGTCAATTGAGCAAGGAGGATGAGCAGTCGAGGTTTGAGGGTGCTCTCTGATGCCTTATATAGGCCTGAGGAGGATTCTAACCCCCTCTGTAACCCTACCACGAAGAAGTGGAAGCATCCAACTTTGGATGTTTCACCTACAATGGAAGATAAGGGTCGACATATGGCTTGTTTGTAGCGTCTTGAAGAGACGAGCTTAGAGGTCAAAGAATCACTTGAATCCATGCTCTGTGGAGGGAGAACGACGTTGAGGACCGAGGAGCTAGCATAGCCGATCGGGTTGGAGGTTGAAGATAGTGTAAGGACTGTCAGATTGGGATATGACATTGATCAGGAATGCATGATGCATAAATCGAATATACTTTGGCGATTAAATTTCATTTAAATGGAAACAATTCAAATACCAAAGTTACATATATTAAACCTTATAAAATCAATTTGAAGGGTCAAACAAAGTCCAAAAGCCACCAAAATTTAACCATAGGTTAATTACGAGTCCTAGAACAATGCTATGCCATTAGTTTCTCATTTTACACACATTTTGGCCGTTAAATGCTATATTGACTATTAATGCATATTTTAATGTATAAAATGATTGATTAATATGAAGATAGTCTTTTAATGACATGAGTGAGTAAAATTTAAGACATGTCATCATTAAGAGTCATATTTCAACATAATAGCATCTTTTCATACATTAATATCATTTTTTAGGAGAGAGAAAGAAAAAGATTAATTACTCTCATATATTAACTCAAATACACATATTGAGTAGCGCAGTCAGGATAAGGGGAAGAGAGAGTGATTTTTTTATGGGAGGTAAACTACATAATCATATCTTTATACAAAGAGAGATAAAATCTCTGCATTATCATTATACACTCATATTCTCGCATTAAAGGCCACATTGCCTCAAAAATCACATTAAGTGGGTTATTTGTGCAAAGTCCCCCTACATTATCATAAATGTGGGTAGATTGTGAATTATCCTCAAGAAAGGCTCAATTACAATATTGATGCCAAAGAAGACTCAAAAGGATGGCAAATTTATGAAAAAGGTCCAAAAGGACTAGAAAACAAATAAAAGTTCAAAAGTGGGTAAATTGCATAAAGGACCCTGAGATTTAGTCTGTTACAACACTCCACCCCTTAAAGAGGATTTCGTCCCCGAAATCACAACAAGAGGGAAGAGAGGGTGAGTGTGTAACATCCCAATATTAGGCAACTAAATGGGTACTTCAAAAGCTCTACATATAAGCCAAGTCTCACTAAGGTTTCCATCACCTTTTATCAAACCTAATATAATTAACACTTTTGGCTTCTAGCATAATCTCCATCATGAAAAAGCATCATCTTTATTATTCCGTTACTTGTACCATATTATTCTCACATTGTTGTAACAAAGAATACATCTCAACATTATGTACCAAAACATATGTATTTCCCTCATCAAGGGTTTTAAGCATAATAAGGGTTTACTAAAAAATCTCAATATCTATTAATGTATTAGGTCACAAACCTTAATAACTTGAATATATTCTCTATTATCCTCATAGTAACATCATATAGGATTATCACATATTATTTTGTAAGAAAAGATAGTATTATCAACAAATTATTAATTCTACAAAAACTCCCAATAATGTCACATTAGTTTCTTACAACTATATTACACATTATCACATCATCTTTCATACTCATATTAATGACATCATTAATCATTTTCTCATATCACATATCACATTAAGCATGCTTACATGAATCCAATTACTCATAATCATGTTTGTGTCATTACATGCATTTTAGTGGACAATATGAAACACATTAAACATTAATGAATTGATTTTCATACTAAATCATGATGAGGTGATTAATGAGATGTATAAAAGGGGACATGGTGTTACGCCTCACATATATCGACAACATCGTCTCAAATATAATTAGGTGATTATAAACCATGTATATGTATCAAGGGATATTATATGATGATGAATCCTAATGTCACTAATGAATCATGAAAGGCATTAAGGATATATATATATGTATATATATATATATATATATATATATATATATATATATATATATATAGGTGTGTATATTTTTAGGGCTAGATTATTACACATTAGGGTTTGGGTCAACATGACCATTACATGTTATGCATGTTAAGGATGCATTAGAACCATTTATCTTACTAACCATACTATTAGGGTGACATGGTCAACATTAAGTGTACCAATAATATGTTGAGGTTCAAACATATGAACTATTCCTTTAGATGACTTATTATATATTCATTTGTGTATAAAAAAACAAGATGAATTATAATTATTATTTGTTTGTCTAACACTAACCATATGAACTTACTAATTTCTTATCCAAGGAGTTAGGGTTTCCAATTTAGAGTAACTAGATTTCAAAGCATTGTGGGACTCCACCCTCTTAAAGAGGATTTCGTCCTTGAAATCAGAAACTCCAAAATCCATCAAGGTATTACCACTACCACTAGTGTTCTATAAAAGCTTGACCTACCAAGTCAATATAAACTAGGGGTAAAAGAGCAACTCTAATCAAACCATAGGATTCAACACTTAACTATTTTGCTAATCACTACTATCAAACTTCAAATTCTAATCTAGGGTAGACTATTCCCAAACATGGAAATTCTAAGGCTCCTTTAAGGAACTTATGGTAACATAAGGTGATCCTACATGACTAAACAAAACATCATATACTATATTCAAAAGGTTACTCAACAATAAGATAATTTTCCCAAAGGTATGCTATTTTGGTACAATCAGTATTAGCTCAGGCCAGGCCAATGTCATATTGATCTAGGAGTCCTCAAAAGCCAAGCTATAGTGGTGCGGAGGAAAATTTTGCCAGACCCCAAAGCCTGACCCTCTCTAGACACCTTTGCTTTCAACTTATGCCCCAGAAGAAACCTAATAGCCGAATCACCAAAAAGTTGACAAATTATATTTCTAGTATAAAATTACTATGATCCTAAATCAACTTTTCAACATAAGTCAAATATAAGGTGAAAATCTTACTAAAGGGAACTATATAAGGTAAGGGTTTCTAACTAGGAGACAAATTGAATTAGTCAACACTCTGACTACCTTGATGCTCTGATACCATGTTGTAAAGACATAATCTTTACTAAGTAAATCATGGTAAACAAAAACACCAATGTGAAAGCAGTAGAATTTTAAACTTTGACTAAATTCAATTGTATAAAGAGTACTTTACAAAATTCCTAATAGAGGGTATACAACTTTATAATACAAGGATCTAGGTATAGGAAGACTAAAACCAAATCAACTTGTCTCCAAACATAAACAACCTAATATGTAGCTAGCTAAGTCCAAGCTAGAAGGTTGAACTCTTTAATCCCTATCCTTAGGCAGGTTCACCATGCTTCAACTGCACACTCTGATCCTATACCTGGGTGGTTGGGATCACCCAGCAAGAGAGAGATAAAAGTATGTGCTAATAAAAAAGGAATAAGAACAATTAATAAAGTGAAATATTGCATAATAAAATGATTCACAATATTTGGAGATTTCAAGAGTATGAGGCAAATAATCAAATAAGAAATAGAAGGATTGTCATACTTTAATTAACAACAAATCACATAGCATGAATGATATTATGGATCAAAATCATACCAATGTAGGGTGAGGCACCTACCAGACCTACACCAAGAGGAGAGGAGAATTTACACATCCAACCTCAAATATATTTATAATACGAAGGGAATTGTCACATCCTTTGGGGGGAATTATCATGCTCCCCTGGGCAAATTTACACATTTCCACTATGGGTGGTTGTACAGATCTACCACTACATTGTCATTTGGCCAAAAATACATCATGCTTAATAGTCCACTTGGCAGTAGGGAAAGTATAAATAACATTTGTATCATAGCATTGGGGAATAAAACCCATGAATTAAATCAAGTAAATGAATGGGCCAACATTGGCCATATAATTATTCAAATAATCCAAATAAATGAGACACACCAGCAATATAAGACTAAAGTAAATAAAGAGCCAATAAAGGAAATAGAAGGATATCAAGGCTAGCACATTGTGATTGTAGGGTCGGATGAAATCCCAACTGGGGAATAAGTTAATTGCGCATTCTTACACAAGTATTATTATTCACATACCTTATTGAAGATTTACGTAACAATCATTATCACCAATTAGATTGTATCCATACCATATTATCCTAGTTACAAACATTTGACATATATTAGTATGTATTAAGGCATAAGGTGTATAAAAAGATACTCATTTTAAACCTTTTATGAAAACATTCGATTTAGGACTCAAAACTAGGACAAAAAGCTCACTTAGGTTTCACTGATTAAGAAAACATATCTTATTTCTAAATTTGGAGTTAAAATGCATTAATCATTAATTTTAGAACATTTAACATACTCAAAATGGCATTCAAAGCAAACTTCAAAAAAGGAAATAGAACCATAACTCAAAAACCATAAATTTGGATTCTACATTAAAAATCATTTGCAATGAGTATTTATTCATATTTTTCCAATAATCTTATGATTTACTACAAATACTTGAAAACTGACCAATGAGAAAATAGTAAAACCTTAGTGTCACATTGATTTAACTCGAAAATAAATGTGATGTATATAAACTGCAAAATGACCCAAGAACCTTAGGAACGTGTTACATTAAATTTATAGTGCGGGGGTAAACTCATCATTTTGACTTATATATCAGAACTCACAAAAAAAAGGTTAGAAACTGGGACTACCTTTATTACCCTTGCGATAATAATGATCCGATTAAATGTGCAAGGGCACCCTAGTCATTGACTGACCAGATTTGTTGCTGCTTCAGCCATGGCGCGAGCAAAGAGCAGTGGGAAAAAAGCTTGGTTGATTTTGGAGCTCGGATCGCGTAGAGAGGAAGCAGGGGATAGTTGCAGGTTCCCCAACAGAGAGCTCAGCCGCTGACGCAGAACAGGGGAACACCACCCGTGATCAAAACCAACAAAAACAATGAGGAAAACTTCAACTAAGGCATCGAAAGCCTTCGTGGATGTCCGGCGGACCGAATGTGGGTGTTTTCGAGGACAGATGAGCTCGAAAGGGGGGAAAACGTGTGGCTTCGGTGAGGTATTAACGACTGCTATAGGATACGGAGCTCGGGTCCATGGCGAGGCAAATTGATGGTTGGAAATCAAATAATAAGGGTCGGCGATGCTTACTCAATCTCTGATTGATTGTGAGGAGGACGGGGAAGGCTGGCCAATATTTGAGGTCACCGAAAGACAAGCTTAGTAGGTCAGGGAGTTTCGGAGTAGCTAAGGGTCAATTGAGCAAGGAGGAGGAGCAATCGAGGTCTGAGGGTGCTCTTTGATGCCTTATATTGGCCGAAGGAGGGTTCTAACCCCTCTGTAACCCCACCATAGAGAAGTGGAGGCGGCCAACTTTGGGTGTTTTGCCTACAGTGGAAGATAAGGGTCGACATATAGCTCGATTGAAGTGTCTTGGAGAGACGAGCTCAGAGGTCAAACAATCACTCGAATTCGTGCTCTATGGAGGGAGAACGACGTCAAGAACCGAGGAGCCAACATAGTCGATTGGGTTGGATGTTGAAGATGGCAAGAAGACCATCGAATCGGGATCTGATGATGATTGGGCACGTGTGATGCATAAATCGAAGAGACTTTGGCGATTAAATGTCATTTAAATGAAAATGATTCAAATACCAAAGTTACACTATATTAAACCTTTTAAAATCAACTTGAAGGGTCAAACAAAGTCCAAAAGCCACCAAAATTTAACCATAGGTTAATTATGACTCCTAAAACAATGCTATGCCATTAGTTTCTTTTTTACACACATTTTGGCCTTTAAATGCTATATTGAGTATTAATGCATATTTTAATTTATAAAATTAGAGATTAATATGAAGATAGTCTTTTAATGATATGAGTGAGTGAAATTCGAGACATATTATCATTAAGAGTCATATTTCAACATAATAACATCTTTTCATACATTAACATCATTTTTTAGGAGAGAGAAAGAAAAAGATCAATTACTCTCATATATTAACTCAAATACACATTATTAATCATATCTTTATCCAAAGAGAGATAAAATCTCTAAATTAGCATTATCCACTTATATTCTCTCATTAAAGGCCACATTGCATTATTAGTCCTCAATAATCACATTAAGTGGGTTATTTGTGCAAAAGCCCCCCTACATTATCATAAATGTGGGTAGATTGTCAATTACATCCTCAAGAAAGGGTCAATTTCAATATTAAGGCCAAAGAAGACTCAAAAGGATGGGAAATTTATGAAAAAGGTCTAAAAGGACTAGAAAGAAAATAAAAGCTCAAAAGTGGGTAAATTGCATAAAGGACCCTTAGATCCATTCTGTTACAGATTGTAGATAAATTCTCTCAGTGGTCTTGGGAACCTATCAAACTTTCTTCTCATGGTCCATCTATGTCTCATCTCACTTTTGTAGATTATATTATTCTATTCACAAAAGCTTCCCTACAAAATATGGAAACAATCTTGAATTGTTTTAAACTATCTAAGGGAGAATCTAGTTAATCAATTTCATTGGAAAAGAGTGTAATTTTCTTAGCAAATTCAATACCTATTCTATTACGAGTATCAATTGCTAACAGTTCTTATATGACCATGGTAGATGATCTCAGAAAATACCATGGTATACCTATTTTGCATGGTAGAGTCAAGAAGACTACATATGCATATCTTGTGGACTATATTTAGTCTCAAATATCAGGTTGGTCTTACCATAGTATTGCTCTAACTAAATCTGTATTAAGCACTATAACTACATACACTATGCAAACGACTATCATTCTGTTACAAATTTGTGATACATTGATCGCATGATTAGATCATTTATTTGTAGGATATATGAATCTCAGATCCCATTATCATTAATAGCTTGGGAGCAAGTTATTTACTCGAAGTCCACTAGAGATTTGGGCATTTCTTATATGCATTCTTGGAATGAATCTCTTCTTATGAAAACCACATGGTAGGTATTAACTAAGTGACCTTCTGCTTGGTTGTTTGGCTTGAAACATAAATACAAATCTTTCATGGAGAGAAGACATATATAATCTACTCTTTTATAGACATGAGTAGAACATATGAAGCCTATCATACTCTCTTACATCATGTTTGTGTTGAATAATGGATTTAAGGTTAATGTTTGGTCCAATTTTTGGGTTCCTAGCACTAATATTCTCAAACATGTTGTCATCATGCCTATTCTGTAAGACCCCTAACCTAGCTTAGTGCTTGATGTTCTTTATTTGTTTAATTAGATTCTTGAACCTTGATCTAATATCATGAAATTCCTTAATAACATGTGACAAGCTTATGTTTTTAGTTTGGTCTAGTTTGGATGTTGTGTGAGGAATATTTACTTATTTTCGAACAAGTTACAATATACCCAAGTTGAGAGGTTATCTTGCAATTTGTCCCATGTAGGTTGCTCCATTTGTGCATTGGCATCATGAGAGAGAGGACAATGCTTTGGGGTGCCTTGCTATGCCTCGATTTGAGGAGGAGAGAGAAGGTGACATATTGAGTGTTTTTTCTAGGGTATGCCTTGATGCTCTATGTTTATGTTGACCATGTGTTGACCGTTCGATGTTCTTGGTTTTTAGTGACCATATTTGATATTCTTTGATGTTGTATCTGTGTTCAAAGGTGGTTTTGAGAGTGTGGTGATTCCTCTTCAGTCGTACAACCTTCCTTCTTTTCTTTTGGGTCGAATAGAAGCTAGGGTTTCATGTGGTTGCTTGGTTTCTGTTCGACCATGAACCTTTGTGGCCATGTTCTCCTTCGACCAATTGTCCACTAGGACCAAGTTAGGTTGCTCGTTTGCTTTGGTTTGCACAAACTTAGTGCTTTAATTGTTTTAGTGGATTCATGGTTGATGTGTGGTGGAATAGTTGCACTTAAGTGCATGACACCTGACCTCCTTAGTTCTCTCTACCCTTGGGTGTATGTACCCCTCTTCTTTCATGCATATGATCCTTTTTCACCCTCTTCACCTCTCACTATCCTTGTATTAAGCCCTTGTGTGCTTGGTGGAGAACAAGCTCTTCCTTGGTGATCTTTGGTGGTTCTTTGATCCTTGGTAAGTGATTCATCTCTTGATTTCATTTTCTTGCAAACCCTACCTTTCTTTTCTTCTTCTTGGCTGAATCCATGGAGCTTCCATGATGGTGCTTGTGTTGGGATGGAGGTGTTCCTCTTTCTTGGGATGAATTCTTGGTTCTCCAAGGTAGCTCTCAAGTGAGTGGAGGAAATCTTCTCTCCTCCTCTCCCTTCTTCTTCTCTATCGGCCTTGAAGTCTTAGATCTCCTTGTTTCCCTTTTGACCCCATGTTTTATTCTCTTTCGAGGTGGTAACTAGCTTGGTCGTGGAGGAGATCAAGGCTAGGTTTCTCTCTTGCTTTTGGAGATTTTCTTGGAGGTGGTTTCACCATCATCTAAGGCGGGTTATATAACTCTTACCCTCTTCTATTAGTGCACTTTAATCCTACATGTAGCTCACTCTAAAACGTGGTTACTTGCTATTGATAATGATATTATTGTTAGGGTTGTACTTCTATTATGATCTTGCATGTAGTTGCTTCTTTATCTAAAACCTAATTCACATAGCCTAATTTAAGTAATGGAGATGTTGATGGTTTTGCATGCAACTCAACCTTGCTTTTACTATCTTGGTTCTTGATTCAGTTATCTTGCATGAGATGGAGCTTGGTTCTAATTTCATGTATTTGATCTTGGGTATCCATTTGTCAGATCATGATTTCATATTGATGAAACATGGAGCTTGATTCTAGAGTTTGAATGATGTTCTCCTTGAGTTTTTACACCACTCTTTAAGGGTCAGTTTCATGTTGTTAATAACTTATTTTGTTCATGACTTGCTAGTGGTTTCTCCCTCTCTTAGATGTTTTTCATGATGGTACCCAAGTGGTTGAATCTTTGGTCGGATGAGATGGATTTCCCTTGGTTTGGGTTTGATAGAATTGCTTCATTCGGTTGTATAGAGTTGTGGTTCTATTTGACATTTGGATTAGTGGTGCTTTGGTTATTGAAAGTGATAATTCCCTTCGACTGTTTGACATGTGTTGATGATCTTGGTTGTTTGCCTTGGTCATAGTCATTGACCATGAGGTGTTATTTTCTCTTCGAGCACATGACTTTATGATCTATTTTTCTCTTTGACCACTGGTGTGATGTGGTGATGCTTGGTCACTGGTCTTGGTCATGAACTTCGACCATGATAATGTATGTTCTTCAACCACCCAACTTCTTTTATCTTTTACCTTCTTGATTTGATGGGCTTGCTTTGGCATGTTGTTCCTTGATGAGGTTGAGGAGTTATGGTGATGGTTGACCCATATGTTCCAAGAATATGGAAAGTAAAGGTGTGAGTCTTGAAGTGTTATAGTACTAATATAGAAACCCTAATGAGATACATGACCAAAACCCTAACCCTAATCTTGAACATGGTGATAATGCTTGATTTCTTGAAGTGTGTGGCATGGAATGGAGTGTTGTTTCTTTCCTACTTGTATAACTTGATTGTTGTAGGTTTAATAAACATCATGTCATGAAATGATATGGTACTCTTGATATGACATAGGGTGATAAATGTGAACCTTGTTAAGGCATGATGAGATGATAATGATTTGATCTGGCTCTAATGACCTGGCAGAGGCTCAATCTTTAGTATGAGGTGATATCCTCTAGTGCCGGATGAGGGATTGATATCCCCTAGTGATGTGATCATGTTGATGGCCTTGTATGGAAGTGGTATCATGTGATGAGGTGTCAATTTCTTACATATTACATTATATATCATCTGGAGTTGTAATATGCCCCTATCTTTGTAGAATCTATTTAGGGTTCATACTTTGTTACATGATTGATGCTAAAAGATACCCAATTGACTTAATTAATCAAGTGAAACCCTAATCATGTATCTACCCTACACCATAGATCCATCTTCAGCATTAATACTTTGCTAGATGGTGAAATAGGTATTCCCAAGGGAAACCCGAAGCACATGTTGTTGAGTATGTGAGGTGCAAGTGACTATATGTCCTTGACATCTTGATCCCAAGTGTTTTTAGAATGACGATGGTCGGGTTTCGACGATGAGCATGTAATACGAGGTGATAGAGGACAGTTTCGATTGTACCTCAGTGATTGGGTTATATACCCTTGTTTCTAGAGTCGTGACATGTACCAAGGCGAGCTAGGTGTTTTACAGGACCATATATTTGACTATTAGTTATTGTATTTATAGGACTATATATTTGACTATAATTTGTCTTTGCAATTTGACTATATGTCACTATGATGCAAACTCGAACTAACCAAGTAGTGTAGGAGAATATCATGGATAATGGCTCTTCCATTGATCTTTTATGCCACTTGTTTCAACATCATTGTGGTCAGTTGTATTTGGGTGGTATGAATCAAATCCTCAGTGCATAATAAATACATAATATAGTTGTGTAGTATATTTTCTTACGGTCAAATATGATTCGCATTGCATGACCCCTTGCCTTATCTTTGTACTGATTTCTTGAATTATAAAATGGTAAGAGAAATCAACTCTTATACATGTTCTTCATATTCCTTTTGAAAGTTTAAGTTGTTCTATTGGTGGGTGGTAATTGCCTAAATTTCTTAATCTGTATTATCAATTTAATGCATATCGTTTAGCTGAATCTGCTCAACTTGATAATTATGTTATCTACATGCTTTGAGTTTACATGTGCTTATAATAGACATTGGCAGAGAGTTATATCTCTCTCTGGGATGTTTGGTCTCACCCTGTGAGTTTCCACATCATTTAGGTGGTCGTGCACGACATTGTAGAGATTGTGCGGTTGAGGCTGAGTAGCAAGAGGAGCGTAGTTGCTAGAGGTTGGATATGCTGCTAGTGTTTTATAGTGGAGTCCTAGGTTTCGTCGATGTATTCTCAGGTCCTTGGGGAGTTTTTTGGTGTTTTGTATATTGACACAAGTTTCGGAAGTAGGCCTTGGTTGTACAGATATGGTTTATATATATACATACATATATATACATATATATGTATATATATACAAGTTACCTCTTGTAATAGGTTTTGGTAAGGATATATATATATATATGTATATATATGTACATCTTTTGGCATGAGATATGTAATGCAGGTGGCTTCATGTGAACTCGGATGTGATAATTTTATGCTTTTGTGCCTATGTGAATTCAATTTTAATTTTCTATGTTATCTAGTAACCTGGTTGATTAGGATTAGTTCCACATTTTGTTTTTAGTGATCTCGCTCTTGTGTGGCATGGGGTGTCACATGTTCCTATAGAAATATTACAATTAAATGTTTGTTCCTTAGTCAACAATGATGGGAGTGGGATGTTATCTTTTTATGGTACTATCTCACTGAGGACATTGTCAACCACATAATCAAATTTCTAATTCCATCACTGGATTATGGAGTGCATAATCTTTCCTAGAATGGTACTTTTACTGGACAATTTTTTGTGCATTCTGCTTTCAATATCCTAATCACAAACTACTCAAGACCGAAGGTGGATCCTTGGAAGAAAGTGTGGAACCTACCAATACCTTCTGAACTAAAAAATTTCCATGACTTGTCATTAATGAGGTAATTATGACGAATGTGCGAAGAACTCAAAGACATTTCACTGAAGTTTCTACCTATCCTTGTTGCATGACATATCCAAAAACAATGTTACATGCTTTGTGAGACTATACAACAACTAGAGCCATTTGGTTTGATCTGCAAACACAAGTTCATACACTGAACTACTTCTCCCTTTCTTTCCAGGACTGGATTGATTATGGTCTACATCTAGGTCCTCCACTCTTTATTCTTTTTGTTATAACATGCTATAAAATTTGGCTTAATAGAAATGGATTCATCTTGTAGAACTACAAATGAGGACATTATTAGAAGAATTTGGTACAAAACTACACAAATTTGTACTATCTTTCAAATAACAACTGAACCTTCTGATGTTCTTGCTATGTCTTTATCAATTGCCAATGTTGTTTGGTCACATCCTCTCTGGGGCTATATGATGATTAATGTTTATGCTTCAACCCGAAATGCCAAGTATTCTGTGGCTGTATTTCCAAGATCTCACTATGAGGCATGGTGTCGAGCATGGTCAGATTCATGTATATCTAATTTGTACTCTATTTTGCATGCATAACTTTATGCTATCTACTTTTCCTTTAAATGGGCATGGCTACAAGGATGGGAGAAGATTGTAATAGAATCTAATAGTAGACAAGCTATTTCAGTCATTGAGGATGTAGCCAACCATTTTCCAGCATTCAATTCTTGGAAGTATAGGATTTTCTATCTCACAACTTGAAGGTGGATTGTTAAAATACTCAAAGTTTATCCTGCCTTGAACTCAGATTCAAATTCCATTGCAAAGTTATAAGGAAATAGTACTTTATCTTCTATGATCAATGAGAAGGCCCCTCTCAGCTTACAATTGTTTATATTGTTTATTCCAAATTCTTTACGTAAAGGTTTGCAATCATGTATTTCCTTTTGTAATGAATGTATGAACTTTGATTCTTGCCTTAGGGAAAGTTAATTTTTGAATAAAAAATTCCATCAAAAAAAGTTCTCAAGATAAGTAAGCTTATGAATTAGAAGAATTACCAGATCTAAGGTGGCCTTTATGACCAATGATTGTACATGTAGATCGTCTTCTCCTTACAACATCAACAAGTCATTCAAAGAGTTACATGTTGCAGGTTAGTATCTTCAAAAACATCATATATGTTGTTCTAATTCTTCAAAAGTGCTCAAGATGAATGTAACTGGGAACCAGACAACTATCATGGGTTACAATGGCCTTTACAAAAAATGACTGTACAAGGTTAATAACATGTTCCTCAAAGAATTTACAATTACTATAGGATAAATTTTGTGGGAAGAGTGCTAAAAGTTGAGATTGGGCATCGAGCGTTTGTCCAACATTAAGGGGGCCATCATGACATGTTCCTTCACTAGTCTATCATATGTCCCCTACAATATCGATGAGTGATTATCCTCAACTATCTAGTTATGACTTTATTTGATCAACACTCCTTTGAACTACATTCCAACTAAGAATGGTTTGTTCTTGAAGTGATATTAAGTCTAATTAGATTTGAAGATATAAGACTCTCATTGAAGTCCTTAAAAAATAATTCACAGAGATGAAAATGAAAGCATCATATTATTTGAAAGTTCCTACCAGATGTAGGAATCAATAGAGAATTATCATGTCATTAAAGAGTTGTAGGTTTCTTGTGACCTTCAAAAGCATATTCTTAGCTATCCTATATTTACTAGGGTGCTCAAAATGAATATATTGGGTATTAGACAAGTTTCCAGTTGTCCTTCATGGATAGTGATTTCACTGGTTAATTGTGTGCTTCCTACAACATTTTCTTAATCAATAAAATTGATAAAGATTATTCTCTAGAGAAATTTCTAGATTTAATGTGACCTTCCTGACTAGTTATTATATCAATTAATTATATGTTCCTCAAAGCCTTTCTTATTTTATAGAAGTGCTTAGGGTAGATAAGGTTGGGCAACAAACAAGTTTCCATATTAAGGTGGCCTTCACATCCAATGACTATATTGCACAACTTTTTTCTCCCTAGAACATCATTTGAAACATGATGGTTCAACAAGAAAAGATTGAGATTTGCCTACTATATGTAGGAATTTGATCAAGGTTTATATATGTTGTTAGGGTTTATGCAAGGTGTGACCACTTAAATGTTGGGTTGTATTGCATGTACCTATATGAAGGTATGGCTTGAGTTCAAGGAGACACCTATTTAGGATAAGGATTAAATGTGGATGCCTATTTAGGATAGTACATGGTTTATGAAGAATATCTATTTAAGATAGGACTCGTCAAATCGTCATAGTTGGTCAATGTATACTCATTAATAGGGCTTTAGTGCATATGCCTATCTGAGTATAGGCCTAGAGGTTCGAACACCAACCTAAATGTAGAGCTTTATGGTTGGAAGGAAAGGTGCCTTTCAAAATAGGCTTGTTTCCTAGTTTATGCTCTTGGTCTAGGACACCCAAAAAGATTGGTAGATAGCATGATTGGTCTAGTTTTAGGTCATGGTTTAGGACACAAAAAGGGTTGTACATGTAATCATGGGATTGGTTCAGTTTTAGGTCATGAGCTGGGACCATGAAAGGATTTTGAGATATCATTGTGGGATTTGTTCAATTTTAGGTCATGATTTAGAATAATATATTGGAAATAACCATCTACAAAAGTGTTCATGGTTGAGGATGCCTATAAGAGTGTAGGACTTTTAATTCAAGGAAAAATATCAAGCAAGTGTGCTCCCACCAATCACATGGTTGATTAGTCTGGGTCATGCTTAATATCTAAAGCCTGATGGCGGTCATATTGACATTTTAATTCCTTACTTTTAATTATTTTTGAGGTAAGGAATATCATTGCAAAAGACCTGATGATGGTAATGTTCTGGAATCAAGGACCAACATAGTCTACTTTGGTGATGTGGCACTAATGCCATGTTTCCAACTTGTATCAATGTCCATTGTCAGTGCACATTGCTTGGAAGGTAGAGGCTTGACGATGCTCCATGGATGTCATCAATAGAGATTTTACATGATAACACTACTATAAGAGAAGTATTTTGAAATGACATGAGTTTATCATAGCTGAGATGTACTTTGACATGGTCTTTGGTCCAGATATCCCTTGCTAATTTAGTAATTATTGTGTAGAGAACATGCCAAGTGAGGTAATGTCAAATGTTAAGAGGTAACACATGTTGATGGGCTGTAGTTCTATCATGGCATGCAGGTAAGGTTTTTAGTATCTTAAGAGATGATGTGAACTATTGCACTCTTTCTCTTAAGATGTATCAAAGAGTTTTTGGATATAGATTCGAGTTACACTATATGTCTATACTAAACAATTCATCATTCATTTGCTACATGCAATCCTCTATTGATGGTTCTCTGACAGATTCTGCTTGTGGTGAAATATTATGATTTGACAAAGTATATCTTCTTGATGATGAAATGATATAGGATGCCAATGCAGAGTAAGCCATTCTCATATGATATTTCCCTTCTTCATTCATCTTTGTCATGGCTAGGGATCATCATGATTTGAATTATGGTGGTAGTATTGTGCCCCATTATTTTATTTCAAAGATTTTGAATTCGTCTTTTCACATTAATAAGATAACATTAGTACATAAGAAGTAGTTTTGAAGTTGATTGATGATTTAGTTTTTATTTTGATAACCATAGTTTGTGGCTTCTTATGGTGCTATTTACCATGGCATATGTTAAGATCTAGACCTTGGTGGTTTTTTTTTATTGTTTTTCATTCTATTTTTGGGCTTAGACAACTGGTCAACATTCAAGTTTTCCAAACTGAGACCCTTTTGATGAGTTGGTGGTAACCCATGTTAGTTAAGAGATCCATCATGAGATGCAAATAGTGTTCATTTAATCATTGTAGATTATCTAATAAAAAATGAAAACTACCTAGCTCATGCTACTTTCCACTTTTTGTACTAGAATTTTAGGTGATTTGAGACCCAGGCATATTTAATATTGTCTAGTGTCTTCCATGTATGTGTTGGTTCTTCCCTAACGATGAAGTCAGGCCATGTAGCGAGTATTCAGGTGGTAATTCCCCACCCAATTGGGTTAAGGTGCCAGTTGTCAAAGACATCTCTATGGGCTCTATTCTCAGCACTTCTTGGTGTTTAGCCTATCATAAGCATGCATCCACATTGTTGGGTTTCCTTTTGGACTTAATTATTCATATTTTGATCATTTTGCATTTAAGTCCATGGGAATTGATGCTCAAAACCTTTGACAGGGAGTTTTGACTCCCAAAAGATGTTATATAATCCACTCGTCTTGGATTTCATTCTTAATAATCAATTCACTACAAGCATATGTACAAGTTTGGGTTGCCTTTCGGCTTCATATAAAATGTATTTTTAGTTAATTCTTTGATTTTATGGACATTGATGCTCAGAGCCTTAGGATGGGAACACGTATTTAGGATTAATGGGAGCTTAATAGAGAAGGTTTTTCTTTATGTTCCCCAAAATATATGATCATGGATGACTGTGAGAGATGAACAATGCCCCAAGGGATCCAAATCTCCCTATCCTCCAATCCATCTGTGTTTTTTAGGCCTCGTGAGCATGGTAGTTGTCATGTTTAAATATTAAAATTCATATAGTGAGTGACTTCTAAATTTGTTTTCAATATATCATAAATAGGATGGTCTAGTCCAAATCATGGGGTACTCAGTTTAAAAATACCTCACTAGAAGAATACATTTATTGATTTTTAGGTGTGGTATCATCCTACAATTTTAGTTTTAGATGATTTCATTGATTGTGTGATCTTTATGGTTGCGATTAGATTTGTGAACCATTGGGTCCTTGAGATAATAGTGGTTATCCTCCCATACTAGGCCCTATGGTTATAATTTGACCCTTTCGCTTCATGGTGCACGACGAGCTGCATCCAGGCATTTAAGTAGATTAAGTGATTTTTTTTAGATTCTTTTTTCATTTTAAATTTAAGTTTTCTGAACTTCACATTTTTTTTCAGTTTGAATTTCTTGAGTTTTTTTATTTTGTTTCTTAAGGTAAAACAATTAGCCTAATTGTTCATGATTTTTGGGGTGATTTGGGCTTCATGATAATTATGTGTCTTTATTCTCTATGGTAGAGCTCTAGCTCGATTTGATGAGAAATCCACTTTGTGACTGCATCGGCTGGTGTGTTCCCACTGTGCTCTAGGTTGAAAAGAGATTCAATAAATTCTATGGTTGAATCTGTCTCCTCAGTGACAAGCTCTAGAGTGATTTCTATAAGGGCATCCACTTCGACCAAAGCTGCATAGGTTAGGTCTTGAATGCAGTTCTTGAGAGATATGCTTGACTTTAGTTTGTGTTCCTTATTTTGATAGAAATCACAATAAGTATTGGAATTATAACTCTTTGAGTAGGGTATTTTGCAGTTTCATTATGGACGAGAACTCGATTAGGTGCTTGATTAATGGAATAATACTACTACGAGAGGTCCATAAGTGTGTTAACCTTCTCTTTGGTTTTCATATTAGTATCTCATTTTTGACAAGGACGGGAGAAATAATTTCTTCTAGAAATGTATATCCTCTCATCATGCTTGGGAAATCAAGCGTTGTGATCTTTTGGTGGTGACCTCTCAAGGTGTGAATTTCCTCTATCCTGACTTCAATATCTCCCAATTCTATAATATTATCTCATAATGTAACTAGTAACGTGTCAAATCTCTGAGTGAACTGTGGTTGTCAATGCTATGACTAATCTTGGAGGAGGTGGGTACCCATAAGGTCTTGGAATTAGAGGACAGATCCAAGGCAGTGGTGGAGGGTAAATTTTAGGATTTACTACATAAGGCCTCTTCTTCTTCATTGGAATTATAGTCTTCTGACCTTTTGTAGCTTTTGTCCTTCTTCCTTAATAAACAATGACTTCTGATTGTTTACTGGATTCCTCTATCTGATCATCTCCTTGATTTTTCTATGGAGTGAACGTGTGCATTGTACCCATTTCTTGTTGATGATAATCATATTTAACAATATTATTGCACTGGTATGCCCTTGATAGGAATCATACAAGATGGTGTAGTTGTTCATGCTAAAGGTTGTATGGTTATGATAGTTGTGCACGACTTGCAAAGTGGAACACTTGCATTTGTGGCTATGAATGACCCCTTTTAGCTCTAATTGTCTGCCTACTGCTAATCTCATGTGCCTCTATTACCTATGGTTCATCAGTTTGTCATGACCACTGGATGGATGTTGTCAACCTATGTCTTCATTTCATCATGAAAGTCTTCAACCAGTCTCTTCATCACCTAACCAATGTTGGACTATTCATTATTGCTCTCCATCTCAAGAAGCTCTATTTGAAATATCAATATGTGTTCTGCTACCTAATATTTTTGGTGTGCCCTTCTCTTGTTAAAGGTAGATGATTGGTTGCTAGGGTCGGCAAACAAATGAAGGATCTACCCTTATGTAGAAAGGTGTTGAAAAGGGAAGAGACAAGATAATAAACAAATTTCCCCTTGCATTAGGCAAGAGGCTTCAACATATGGCATTCATGTTTTTATGTCCCCAACATTCTTGTTAGGGTTACATGGAAGAGGGTGCTGAAAAATGTGATACTGAAAGGTATCCTATCCATTGCATGGAGAAGGGGACAAACAACTTGTCAACCTATGAAAGTTCACCCTCTGAGCAAAAAGGGATTGTTCATGTAACAACATTGATTTTTAGATTCAATGGAACAAGGAGAGGGATGTGGATAAAGATTGATTGATATTGAAGCATTTTTCCAGTTGTGTCATGAGATATATATAGTTTGTTATGATAAATCTTGTATATTGGGATTTTTTGTTGTAGAGGGTGAAGTATGAATTATACCTAGGGAGAAGGTGACCCACCTAGTGCCAGTTATTGTGGCAAGGGATCAATGTGTGAGGTTTTTCTCTCTAAAGGGGAGATTTTATGAGAGAAACAATCACAAGGGAAGGGGCTTGAGTGAAAAGGTGACCCTCTTAGGGCCGTAGACTATGGCTAGATGCAAGCATGTGGAATTCCTCTCTCCTTGAGAGATATTGTATTAGAGAAATATTCATAAGGAAAATGATATCTAGGGATAATGTGACCCTTTAAAGTCTAGAGACTGTGGCTAGATATTGGCATGTGAGATTCCACTCTCCTCAGGGGAGATTTTATTAGAGAAACAATCACATGCCAAAGGGGTATTTAGGACAAGGTGACCCTTTCTGGGCCAAAGTTCGTGATTGGATATAGGTGAGTGAGTTTTGTTACTCCTCAGGGGAGATTTTGTGAGAGATAAAATCACAAGGAAATGGGGGATATCTAGGGACAATGTAACCCTTTTGGGGCCAGAGACTGTTGTTATATATGGGTGTGTGAGGTTCCCCTTTCCTTAGGGAACATCTTATGAGAGAAATGTTCACAAGGAAAATGGGTTATATAGAGACAAAGTGACTCTTTCAGAGGCCAGGGACTATGGCTGGATATGGACATGTGAGATTCCTCTCTCATTGGGGGAAGTTTTATAGAGAAACACTCACAAGGAATAGAATATCAAGGGAAAAGGTGACCCAATCAAGGATAGAGGATGTAGTTGAATACAATTGTGTGAGATTAATCTCTCCTCAGGAGAGATTTTATGAGAGAAACACTCATAAGGTAAAGGAGATATTTAGAGACAAGGTGACCCTCTCGATCATGGAGGTTTTACAAGAATCTAAGTGGCCTCATTGGATATGACATATGGTGTTAGTGGATTGGTGTACATGAGTGTTTGTAATATATAGTGTAAATCATCATTTAATGGATCTCTATGTCCTGGACCAAACATGTTTTCCATGTTCGTTCAAGTTTGATGAGAAATGAAAGCTCTATGATAATGTTGTGACAAAGGTTGATAACTAATTAAGGAACTACATTTGATAAATAAAATCACACAATTATATGATCTGATTAAGTTTTAGAGTATGATGCCTTTCTCGATTCATATAGGGACCCTTTCTATTGACTACATATATGTAAATCCTTGATGCATGGAAGGAAAATATGTAATTCATTATGTCTTCCCAAGGGGGCACATCTATCTTTTGTGTAGATGGTCTGCTACATTAATACTAGGTGCACACTTTGGATATTTTTCTAACTGTGTGATCTACATTTGTATGTGGTTAAACGTATTGCCTGAATCTCAATGTTTGTCATATTTCAAGTCTTAGCCTTGGCATTTTTGCTTTTAACGCATGTAATTGCAAAAATTTTAGAAACATGTCAATTTATACAAAATGTAAGAGAAACGACAATATGAAGTGTTTCTTTCACTAAAATATTACAAAGTCAGAGTATAGCATGTACTAAAATACAATTCTTAGGTACTATTTAGTCTAAAAAATGGACTATATCAAAATAAAATTGTCTATTAGGATAATATTTCACTAGTATAATATGTGAACAAAAATGTTCAAAATGTATAATTGGATAACACAAGATAAATCTTATAAGATAAAATGACTTAAATAATAGATGAACATCTAAAACTAGAGTATGAAATATATGGAAGAAGAGAAATTGTTAATAAAAGGGAAATATAAAAATAAGAAATGGGTATTGAGAATTGACAATTCAATTGGATAAAGCTCTTAGATATGAAGAAATTAGAATTATATGTTGCTTCCAAAAAAATTGTAATTTCATATTGAAAAACATGTACTCTTCTAGATAACATTTTTTCAAATACAAATCTTTTTATAGTTGTTTCGAAATAATTTTTGAAACTTCAAACATGCATTTCCTAGTCAAACTACAACAAAAAGTAAATTCATGTGAAAGAAATGAATGTACTTTTTATGGAAACTGCAGTAATAGCATAATATTTATGTGCACATGCAGGCAAAAAAATTCAAAGTCCCTCTTTTCTCATATGCACACATGATTTAATTCCTATGTTCAAAATTTTTTTGTTAAGGTAGCATTTTCTACATTATCAACTACTTTTATTCCTCCCCAACAACACCACATAGACAATTAATATGGAGATACCTAATTGTCCAAAATAATTAGTTGATGATACTTCTTGTATATGAAAGAGTTGTATCTCTTCAAGTAACTTATTTTGATCAATTTTCTATGTATAAGTAGATTTTGGGTCACCTATGCTTAAAGTTGAGATTATATCTATTTTTTCAAAAAGAAAATTTAAAACCATATGAGCGAAAGACAAGTTCAAAATTATTTGTAAATAAACAATGAAAAGATTAAAATTTTATTTTCATTATCATCTCATGGTGATGAAAATCTATCAGGATTTGAGAACTGCAAGGATATCTAGTGGATCATTTATGTTAGGATTGGACAATTAAATATTATGTGGTGTACATGCAATAATTGTGACCAAACATTTGATTACTAGTGCGATGTTATCAATACTCTTGATTTGAATTGAATTTTTGTCTTTGAATGAAGCTCCACAAAGAGAAATTATTGATTCATGTCACACAATCCTTATTCTATCACTACTATTTCTACCATGATGTGCTTTAAAGGATTTGTGTAAGGTTAACTTGGGAAAAAATATTTTACCATGATAGTGTTTCAAACATTTCTTCTATGATTTTAACTATGGAAATTAGGGAAAGCCTGCGCATCCATGCGTCAGTTCATGAAGGATAACATTAGGAGGATTCCTTTGAGCGGTAAATTAGTGAACGTTTTGGATGACATTTGGGTGAATGACCACCTGAGGCTCAGGGAGGTAGCAAAGAGGCCGATTCCAGAGGACATCATAGACCTGACAGTGAATTCCCTAGTCACTGAGGAAGGACGATGGGATATAGCTTTTCTTCAGGACTGGTTCGAGGATGATATTATACAACAAGTTGTCCATGTCCATACACCATTGGCAGATGATATGGCAGACCGCAGTTGCTGGAGCCATACCGGCAATGGTGTTTTTTCCACAAGCTCAGCTTATGAGTTGATTAGAAGGCAGAAAGAAGTAGTGACACCGGGAAGGTGGGAGTCACCATGGAAATTGCGCATGGCTGGCAGAATTAAGGCCTTTGCTTGGCTTGCTAGACAAGATGCACTTCTCACAAACGTTAGAAGGAAGTTCAGGCACATGACCGAGGTGAGCACCTGCTCTAGGTGTGAGGAAGAAGATGAATCGCTTATTCATGTCTTAAGGGACTGCAATGTATCCTCCTTTGTGTGGCAGGACCACATACCTGTGTCCCAGCAGCAATCTTTTTTTACAACAAGAAATATTGAGACATGGTGCAAGTTTACTGTCAAGGAGACTGGACTCCACGAAGAAATTTTCTGGATAATCTGCCATGGGCTGTGGCAAGCTCAGAATAGCAACATCATGGAAGGAAACCAGTTAAGCAAGGAAAGTATTCAGGCAGGCATAAGGAGGGACATCCGTCTACATGGTTTGGCGTGGGCGGTCATACCTACTGAAACCACACATATCACAGACGAAGATTGGACCCCACCACCTTGCGGAACCATTAAGGTAAATGTGGATGCAGCAGTTACAAAACGGGGGGCAGCTGCAGCTTCCATTTCTAGGAATCATAAGGGAGAATGGGTTGGGGCATGGGGCATGCCGGTGGAAACGTCCATTGCTACTGAAGTTGAGCTCGCCGGAATCCTGTTGGCACTGGAACAAGCTGAATTGAATAGCTGGTCTGCTGTCATTCTAGATTCGGACTGCAGTGTGGCTGTGAGGATGATCGAAGAAGATGATGGAACATGGCCTAAGTTTGCCCTATGGCTCGAGAAGATCAGGAAGAAAAATTGGATGAATGTTGACATCCGATTTAGACGAAGAACTAGTAACGTGCTAGCTGATAGTCTAGCAAAGTTACAGCTAAAGAATAAGGATCACTGCCGATTCTACCAACGGCCGCCCAGGGAAGTTTCATGTCTGTACAAACAAGATTTAGACAGAGTCGCAAGGAGTGTCGATGTAACTAGTATTTGATTTAGTAGTCTTTTGATTAAAAAAAAACAAAACTATGGAAATTTTTGAAATGTTGGTATTCATTTTGTATGTATGATAATGGATTCCTAGACATATATTATCTTAGAGGTATTTTCTTATTTACTTGTGTAGTTTGGTTATTACTTGTGTCAATTATGAAATAGTTTTATAATCTATATGGAGTACTAGTAATTGATGTATACTTATCTTGATATTTTCCTATATAAATATATGTTATTATTTGTTAATTAGAGATATGATATTAATTATTGGTATGTCAGTTATTCAATATAAATGCGTTAGAAAAAAATTTAGGAGGATTCATGAGATGAGGGAAGCGGAACAATGAAAATTCCTCAATAAAACAGGTATTTCCTTTAAACTTTATTCATAATAAATACTAATTCATGTGAAATATTTGCAATTAGGGAAAAAGGTCTTTGATAACAATCTAAATCTGTGAAAGTGATGTTATAAATCTTCAATAAGGTATGTGACCCCTATTTATGTATGTGACACCTATTTGTGTATGTGATCCCTATTCTAATTATGAATGAATGAATGTGCCATGTATACCCTATTCCTTCAGTTGGGTTTTTCTCCAACCCTACATTCATAATGTGCTAGCCTAGGAATATGTCTATTGACTTTATATGTCTCTTTATTTATTTGATTCTTATATTGCCTATGTTGGCTCATTTCCTTGAAATGCTTGGATCTTGTTATTGCCATTGTTGGCTTCTTTATTTGATTTACTTCATGGGTTTTATTCCCATTTTATATGATGCAATGTTATTTATATTTTCACTATAGGATCAGAGTGCACATTGGAAGCTTGGTGAACCAGCCTAAGGATAAGAAATATAGAGTTCAACCTTCTACCTTGGACTTGGCTATAGCTGCATATATGTTAAGTTGTTTTCTTTGGAGACAATATTGATTTGGCTTTAGTCTTCCTCTACCTGGATCCTGTTGTTGTGTATAAAGTTGTACACCCCTTTGGGAAAATTGTAATGTACTCTTTATACAATTGAATATAGTCAAAGTTTTAACTTCCGCCGCCACACATTGTTGTTTTTGTTTACCATGATTATTTAGTAACGATGATGTCTTTACATTTCCAATCAAGTCTATTTTACTAGAATAATTTCATTTCAATTATTTAAAATACAAGTGAAACTGAGGTTATAACATCATTCCCCTCTTATAGGAATTTTGTCCTCAAAACTTGACTAATCATACAAACAATTTAGTATGGAACTTTTCCATGTTTGTCTTTAACTCAAATGTATCTTCATCCTCTAATGCGTGAATGTTTTAAGTGGTTGTGTAGTTGTTTGCTTGGTGGACATGTGTCCTTTTAGTGGTCTCTTGTGATGACACCTCATACCTACCTTACCTCTCTCCTACTACATAAACCCTATCCTCTTCATCCAAGCATCCTTTTTGACCCTCCTTCTTCTCCACTCCCTTATGTTCATTCCTTGGATCTTTGTGGATCAAAGAAGGACTGATCTAGGTGCTTTCGTGGCTGACCAACCTTGCACGGGGTACTCTTGAGCTTGATCATCCTCCTTGTGGTGATGTTTGGTGATCTTCTTTCTTGGTAAGTTGTTGTCTCTCCCTGATCACATTTTCTTTTGGCTTTCTAACCTACCTTCTTCTCCTTTCTTGGTGGTGAGACTATGGTTCTACCATGGTGGTCATCTTGAGACAAACTATTCTTCACAAGGGTCGGAGACTATGGTTTGACATGGTCACACCTAAGTGAGAGGAAGCTTTCTTATCTTTCTCCTTTCTTCTTCTTGTTCAACCTAGAGTTTTTCACCTCTTTCTTGAAATCTTCTTTGACCATGTTGTTCTTCTCTTTTGATGTGGTCTTGTGGCCAAAAAGTTGACTGTGGTTGGAGTTTCATCTTCTTTCTTAGAGATTGTGATCTTGGAGCTTGATCCTTTACATAAGGCGGGCTATATAACTCTTCTCCCTACTATTATTACACGATGCTCTTACATGCATGTTGTTGTTTACACCTTTAGAATATGATCTGACTATGTTAGATGAATTTATTATAATTTAGGGTTTACATCTTGATGATTATCACATGAGGTTTGCTTCTACTCCTAAACCCTAATTTCTTGTACTTGATTTTGTGATGATCATGGAATGCATGTTTTCCTCTTGTACTTTGATTATGGACTGTCTTATCTTGTTTATGGTTTGTCTACCTTAGATAAGAAGAAGTTTTGGTTCTGTTTATATGCATTAGAAACTTGGTTTTCATCTCTTTAACTGTGATCTTTATGATGACATTATGTGACACATGTTTTAAGGTTTAGATGATCATCTTTGAATGGAGTTTTCCCTCTTAGATGATGCCTGGTTATCTTGAGGATAACCTTCTATTTCAACCATGGTTTGGTGCTTTGTTGGAGTTGGTTGGGTGGTTGACTTGATGTGGTTACACCCCCTGAACATCCTTTTGGTTGCTACACTAGACGATGGTTGTTGCAACCGCAACGACCCTAACCCTAGGGTAAGGTTTCTACATTTAACCTCCCTAGCAGTCACAATGTGATGTCTTAGACATAATGGTTGCAACACCTTGGGCTTGTTTCAGTCGACACACCTTGATCTTGGTGGATGGTTGCTACCTTGTTGGTTCTTATTTCTGTTGACTCACTTTGGTTTGACTTGATGGTCTCAACACATGTTTGATATTTGCTTCAGTCACAATAGGGTCTTAACCCATGGTTGTTCACAACTCTTGGCTGCAACAAGTGCATGTATGGTCACTACACTCATGTAGGTTGCTACACCAAACTCCTTCGGTCGTAAGACTATGTTCTTGGACACTGCATGATTATGTGAATGTGAATATTAATCATAATCATTAATTTTTAACCCTAATACACTCAAGCAAATGGGGGGTGATGAAACTAGGGTTTTGTTATTGAATGAAAAAATGGAACCCTAATCGGCTATACATGTAACCCTAACCTAGTTTTTTGGAACATTAAGATGTGATTGTTGTTGTTGTTGCTTGAAGTAATTAGCATGATATGATATTTTGTCTCTCCTACTTATGTAATTCTAACCTTGTAGGTCGAATGAATGACATAGATAATGAATGTTATGGTCTTGACATGACACAAGGCAATGAGTATGGGGCCTTTATGATATTGATGATGTACATGAAACATGTGATTTGCGTCTGGTGACCTGGAAGAGGCTCAATGCCTATTGTTAGGTGATATCCTCTAGTGATTAGATGAGGGATTGCTATTCCCTAGTGATGTGATAAGGTTGATAGCCTTGAATGGAAATGATATCAAGTGATGACGTGATAGGTTATACTCATACGTTTTATGGAATTGTAACTTTCCCTTATCCTTTTAGAGTTTTTTTAGGGTTTATACGTTGCAACTTGATTGATGGTAAAAGATTATTAATTGGCTTAACTAATCAAGTGAAACCCTAGTCATGTAGTTTCCATGTGACATAGATCCATATAAAGTGTTAGTACTAGTTGGATGGTGAAACAGGATTTCCCATAGAGAAAGCTTAGAGTAATATATTGTTGAGTATATGCATTTCACAGGATTGGCTATAGACATACCCTAGCAGGAGAATGGTCAAGTCCATATCTCAAGTGATGTGATTCAATATATGTGTATGATATGATTTGAGGATGGTTGTTGTCATACCTTGGTAGAAGTGCAGTTGTGGTGTAACTCAATTTTTACTAGTGATGTGACTATATAACAAGGTGGACTAGGCTACTTTGTAGTTGGATCTATATGTCACTGCGGAGGACTCAAGTTGATCAAGGTGTGAAGAGATCATGGACTCCAACTCTTAGATTGATCTTTATGGCACTGATTTTGACTAATCAGTGGTCAGTTGGAGCATAAGTGGCATACCTGGTTTCCTCAGGGCATAATAAAAGATGTAACACATCCGTGTAGTATATTTTCTTAGGGTCAAATATGATTCACATCAGATGATCCCTTTGCCTTATTTCTTGTACTGATTTCCTGATTTATAATATGGTAAGATAAATCAAGTGTTATGCATGTTCTTCATATTCCTTTTAAAGTTATAAGATGTTCTATTGTTTAGTTGTAGATGCCTAAATTGTTTAATTAAATATAGTTATTTAAATCATATCATTTAACTAAATCTGGTCATCTTGATAATAATGATATCTACCTTCTTAGATTGTTTGTGCTTATAATAGTTGTTGGAGGAGAGTTATATCTTTCTCTGGGACGTTTGGTCTCACCTCATGGGTTTCTACAGCTCTTAGGTGGTCGTACACGATGAGGTAGAGATCGTGTGGTTGAGGTTGAGCAACAAGAGGAGAAGTAGTATTTGAAGGTTGGATATTTTTCTAGTGTTTTTTAGTAGATTCCTATGTGTCATCCATGTACTATCCGGTCCTTGGGGGAGGCTTTTGGTTGTTTTGTACATCGATATGAGATTTTGGCTATAGGCCATGGTTGTACATATATGGTTTTTATATATATGAACATGTTACCTCTTATAATAGGTTGATGGCAAGATAGCTAGTGAACAGTGATGTATACATCTTTGTGATATGATATGTGATACAGGTGGCATGATTTATGACTCATGTGTAATAAGTTTCCTCTTTTGTGAATATATGAAATCTATTTTAATTTTCTATGTTTCTTGGTAACTTGGTCGAGTAGAATTAGTTCTGTGTATTTTTATGAGTAATCTCAGTTTGTGTGGTGTGAGTCATCACAACAATGCTTTTATTTCCCAACAAGAAGAGATGTGTAACCAGATCTTGATCTCATACTTCTATATTTGAGCCCAAATACAATGTAAGTAGTGACACAATGTTCATTTGTAGCAATAGAGAGAACTTGTTATTCTTCAAGATGCAACTCATCCTCCAAGCCACCACCACACATGCATGTTCTTCTACGTCATCCACATGGATGAAGGGAAATATTGGGGTGACACCTTGGTCTCCAAGAAGAAGTGGATTAGACTTGTCTGTGTGCTAGAATAGCTCACTCCTTTCCTCTTTTTATCATAGGGTGTTGTCATTGAGATTTCTCTTTGTGTCTAATTAAAGGGAGAAATACAAGGAAAAGTTATGTGTCTCATCCCTTGTACGTCCTTGTCTATTTGTAGGAGAGTCATAGATCAAGGTTTAAAAAATCCCAATGTCTTTCCAATTTTAAATATCAAACATAATCATAATAGGTAACATTCCAACAATACTCAAATATGTTGGTTGGGAGTCCCAGTCAATGGTTGGACTATTTTGGAAACATCCAATTATGATTCCTCTTATCAATAGGATTCCTATCTATTTGAATGTCCTTGTTCTTTTTCCTAATTCAAATAGTTATCCAAGAGATTGGTTACTTCCCCAATCATTTAATAAATGACTCGGCTAACAAACAGTCGATCTTTTGACTTACCAACTAATGAGTAATCATTTGTTCCTTTAGTGAATCATTTGGATTATTTTTCAACGTATTCATTATTCAGAACCTTTCTAATTTTAAATTTGATTTTAAACTTCTTTTGTCTTAAGAATTCTTATGTATATGATTCCATAGGTTTGACATGATGTTAACTGTGATGTTTAAGCCCTCACACACAAGGATAAGTAACTAGTAACAAATCATTCATACCCGAGAAATTGGAATAAATTGGAGAGAAACTTCAACCTATAATTGGCCAATGTTATTGACATATAATCATGTAACGACCCCCTCCCTTGTTATCCCCTATTTAGGTGGACTGAGAGGGAAAGTGCCATTATAAATCATACAAGATCAAAGGTTTAACAATTAACCAAAAATAATTAATAAATTTCACTAAATAGAAATGAGTGTGTACAAGATTGAATTTCCACAAATGAATTACATAATATTGTTTTTCTAAAATTTACCATATAAAGTACAACCTTCTAACTATATCCACCAGGAGATACATTAAATTTCTTTGCTCGATGCCTTCTTGTCTGGTCATCTATCTTTCATCATATTTGTAAAATAATAGCAGATTATCGTAAAACATGGATAAACAAAACATGCAGTCAGTATAACAAGTTATATAGGTATGTGGGAGGAAACAAAAACTTCGCATATACTTGTAACAACCTAATCATAAAAAGTATTGTTATAGAAACAAAATTATTATTTTATTCATAACTTCTCAATTCATTTTACTCAACCTCTGGGATACCCTCTCTTAGGGTTTTGTTATTGCAATGAACTATAGGCCACCTCTCAATTTAAAGTGTGGTGCTTATGTTGGCCACCTCTCAATCTGGAGTTAGATGCCTTCTTAGTCATCCCAATCTGGGGCTTGGCGTCATATGACCTTCCCAATTTGGGGCCTGACCTAACCTCATATGACCTTCCCAATCTGGGGCCTAGTTTGAGCTTCCCAATCTGGGGCCTGATCTTTAGTCATCACCATGACTTTTCACTTCTTTCCATTCAAACCTCTAGAGTTGGTATCTGGGGTTCAAGCAAGTTATAAGAATAATTTGTGATAGCCATAATGACTTTATAGATTGCGGGAACTAAATATCATACAAGTATTTAATTTCAAGCAATCTGGTAAAACCTCAAAAGATGTCGGGAAACTAAAGCTGATAGTCATAAGCATAAACTCATACCTATTTCAATAGTAACTTTAAGTCCAAGCAAGATCAATAAGGAATAACCAAACAAGCAACCAAGAAAATTATCCTAAAAGTTAACACAACACATGCATGTATTATTATATTTTTATCCAAATCATCATTAACACTGACTTGGGTCTCAAGATAGGGTTTTGAAGTCAATTTTAGGTTTCTATTAGGGTTTCATCTTTCCAAACCCTAATTACCACTTTTCATGTTCTTTTTGTTTACAAAACCTAATTTAACATCAATTGCACTTTTAGTCTCAAAAAAACCCTAATTATATAAACAAGGGTTGTTAAGTTCAAGTTTCTCTTTTTATTCATAAAAGATCAGTCTTTTATCATCAATATCAATCGAATACCTTAGAATCATCAAAACCTAACATTTAGGGTTCTAGTTCATTAACTACGTTAAAGTTAGCAACTTTTAAACACTTTTAGAATTCTAAGTAGATTTAGGCTTTGAAACTATTTTTATTGAACTCCTCATATTTGTTTGAGAAAAAATCATATATTATTTACCTTTATATGATTATCCTACTAATTTCCAAGATTTTTGCAAAATTAAGTATGTTTAACCAATGGAGCACTGACACGTCAACACTTACTCATAGTATAAGTATCATCGACTGGCTCAACTTCACAACCGGTCTATCCTTGAGTCGTACAGTCTACCGTTTACTCGACTTTTGATTTCATTTTCTAGATTCCCTTCTTCAACACTTTGTCACGTCGCCTGACCACAAAATTTCTCTACACATGCATTGTTTTCAGCATGCTCGTGCCTCCATGAAGCCACATTTGCTAGCCCACAACAGCAGGTCACACTCTACTCGATCGTCCCCTCCCCCCAAAGGAAACCCTATGATAAAGCTCTCTCCATTTGCCTATTATTACCATATTTTCACTTTTAGACAAAACCCCTACTTAGAAAAGTAATTATTTCTCTCTCCTCCAAACTTCTTTCCATATTAAACTTTCGGAAAACTTTCCATTTAATCTTATACTCAATCAGGAGAGATATTGAATCCAAACCATTATTTTTGATACTCCAAACTTTTAATATTAATAAATTCTAGATAATTGCATATTTAATTTTCTAGATCGCAAGACAACTTGGCAAGCTTCGATATTTCATCCATGATCTCATATTTGAAATATATTTCATCTAAAACTATTTTAGGTAATTATTATGGGCATGAAATATCCCATCTTCCTATTTAGTTTTAAAAGGACTTTTATGTGAACTTTTGATTAAATAAATCATATCTTTCACTTCTTTAATCCTTTTAATCACAAATTGTAAAGGGAAGTTTCTAGCACTTATTTCTAAGTGTGGGAAAGATTTGAGACTCATATATTTAACTTAAAAGCCTCTTTCTAAATCTCCAAGTCTTTCTTTTACAAAGTACTTTTTAGACATCAAATTAATCCTTTTTTTTCTTAACTTCTCTGCATTCTTTATTTTGATGGTTTTTCTTATTAGAAACCATGTGAAACCGAAATACAATTACTAGTGGCCATACATAGAACTCTCTAGAGAATTCCACACAATTCTCACAAATGTACTTAGTTTTTATCTATTTTATTTTGCTTATTTTTTCTTATTATGGGTTTTTCTTCTCTCCCTTTTTCATTTTTATCTATTATTGGAATAATAAAACAATAGGAATCATGAAATTAAGTATCCAAGTGAAATTTGCAAAGAAAACTATTCTTTAAAACAAAGCACACAAATTTTTTGTAAGAGACTGAATCTCAGGGTCCTTTCTGCAATTTACCCACCTTTGAGCTTTTATTTTCTTTCTAGTCCTTTTGGATCTTTTTCATATATTTCCCCATCCTTTTGAGTCTTCTTTGGCCTCAATATTGAATTTGAGCCTTTCTTAAGGATGTAATTCACAATCTACCCACATTTATAATAATGTAGGTGGTTTTGCATAAATAACCCACTTAATGTAATTATTGAGGACTAATAATGCAATGTGGCCTTTAATGAGATAATATAATTGGATAATGCTAATTTAGAGCTTTTATCTCTTTTTGGATAAACATATGAGTAATATTGTGTATTTGAATTAAGTTATGTGAATAATTAACCCTTTTCTTTCTCTCTCCTCCATAAAGGGAAATAATGCATTAATAAGAGGATAATATGGTGATATATGACTCTCAATATTGATATGTATCTAATATCTCAAATTTCACTAACTCATGTCATTAAAAGACTCTTTTCACATTAATGATTCATTTTATACATTAAAATATTCATTAATAGCCAATATAGCATTTAAGTGCCAAAATGTGTGTAAAACAAGAAAATATTGGAATATCATCGTTCTAGTCGTTGTAAGTAACCTATGGTTAAAATTTGAGGTCATTTGGACTTTATTTGACCGCTCAAATTGATTTTATAAGTTTTAATATAGTGTGACTTTGGTATTTGAATCATTTTTTTTAAATGACATTTATTCGCCAAAGTCCCTTCATTTACTCTGTCACGCACCCAATCACCATCCGATCTAGATCCAATCATAGATAAGATCTCTTCAACCTATGGCCGCATGAGATTCTAGCCCCTCCACTTCGGCGACCTCGCTCTCCCTCTCTACTCCACCATTTCACGAGATATCTTCTCCGTTAGCTTTGTCTCCTCGATCTGCACAGTTCTAGCCCTTGCTCATCGTCTCCCATGCACCACAACCAAAACACCCCATAGCGCCATCCGAGCCTTCTCAACCCACCATGGTTTCATCTCATCAAGCCTCCTCACCTATAAATGACACCACCCTCACCTCCGTCGGCCCCCAAGGAATCATTTCCTTGTGCTAATTTTCCAGAAACTCCCACCACTAGCCACTGATACTTCTAGTTGTTCCCTGACCTTGTGGTGCCTCTCCCTGGAACTTGGCTGCACCAAAATGAAAATTAATGGGTCAGGTGAGTTCAGTTTCCTCTCCTCTTTGTTTCGAGTACTTGAACATGCAATTTGGTTGTGAATCGTGGAAACGCCCAAATGGGCAAGCTTCCTCTCGCGGCCTTGGCGCCTGGGAGAGGAAAAAGATGACCACTCAACTTTTTATGGTTTTGTCCCTGTGTGCCCATCCTTTCCTTCTTTAACACTGAGGGTAGTTTTGTCTTTTGGATATTTGCCTTTTCACAATGATTTAGACTATGTGGCATTTTCTTGCAATCCGATTGGTCCATCTTACTTAATTCATAGTAAATTGGTCCTTGCTCAGAAAATTACAAATAAATAGTCATTGGAAATGATTTTTCATGTAGAATCTGAATTTATAGTTTTTGAGTCATGATTCTATTTCCTTTTTCAATGTTTGCTTTGGATGCTAGTTGGATCATAGAAATGTTCTAAAAATGATAAATAATGCATTTTAACTCCAAATTGAGAAATGAAGTATGTTTTCTTAATTAGTGAAACCTAAGTGAGCTTTTAGTCCTAGTTTTGAGTCAAAAATTAGTGGTTTGAAAACAAGGTCTACCTTTACCATCTCTATCTTTTATTCCTGGCCTCTTTCACCTTGGTATCTAGTACCCTTATAGGTGACTCAGGGTATGTCAGCTTCCCTTGGAGTTCAATATGTTCAATTCTCAACGCATGGCTCATGTTACAACCCCAATTTTTGGGTTCATTTGGTGAGAAATGTAATTTATCATATTAAAGATATTTGAACAAATAATGATATAATTTGTTTTGAATAAATGGATTTCATTTACAATAGCCTTGTTGGTTGTTTTATGGGCTTGATTGGCTATTGGGTCGAATAACAATAAAATTCAATTAGTAAATAAATAATTGAGAAATGGAAGATGTGGAAACCTCTAGAAGGCAAAACAATATATTCCAAAGTGGATTTCGTGCCTTTTTGGTTCCTTGGGTACCAAGGATTCCAATGTTGAAAAGATAAGGCAACAAGAAAAGAAAAGATCAATTAAGTATTTCTTTATTAAGAAAGAAATTAAAAACAATGGTAAATTGTGGAAAATGAATGGAAAGAGGTATAATTGAGTTATCCTTGGTGGAATTTCGTATCCCAATGATTCCTAACATTAAAAGGAATACCAATAAGGAAAATATAAGAGAGATAAAGAAAAATCCTCAAAAAGAGATATTTCGATAAGAAATAATTAAGATAATGAGAAAATAATGGATAAAAGATAAGTGAAAGGCTAAGGTATATCCCCAAGATGGAATTCCGAGCCATTAAGGTTCCTTGGGGTTCAAGGAACTCATAATAATAATTTAATAGCAAGTGAAAGAGAAAATATGTGAGAATATATATATATATATATATATATATATATATATATATATATTAAGTGATATATTGCACTTAAATTAAAGGAACGTTTTCTATTAGAAAATGAGCCCAATTTTGATAGAGAGGTAGATTATATCATTATGGACTTTGCCTCAAATTTTGGGAGCAATTGGATCTTCGGTTTGGGAGTTATGGCTCTTACAAGATTCCCTAAAGTGTTGTGATTATGGAAAATGTCACATTCATAATTGGAATAGGAATCTTGGGCCCAACCCATGTGCATGTCACACGCATTTTGGGCCGTTCGATTCAAATCCAATGGTGATACTTTTGTCTCCTAGCTCATGGCAAGTTAGGAAACTGGCAGACAGGGGAGGGAATCTCCCAAGGAGTCTTTCTCGTGATTTAATGCACGAGTGGATTTGAAACTTGCCCATCAAGTTCAGGAGTCCTAGACAGATCGAGAAACCCTGGGTTTTTGGGGGTTTTTTGGTGAGAATAGGAATTCCCAATTCATAGGGAGGGCGATGAAGACCCTATATATAGGAGGGGGTACTCAGCGGTACTTGCACTCCAACAAATCAAACTCGTATGCTCGGACCCCTGAGGCAATTCCTCCAATACGATTAATTTGGTCAGAGACCTCGATCTTCCCCCTCGTATTAGTAGCATGCCTCGCCATAGAAGAGCTCCGACATGTGAGAAACTTGAGAAGGAAGCTGAGCAATTGAGACCCTGGTCCAGTTCGGGGAAGCCGGGCGGAGGTCGTGGTGTCCTTCTCGAGTGCTGGGAGGGGTTGCATCTTGAAGTCTACCATCCAGTTGACCAAGCCAGGAACCTGGATCGTAGAGCAGAGCGACGCACATAGTTCTTTGCGAGGTTAAATAAGAAAGGAGGAAAAGGCCTCCTTGTCCCTAGCGCTGGTGAATGAAGGTAAGGGAAAAACTATCCTTCACAACTTAAAACAAAAGTTAGGCACGCACGACCCTGGTCGTTGGATCCTGAGTGGACCATCAATCTAACGATTCATGTTTTTCTATAATTTGCTAATATTTCAAATAAAATGGTTTTCTTTATAAAAATCATATCTTGAGCTAGAAAACTCGGATGAGAAAAATGTATACATGAAAATTGATCAGACAAATACGAGGGATACATTAAAAATGGTGTGGGAACCTAAATCTGTATCGTTTTGTAAAAGTATATAAATTGGATGGGAAAAGTATTAAATTATGGTTAGAAAACCTAATTGTTGATAAAGGATAGGTTTAATCTTGCAAGTGCATAAATTCAAGCATTATTAATTGGTTTAATGATATAGATGGATTTTAACCTGTTTTGAAAAGGGATTTGCAAGAATTAGGCTTTTAAACCTAATTTTGTCATTAATACCTTTAGAAACCCTAAGTGAGGAAAAGGGGAAGAAAAGATATAATTAATTCAAAAATTAGGGTTTTGTGGTCCAAACCTGATCTTGAGATCTTAATGGAAAATAAAATGAGATAATTAGGGTTTGATGAATATTTTGATAAAAATAGAGTAAAAGTGGTAAAAAGGAAGTGAAACCCTAATTATGGTCAAAACCCTAAAAAGGGCTAGTAACCCTAGGGCACGATTAGGCCTTTTAGACTTGAATACCATGATCCATGATAGAAAAATATTGGATGTATATTTCAGGATTGAATTTTGCTTGCTTGCTTGATTCTGGATTACTTGATTGTTTGGATTAATTCTACATTCAAGACAACTTGACAGGTATGTGGTTAATTATTATTAATCGCTTTAGTTTCCCGAAGGGTTTCCCGAATGATTCTCTGCATTGAATGCAACTTATCAGTTGGATGTTCATACTTGCAAATTATAAAGTCACTACAATTATCACAATTATATTATAAGTATGTATTCTCGCACCTACATGCCACCCTAATGGATGATGCAAAGAGGTCAAGCCTAGGAGGGAAGACCCATGGGCACCAAGAGTGGTGACCCCAGGCACCAAGCTCGGGAATGAGAAGGTGGCCTATGATATTGCATGACTAGAGGGAACCATGAGTGGTGACCCTAGGCACCAAGCTCGGGATTGAGAAGGTGGCCTTATGTCAATGGCAAAAGTGAAACCCAAAAGGGGGTATGCCAGGGCTAGGGAAAAAGTGGTGGAGAATGTCTTACTGGAATGCGTAAATTGGCTTGTTAATTAACTTGATTGTGAGAATTAGATTGTTATCCATATTTGTGAAATTTTGGTTGTCCCCACATACCAGCATATTCCGATATGTTGATCGACGTTTTGTTTATCGACATTTTAGGTATAAGATTGAAAAGGACAAATAGTAATGTGGCATATGTGGAATTAAATAAGAATTTAAGTGCAAAGGAGGATTAGTTAAAATAGACTCCTGAAGCGGATATAAGTAGATATCCTAGTTTTTTGAAAAGGTATTCAAAGTTTTATTTTATACCAATTTTCAGTTTAGTTGGTAAAATTTATTAATTATTATTGATTATTTGTCAAACCTTGGATCTTGTTGGGATAATGCCTCTGACCTCTGGGTCTCCCTTAATTGGGGGTTACCGGGAGGTGGGGTCGTTATAGCTCAGGTCCTTCACATAGAACTTTAGATTGGACACATGGAACACATCATGCATCATACTATATTGAGGGGGGTAAGGCTAAATGATAAGAAACTTCAGTAATCCATTCTAGAGTCTCAAAGGGACCCACGTATTGCGAACTCAGCTTTTCTCTTTTCTTAGCTGTATCTTGGAGGGGTTGGATTCTTAGAAACACATGTTCACACACATTGTAGTGCAATTCAGTCCACTTTGCATCAACATATGACTTCTATCGATCTTGGGATCTCTTTAGCCATTGCTTGATCATAACGACTTTAAGTATCCAACTGCAGATCTTCTGACCTCAGCAACGTCCTCTGACTGACATCATCTCAGTGAAGAGGTGACCTACAACCTCCCATAATGAGCTTTGTACGGAGGCATCCTGATATTGGCTTGGTAATTATTGTTATAGGCAACCTCAACTAATGGAAAATATTGTTCTCCAATATCCACCTTAATCGAGCACACAAACTCTCAACAGATCCTCTAAGGTTTAAATCATCCTCTCTTACTGTCCATCAATTTGGGGGAATAGGTTGTGCTAAATTTCAACCTTGTACCAAATTCCTCATGTACTTGCCTCCTTATCTTCATAGGGTTATGATCGGGAATAGTTGAACTCAGGACACCATGTAGATGAAATATCTCTCTAACTTATAGTTAACTAGGTTTGACACCTTGGTAGTAATATATAAGGAAAAGAAAGTGTGTTAACTTTGTTAGTCTATCATCCACAACCCATGTTGCACCATGACCTTTATTCATAATCCACTGGTCGGTTGGTGTTCGACCACCACCATGTGGCACGTGAGACAACTGATCATGTATGTTGTTATGTCTCTCCTCATTCTAGGCCACCAAAAATATTGGTGTAAGTCGTTAACCATCTTCGTGGTACCAAGGTGTACTATATAATTGGAACCATGAGTTCCTTGCAAGATATAAGAATCCAAGGGCGAGTATTCAGAAACTTAAATGCAACTTTCATATTGGATTCCACCATTCATACCCATCGATGGATGTGTTTGAGGCTTCTCCATCAAACCCTACATCTCAACCACTTTGGATCATGTAACTGGGTTGTTACAAGCTTGGTCAACAAGTCAGGCTTGGTTTACTTTTATTTAGTACCTCAACTCTTGCATCCATTATTTTGATCACTAGATTCAGTCTTACACCCATATAATTCAAATTCCACTTGACAAACATATCCTCATTTGAAATTTCCAATTTGGCAATTACCTTTCTCACCTAGGATTTCCAACCATCTATCCAATATTCTCTCATAAGTTGTGGTAACACCTAAAATTCTCAGTTATCTAAAAAGGGTTTCAACTTGAGTGTTTATTCCTCAAATCATTTCCATTTGTAAAATGGCATGTATCTGTCTCACCTATCCCACTCAAAGCAATATGAAATAAGCATTTGATTGCAGTCCAAATACAAAGATCATCTCATTCCAAGAGTAGAGATGACACATCACACAATACCATTTAATTTCATATACATATTAAGTCATTCTCCACATACCACCATTCCCTTAATTCTATGCACACTTATTAAAAAAACTTTCCTGAAACCCTTAAGTCTTATCAATCTCCTATTTAGGATCCTTAGTCATTAGTCTCTAAAGTGACACTACTTTTGGGGTGATCTCACCCTTATTTATCGAGGAAGTGCCTCTCATATTTACCCTTTGGGCCCTATAAACTCATGAAGGTGGTCAATCTCCTCACTCATGGGCCTCGAAAAAACATAGTTTCTAGCTCTAGACCCTATGGTCTTATGCATTCGGGGAACAATAAACTCCTACTCCCACTAGTCTCGTCCCTTCTTGTCCTTAGGATTGACTCGGGGTTCTATCATAATTTTATTTTATATCATCACACATTTTTCTTGTGGTTCCTATGATCATATCTAAGAAAATTGTATCCTTTAGAATTCTCACCCAAATTTCCTTCATCTCTAAGGGCACTGATAGTTTTCATTATGTCCCTTCATGGGAATCAGGGCGACCTACCCATCTAGGTATGGTCCCATTCTATCAGTCACTTCCATACTCACTTTTCTCATGTCCCTTAGAGATGGCATACATGGGTGCAAAAATAATAGTCAGTATATGTGCTTTTATGCTTCCTACACTAAATTTATCAAGTCTTTAAGTGATCCATAATGTTACCACAATTCTTAAACTAATTTTGGAATTCATTCCTTTACGAAGGGTCCTTTCCCAGGACAAGATAAAACTAATACTTGGTAGTAGCAAGGTTCACAAAATCATACTTGAATCCAAAGTTTATATCATCATATGTAGGAATATTTCCTATTATTCCACCCATGCATGTGGGTAGCAAGTAGAGAAATTTTTAATCCATATCTAAGTTTTCCATTATGTCATACCATCCATCATCTCCCAAGGTTGGAACAATTTCATACATTCATATGACATTAGGGTAGTTCTATACCAACTCGTGTGAGTGGCTCATCAATCATATATCATAGTCCAAATGGGGTCTCTTTTAACCCAAAACTTGAGGGGGTGACATACTTATTCCATATGAACTCATTCAACCTTGTGAAAATTATATGCACCAGATACCACCACTTCCCCTCTCAGGTTTACTTCCTTAGAAATAATCATCTAAACTGCATGACTTAACCGCTCAAGCATGTACCAAAAAAACATGATATGGATTTTTTTTCCCAATTTTCTCTTCAACAAAAACAATCCTTAGTGTCCTACACAATGGGTACCAATCTGAGTCTGAGGCTTCACATAATATTATCATTCCTTACCTCTCTAGGATCTTGGAACTCTCTTTTCCTCACCGATATGGTAAGTACTCATATCATCTACACATCTATATAAGAAGGCTCCTTCTCTAGATCTAGGGTTTTGTCCTTTCAAAGACATCTAGTGTACAACAAGCCCCTAAGGATCATGCATACAATAACTAGACCCATTCACCCAAAGGTAGTCTGGTTTAGGACATATCATACAAATATCTCTTGCAATTCCTCATGTCTAGGAATCTAGGTTCCCAACCTTCTCCTTCTGGGTCTCACTCTCTCCTCAGTTAACCCTATTACTAGTCCTAGCACTAGAGGTACCCTCTTTGTAGATGAGGTTTATGTTCCTATAGATTCATATCTTATTCTCTGGCCTACCTTATATGATGAAGCACACTATGAAATCTCATGTCCAACTGAGGTCATCATAAAACATGTTAACTCATTACATAACATGAAGCTCCTCATTCATTTAGTCCAGTATGCCTTTCTCATAACCCAACATGCATTACCCCTTTGGCTTTAATATAATCATGTTGACAACCTTAATGTCACTCACTTCCACATAGGTGCATGTCTATCACCTACTCATATCTGAGTGGGCACACACTTGTAGGGTTCCTACCTAGAGGATTTTAAACTTTTTGGTCGCCGCTAACCTTTTGATTTAGGGTGTTATCTTTCTCATAGTTCTTTTCTCATTTCCAAGAATGACCCACCCTAGGTCGGGTCACCAAAACCAAAAGTTTCACTAGGGTTCATGAAACCACTTATTGTCTATGTTTCACATGAATACTCCAATCCTCCACGTATATCATGGATGCCTAACCTATTTACTTGCATGTATGGACAAACTAAGGAATCCAACTTAATAGGTTCTCTTTTTCTCTATCCACTACTTACTATTTATTAGGGTGGAAGTATTATTTTCCTTCTACTCTACTCATACCCTAGGATTAAGGTTTTGGATTGAGGTTAGGGTTTACAACCTATACGTTAATTTTTGTGATTCCCTTGACCCACTGAGATTGTTTTCCTAACTAGCCCTAGTCCATCTAGGGTTTACCTTTTTAGGGGAGAAACCCATCAAACATTTTTTCTTTATCATTATGTCTACTTTTATTATTTGGAAGAGGATGCCTTAATCCCTAATATCCATAACCCTAGTATTCAAAATGGATAAATGGAGTAGATACATGTAACTAGGGTTTAAGGAGAGAAGAGGGTAGAGAAGTGACAAAATTAGATGAGAAGTCTTAGAGGTGTGTTATTTTGAATAAAGTCCTCTAACTTTGGCTAGGTAGGAAGCACGAGTATGGGAGTCCTCATAAACTGACTAGCAGTGCAGAGGAAAATATTACCAAACCCCAGACCTTGGTCCTTTCTAGACATCATTGACATTGGAAAACACTCTAATAGTTCCCTTGGGGCTCTACATAACCTTTAAAATTTAATAATGATTAGAGGTTGAATGGTAAACCAACTCTGATACCAAATGTAATGACCCCTTCCCCATGTTATACCCTATTCAGGCAGACCGAGAGGGAAAGGGTCGTTATCAATCATATAAGATCAAAAGTTTACCAATTAACCATAAATAATTAATAAATTTTAAAAATAGAAATTAGTATGTACACGATTGAATTCCCACAAAGTAATTTCACAATATGGTTTTTCTATATTTTTCCATATGAGTACAACTATCTAATTATATCCTTCAAGAGTTATGTTAAATTTCTTTGTTTGATGTCATTTTCTCTACGTGTCCTTCTTTCATCATATTTGCAAAATAATAGTTGATTATCCTAAAACACTGACAAACAAAACATTCAACCATTATAACAAGTTATACTAGTATGTGGGAGGAAACAAAAAGTATGCATATACTTGTAACAACATAATCACAACAATTCTTGTTACAAAAACAAAATTATCATTTTCTTCATAACTTCTCAACCCATTTTACTCAACCTGTGGGATACCCTCTCTTAGGGTTTCATCCCTACAGTGGAATGTAGGACAGATCTCAATTTGGAGTAAGGGGCCTTTTTGGTCATCACAATCTAGGGCCTGACCTCATATGACCTTCCCAATCTGAGGTCTGGTCTGACCTCATATGACCTTCCCAATTTGGGGCTTGGTCTTTAGTCATCACCATGGTTTTTCACTTCTTTCCATTCAAACCTCCAGAGTTGGTATGCGGGGTTCGAGCAAGTTATAAGCATAATTTGTGATAGCCATAGTGACTTTATAGATTGTAGGAAATAAATATCATCCAAGCATTTAATTTCAATCAATCTCATAAAACCTTGGAAAAAGCTAGAAAACTCATGAGGTTAGTCTTAAGAGTAACCACATACATGTTTCAATAGTAACTTAAAGTCCAATCAAGATCAATCAGGAATACCCAAACAAGCAACCAAGAAAATAATCCTGAAAGTTCAAGCAATACACCCATGTGTTATTATTTTATCCAAACCATCATTAAGACTGACTTTGGTCTCAAGATAGGGTTTTTAAATCTATTTTAGGGTTCCATTAGGTTTTGGCTTTCCAAACCCTACTTACTACTTTTCATGTTCTTTTGGTTCACAAACCCTAATTTAACATCAATTGCACTTTTAGTCTCATAGAAGCCCTAATTATCTAAAACATGGGTTGCTAAGTTCAAGCTGCTCTTTTTATTCATAAAGAATCAATCTTTTATCATCAATATCTATCGAACACCTTAGAATCTTTGAAACCTAAAACTTACGGTTCTAGTTCGTTAAATACATTAATGTTAGCAACTTTTAAACAATGTTAGAATTCTAAGCAGATTTAGGCCTTGAAACTATTTTTATTGAACTCCTCATATTTTTCTGATCAAAAATCATATATTATTTACTTTTATCTTATTATCCTACTAATTTCTAAAATTTTGCAAAATTAAATATGGTAAGCCAATGGAGAATTGGCACGTCATATTGAGTATATTGAAGATCCTTCATATTCCTACCAATTGTTGGACTCATCCTTCATAAATTCCTTGATCTTTTCAATGGATTATTACTTATGTTTCATTATATACACAGACAAATCTAGTGTGATTATCAATTATATGTGATGGACTACAAATATCAATCTCTAGAATTTTTTACAAAAAGGCCCAAATACATCAATATGTGTGAGTCCTTGTTATTCATCCACTCTCATGCTCTTACCTCAGAAATGGTTCTTTTGTCCCCTTGTTGAATAATCAAGCCATGCAAGTCAATATTGAATCAAAATCAAAAGATTCTATATATCCATATTTATGGAGCCTAGAAATGCATTTCCAATTTATGTGTTTTGTTCTTTTAGCAAAATGAGGCTAGCATTAATATAAAAAAATCTAAAATCACAACTACAAAATCAGACCATGATATAAGGAAAAGATAGAAAATATAGAAACAAAGTCTGAAAGGTACTATTAGTACCAATCCCACTTTGTGTGTTCAAAGCTAGATGACATGGGTAAAGAACCCATAATGAGACTCTCAAGAAGTCATCAAACATAAGAACACATATAATAGAATTGCACTATTTAGCCATCATCTTCTGAGTCTTTGATATGATATTCTAAGGAGTAGGTCCCCTTACATGCAACATTCACAATCATCTAGTTAACACAAAGATGATCTTGGCCAATCTTATTAATTATTTATCCTACATTATCTAAACAAAATAAGAGATTTGTTGCGACCCCACCTCCCGATAACCCCCAATTAAGGGAGACCGAGAGGTCGAAGCCGCACCCATGCCTTCCGGATCAAAGGTTCGGCAATTAACCAATAATAATTATTAAATTTTAACATACTAAATTGAAAAGATGTAAGAAAATAAACTTTGCATACCTTTTGAAATTTTGGATTTCAAACTTCTATCCACTTAATGATTCTACGCTAACTAATCCTCCTTGTATTTTTCTTCATGTATTTCACAAAGTGACGATTTACTGTTTGTCCTTTTGGCTTTTACCTAAAACGCCGACAAACAAAACGTCGGTCAGCCGAAGCTGGTATGTGGGGGAAACAATAAACTTGCAACTATGATAACCATGTAAGCATTCAATTAATCATTTATTAATCAAGATTACATTTTAAATATAACATCCGCGATCCATGAGTACCCTATCCTTTGTACTATCCCTGCAGTGGACCTGGATCCTACCTTCCTTATGGTAGATCCCCATTAAACCCCTCATGGTCCCACTTATAGGTGAACCAGTTTCTAGGGTTGAGTCACATGGAACTACTCGTAAGTAGCCCACTCCTTAACTCATGGCAGGCTAATGAGTCTCATGGCACTACACGTAGGTAGCCCAATTTCTAACTCTCGGTACCCTAGACCTTGCTCTAGGATTACCCCCTTTTAAGCCTTTTCAAAGTAACAGAGGTGGACTCGGATCTAGCCAGTTATATATACTCATTTATAGTGATAATCATAGTCACTTTATAGTTGCATGAAATAAATAAACATCCAACAGTTTATTCGTGCATTGAGGGAACGTCGATAAAATCCTCGGGAAACTATTCGATATAGTCATAAGCGTAACCACATACCTGAGTTGATGAGTCATCCAGATTATTCAACATATACTTCATGTATATACAATCAAGCCAATCAACAGATCCAAGCAAGTAATTCAATCATCACATAATTCCTGAAAAGAATATGTACTCTATTTATTACACACTTATCAAGAATCTACTTTATTGACTTGGATTCTCTTTCTAGGGTTTCTAATCCGCATTAAGGTTCCATTAATACTCATTAGGGTTTCTTAGATCAATTTCTCGAACTTTATCTCTTTTAGATTAACAAACCCTAAAATACTCTTTTCTATTTGTATAAACCCTAATTGCTCAAAACACCCAAATTGACTTAGGATCATCATATCCCTATTTATTTATGGATTTGAACAATTAAATCATTTAAAAGTCATATTAATCTAAATTAGGGTTTTCAAGCTCATTAATGCATATTCATGCACGAAACCCTATATTAAGTCGTACATATAAAAAGATCATCTGTTTAGATCCTATTTTTACATTTATCAACAACAAGTTAATATCAGCTTGAATTATCCATCTATCATCAAATCTAAGGGTTTTTCCTTAGTTAAATCATTAAAGATGATAACTTTATGTACTTTTCACATTTTAAGCATATTTATGCACATAAACTCCAAATTAAACGTATCGTGTGCAAAGTTCTTCATTTTTTGAACATAATGTATCTTTTTGCATTTAACTGGTTAATATCAACTCTAATGATCCATTAAACCCTATTAATCACTTTAATCATATCAAAGTAGGGTTTCATTAATCATCATTATGTTAAAGTTGATCAATTACACTACTTTTCAAATTGTAAGAGGAATTGGCTTATAAACATATTTTATTTAGATTCCTCACGTCTTTTTGATCAACTTTCATATATAAACTTTTGTCATCCGAGCTACGAATATTTTACTACGATTTTTGCAATAAAAACTTACTTGGACCAATCTGGAGATGCCACGTAGCCAACTCCATGCAAGCGCTAGATTTGAGAATTAGAACGTAATGACACTTATACCCTCCACTTAGAGATCCACTCTTTGTTATGTGGAAGGGCAGAACCATCAAAAGCAGCCCGAGACTTCTTCAACCTTGTACAGCGGCGTCGCGCTGCCCTAGCCACGATGGGGTGGCTCATCCTCTCCTCCCTACAGCTCGGTTCACACCGCCAACCCCCTCCCTGGCTCCGCCGTGCTTCGGCACATGCAGGGAACCTTCAGGTCGCGGGTTGAGCGGTAGCTTCAGGCCTGCTAAGCTCCGCCACCTGTGGCCGACCTGCATCCATGAAATGGCTGCAGTGCAAACTCCAGGGCGGGGAGATGGCTGAGCACTTCTGCGGCGTCATGGGAGCACTCTGCTTCCGTCAAAACCTCGACATCCCCCTTGGTATCCCTGGGATGGAACACTACCCTCAACTAGGGTTTGTACATAAGGAAGAAGGAGAAGGAAGAGTATTGCATGAGATTCCATCTTTACTTGAATCAGGGTTTCTACCCTTTATATAGGGGTGGACATCCACACACCAAGACGTTCATAAAAGAGGGAACAAGTCCCTTTCCAAAAAGGAATCATTTTCCTTCAAAGAGAAGCAATTCTTCTCTCTCTCTCTCCTATTTATCTTTTTAGATATTTCTTTATTCTTTAGATATTAGGAATTCGAAATTCCTCTTTTATTTTCTCTATGCTTGTCCTCTTTATTCATTGGCCACGAATTTTTATTCTCTTTCGATAGAAATTAATTCCTTTTTATCAATTTCACAACATTCATTAATAATGCAACACATTATCCTCTTATTTTGCCTTTTTAGTATTTTCTCTTTCTTTCTTCTTTATTGGGACTCCTTGGATCCCAAGACATTCCATTATTTTGAAATTCTTTTTATTGAATACTTATTATCCTTCTAGATGCTTCATTATGCATTATTTCACATAATCTTGTTTATTTCTCATTTAAACATCTCTTTTTGAGGATTTCTTTTTTATTTCTCATTTATTTTCCTTATCGGCATTACTTTTCATATTAGTAACCTCATGGATACGAAAATTCCACAAGAAAACTCATTTATGCCTCTATCCACTCATTTTCCACTTTTTATCATCATTTTCAATTTATTTCTTAATAAAGAAATACTTAATTAAACTTTTCTTTTCTTATTGCTCTCTTTTTGGAACCTTGGACTCAAGAGGCACGAAATCCTCTTTGGATTTGCCTTCTAGAGGTTTCTACATATTTCTTTTCTTCAATTATCCATTTATTCATTGAATTTCTTTGTTATTTGGGCCCAATAGCCAATAAAGCCCACAAAGCAACCAATCAAGGCTATTGTGAAGGGAAACCATTCATTTCAAAACAAATTATATCATTATTTGTTCAATTATCTTTAGTATGAGAAATTTCATTTCTCACTAATTGAACCCAAAATTTGGGGTTGTAACATCCTTCCCTTCTTATAGGAATTTTGTCCTCAAAATTCAAACAAGCAAACAAACAACTTAGGATAAAACTTTTCCATGTCCATCATTGGCCCCTACGTGGCTTTACCATACTCATGGCGCTTCCACAGAACCTTTATCATCACATATTCTTTTCTCTGAGTTCTTTCATCCCGACGTCTATAAACTGCACAGGTGACTCAGGCCATGTCAGCCTCCCTTGAGGCTCACTAGGTTCATTGCTCAGCACATGGTCGGGGTACCTCACATAGTGCTCTAAATTGGACACATGGAAAACATCTCATATTACTCTATCCTAAGGGATAGGGTCAAAACCTAACCATATTCACCCATCCATCTCTAATGGACCCATGTATCGGGGACTCAGCTTCCTCCGCTGTAGCTCAGAGGGGTCAGATTCTCACATTATATTCTCCCACAGTGCACTGCATGTTAGTCTACTTTGCATCTGCTCACGACTCTCGTCGTCTCTAGGCTCCTTTCAGCCATTGCATGATTAAAGCGACTTTCATCTTCATGCACTGTGGTCCTTTTCTAATCATCATGTGGTCCTTTCACCAACATCACCTTATTGAAGTGGTGACCGACACAACCTCCCTTACAGAGCTTCCTTGATTAGCGATACTGGCTATGGTGATCATCATCACACCTTTCATAGGATAGGAACTGTCTTTAACTATCACCCTGAATGAGCACATATGCTCTCATCAGACCCCTTTAGTCTGGATCATATTAACCATTAGTTTGGGGTGATAAATTGTACTAACATTGAGTTCTTCATGTACCTACTTCCACCTTTTGTAAGGGAACCTGTAGGTCAAACTCAAGAACCTTTAAACTCGCTTCATGGTGTAATTGAACCATCTCTCTCATGGGTAGTTCAACCAGATCTGTCCCTTGATAGAACTCTTTCTTTCTAATGTCATCTAGGTAAGGCGAACTACCATAACCCATATTGCTTCTCGACCTTCCTTGATCTAGGGGAGACTTACTACATCCATAGTGATGAACTTCCTCTCTTTCGGGGACTTTTTTACCCTTTATATCAATGCACTGGGTTACTGGCATTCGTCCTTTACCCTCGGCTTTCATGGCCATATACTACATGCAACGTTATCTTAGGAATCTAAAGTACTACTGTCACTTATTATCTTGGTAGTACCACAGTGTTTTGGTGATCATGATTTCCTGTATGTCATGATTCCTCAAGATCAATTCCTTGGAAACTCTAAACCACTCTCATTAGGGTTTCATCAGCTTCCTATTAATAGAGTGCATCTGAGGTTCTACCACCACCCTTTCATCGTATCAAGGACTAGGTTGGCTACCCAAACAACCCTTAACTTCTCCACGTATCTTGTTAAATCTGAGTGTTATTCAAACACCTCTCCTTTCCAAACTTAGGGTTAGCCAAACAACCTCTTCTAGCTTCTAGTCAAACAAGTCAGATGTATCTCAATCAGAACATCCATTACCACTTCACATCCTTAGGTATTAGGTAACATTGAAGACATACACTTCCATGTATTTCACTTATCATCTCACCTCAAAATTTATGTCTATCTTCATTAATAACACTCTCTGATTTCCTCATCATGGTGATCAAACTCAACCTGGTATAACTTGTAAGTTCCACTTAGCTCATGATAAAAAAAACATCCTCATAAGGGGACTACCTCATTCCTCTTAGTGTTTGCAAACCATCCATGTATCATTCTCTTTACCAGGATAGGTTATCTTCTCTATTCCCATTCCTCGTGGCAACGTTCCAATCTACCTCATCTCTTATCCTTGATGTATGTCATGTGTAATGTCCTATCTCTCACCCCCATAACAAGAGGAAATAAGCATTTGGCTGCAGTCCAAATACATAGTTCTTCCTGTTCCAAGAGTAGAGATGGTACATCCCACCTTGCCCATACACTTTTATATCTAAGTTTCACGTGCCACATATGTCTCTACATCACAGACATCATGATATCAAACTAGTCTTGAACCTATTGAGGTTTATATCCTTGGTCATCTCCTCTAGGTCTATAGGGTACCGGCTCTTTTGGGGTCATCCCTCTTCCCTCATGCATCAAGAGAGTGCCCTACTCATCTACCCTTTGGGTCCCATGAGTTCATGAAGGTGATCAATCTCCTAACCCATGGCCCTCATACAATGATAGATATTACCTCCCGACCCTATGGTCATGTGCAACTGGGGAATTAGGCAACTCCTACTTTCATCGGTCTTATCCCTACCTGACCCTAGGAGAGACTTAGGATTCTTCATAATAGCACATGTTCACTTAGAACCTTACCCAAGTCTTCATCATCTCTCTTTATGCATTCATGGCTGGCTTTCATCCTTTCATAGGGATCATGGCAACCTGCCTACTTTGGTCAAGCCCCATACCGGTTACCTCCATGGTAACACATTCATATGCAATTGGAGATGGATATCTATGGGCCTACTGGTTCATTCTCGTACCATGTACTTTTCACTTAGCTTCTCAAGATCCTAAGAGACCTCTTTAGGTTACCTTAAACTACCCAAAACTGATATACACCCTACTAAAGGTGTCTCTCTCCCAGGATGGGAGGAAATCTATCTCTTGATAGCAAGGTCACAAAAGCTCTTAGGTCTAGGGTTTACATCCACATGAGCCTACTTAACCCTAGCAAGCTATTAAGGCATAAACATATCACCTACTGAACCATGCTAGGTCATACTTGTCCTCTTTGCTCAATGCTGGATCAATATCATACATTCCTTTATCATCAACCAAGCTATGAGGGGTTCATTACACATACCTTAAACTTAAGGGAATTCCCTTTTTCCTTTATTCATGAGGCGTACCATGCTCGAAGCTATAGAAACTTAATTCTCATCATGAGCATTAGGTATACCACTTCCCCTCTTAGGCCTAGGAACCCGTGGTTCACTTTTAGGTGTCCAACTGCACGCTCTATCTCTGAACCATGAATCAAGCATGAAAAAGGCATCTCGTGCACTTCCTGTCATCCTTCTTCTCGATCAACACTTTAAGGTTGAGTCCTTCTCAAGGACAATCAACATGGTGCAAGGCCTCATAATCCATTACTATACCTTTCTAGGTCTAAGGAACTCTTCTTCCTACCTCAGAAGGTAAACACATATACTGTAGGCACATAGGCACCAGATGATTCATCTTCTATCTCTAGGGTTTGGTCCCTCTAAAGGCAACCAAGATATCATCAACTTTCAGGGATCGATCATGAAGCAACCACTATCATCCATTGTTCAGGGTTTTAGGCTTCCAACCTTCTTGTTGGGTTTCCTGCTCTCTCTAGAGCTAACCCCACATCCAACCTCACCATTAGAGGTCCCTTCTTCACGAAGGATAAACCTCAAAAGCATGCTCTACATGGGTGAAGCCTAGGTTTGGACTTATGTTCACTCAAGGTTATCCATAACCCCTTATACTTATCACATAAGCTATCCATTGAACTCTCTCAACTAGGGTTTCAACCTATTGCTCACACAACAAATACATTTTGGGTGCCTATGAGCTCATGGGGTTTCCATAGGTCCTTCTCTAACCTCATCAATGAAGGAGTTGTCCTTCATTCAAACATACCCTAATCCTTTAGGTCCTTACCCATACCTCAATAGGGTGAGGAGGAGAGAGAAAACCCTAATCCTTTAGGTCCTTATCAAAATCATTGTGATGAGAAGGGATGAATAAGATGAGAAGTCCTAAAGGTATCTTATTTCGATTCATACCCTAAGACTTTGGTCAGGCAGTCACACGGATCTGGGAGTCCTCGTATTCCGACTAGCGGTGTGGAGGAAAATATTGCCAGCCCCCGGGCATGATCCTTTTCTAGACACCTCAGTCTTTCGGATTATCCTCTAATAACTCCCTTGGGTTCTATGGAGTTTGTAAAATTTAATAATTATCAATGGTTAACTGAGGAACCTAGGCTCTGATACCAAATGTTACAACCCCACCTCCCGATAACCCCCAATTAAGGGAGACCAAGAGGTCGAAGCCGCACCCATGCCTTCTGGATCAAAGGTTCGGAAATTAACCAAGAATAATTATCAAATTTTAACATACTAAATTGAAAAGCTGTAAGAAAATAAACTTTGCATACCTTTTGAAATTTTGGATTTCTAACTTCTATGCACTTAATGACTCTACGCTAACTAATCCTCCTTGTATTTTTCTTCATGTATTTCACAAAGTGATGATTTATTGTTTGTCCTTTTGGCTTGTACCTAAAATGCCGACAAACAAAACGTCGGTCAGCCGAAGCTGGTATGTGGGGGAAACAATAAACTTTCAACTATGATAACCATGTAATCATTCAATTAATAATTTATCAATCAAGATTACATTTCAAATATAACATCTGCGATCCATGAGTACCCTATCCTCTGTACTATCCCTGCAGTGGACCTGGATCCTACCTTCCTTATGGTAGATCCCCATTAAACCCCTCATGGTCCCACCTATAGGTGAACCAGTTTCTAGGGTTGAGTCACATGGAACTACTCGTAAGTAGCCCACTCCTTAACTCATGGCAGGCTAATGAGTCTCATGGAACTACACATAGGTAGCCCAATTTCTAACACTCGGTACCCTAGACCTTGCTCTAGGATTACCCCCTTTTAAGCCTTTTCAAAGTAACAGAGGTGGACTCAGATCTAGCCAGTTATATATACTCATTTATAGTGATAATCATAGTCACTTTATAGTTGCATGAAATAAATAGACATCCAACAGTTTATTCGTGCATTGAGGGAAACATCGATAAAATCCTCGAGAAACTATTTGATATAGTCATAAGTGTAACCACATACCTGAGTTGATGAGTCATCCAGATTATTCAACATATACTTCATGTATATACAATCAAGCCAATCAATAGATCCAAGCAAGTAATTCAATCATCACATAATTCCTGAAAAGAATATGTACTCTATTTATTACACACTTATCAAGAATCTACTTTATTGACTTGGATTCTCTTTCTAGGGTTTCTAATCCGCCTTAAGGTTCCATTAATACTCATTAGGGTTTCTTAGATCAATTTCTCAAACTTTATCTCTTTTAGATTAACAAACCCTAAAATACTCTTTTCTATTTGTATAAACCCTAATTGCTCAAAACACCCAAATTGACTTAGGATCATCATATCCTTATTTATTTATGGATTTGAACAATTAAATCATTTAAAATTCATATTAATCTAAATTAGGGTTTTCAAGCTCATTAATGCATATTCATGCACGAAACCCTATATTAAGTCGTACATATAAAAAGATCATCTTTTTAGATCCTATTTTTACATTTATCAACAATAGGTTAATATCATCTTGAATTATCCATCTATCATCAAATCTAAGGGTTTTTCCTTAGTTAAATAATTAAACATGATAACTTTATGTACTTTTCACATTTCAAGCATATTTATGCACATAAACTCCAAATTAAACTAATCGTGTGCAAAGTTCTTCATTTTTTGAACATAATGTATCTTTTTGCATTTAACTGGTTAATATCAACTCTAATGATCCATTAAACCCTATTAATCACTTTAATCATATCAAAGTAGGGTTTCATTAATCATCATTATGTTAAATTTGATCAATTACACTACTTTTCAAATTGTAAGAGGAATTGGCTTATAAAAATATTTTATTTAGATTCCTCACGTCTTTTTGATCAAATTTTATATATAAACTTTTGTTATCCGAGCTACGAATATTTTACTACGATTTTTGCAATAAACACTTACTTGGACCAATCTGGAGATTCCACGTAGCCAACTCCATGCAAGCGCTAGATTTGAGAATTAGAACGGAATGACACTTCTACCCTCCACTTAAAGATCCTCTCTTTGTTATGCGGAAGGGCAGAACCGCCAAAAGAAGCTCGGGTCTTCTGCAACCTTGCGCAGCGGCGTCGCGCTACCCTAGCCGCAATGGGGTGGCTCCTCCTCTCCTCCCTACAGCTCGGTTCTCACCGCCAACCCCCTCCCTGGCTCCACCGTGCTTTGGCGCATGCAAGGAACCTTCAGGTCGCGGGTTGAGGGGTAGCTTCAGGCCTGCTAAGCTCCACCACCTTTAGCTGACCTACAGCCATGCAATGGCTGCAGTGCAAACTCCAGGGCGCGGGGAGATGGTTGAGCACTTCTACGGCGTCGTGGGAGCACTCTGCTTCCGTCAAAACCTCGACATCCCCCTTGGTATCCCTAGGATTGAACACTACCCTCAACTAGGGTTTGTACATAAGGAAGAAGGAGAAGGAAGAGTATTACATGAGATTCCATCTTTACTTGAACCAAGGTTTCTACCCTTTATATAGGGGTGGACATCCACACACCAAGACATTCATAAAAGAGGGAACAAGTCCCTTTCCAAAAAGGAATCATTTTCCTTCAAAGAGAAGCAATTCTTCTTCTCTCTCTCTCTCCTATTTATCTTTTTAGATATTTCTTTGTTCTTTAGATATTAGGAATACGAAATTCCTCTTTTATTTTCTCTATGCTTGTCCTCTTTATTCATTGGCCACGAATTTTTATTCTCTTTTGATAGAAATTACTTCCTTTTTATCAATTTCACAACATTCGTTAATAATGCAACACATTATCCTCTTATTTTGCCTTTTTATTATTTTCTCTTTCTTTCTTCTTTATTGGGACTCCTTGGATCCCAAGACATTCCATTATTTCGAAATTCTTTTTATTGAATACTTATTATCCTTCTAGATGCTTCATTATGCATTATTTCACATCATCTTGTTTATTTCTCATTTAAACATCTCTTTTTGAGGATTTCTTTTTTATTTCTCATTTATTTTCCTTATTGGCATTCCTTTTCATATTAGTAACCTCATGGATACGAAAATTCCCCAAGAAAACTCATTTATGCCTCTTTCCACTCATTTTCCACTTTTTATCATCATTTTCAATTTATTTATTAATAAAGAAATACTTAATTAAACTTTTCTTTTCTTATTGCTCTCTTTTTGGAACCTTGGACTCAAGAGGCAAGAAATCCTCTTTGGATTTGCCTTCTAGAGGTTTCTACATATTTCTTTTCTTCAATTATCCATTTATTCATTGAATTTCTTTATTATTTGGGCCCAATAGCCAATAAAGCCCACAAAGCAACCAATCAAGGCTATTGTGAAGGGAAACCATTCATTTCAAAACAAATAATATCATTATTTGTTCAATTATCTTTAGTATGAGAAATTTCATTTCTCACTAATTGAACCCAAAATTTGGGGTTGTAACAAGATTGTTGTAAGAACAAATAATATTGTCACATGTCTGAAAAATGGGAGGCTATAGATCATGAAAAACCTAGATTTCACTTTGTCCAAGTGAATCAAACAATGGTGCAATCAAGGGTGTCATAGGTTTAGTATTGTGTGACTTGAGGTTCTTATAGTGCCATTGATTATTGGTGCACAGATCAATACCCATAGGATCTTCACCACAGATGAAAAAAAGTTGCCCAATCTAATTAGAGAACAGACATGAAAAAAACATTTGAACAGTAATATGAATCAAATCAGTATAGTTTTCATATATAAGGAGCATTAGGCCTCAACAATGCAAGTTGGATAAAATAAATAGTTTATTTATTTTCTATGGATTACACCTAGGTGGTAGTAGTTTTAAAATCATGCATTGAAATAATCATCCTATTATCTCCCTCATCTTCTTCAATCAACACTTGAGGGGATTGTCACATGATCTCCCCAAGGCATGGTTGTTTGAGTAGGATTTTAGCTAGCATATCAACTAGATTGTTATAGGATCTACTGATGTATTGAACCTTCCACTCTCCTATTTTGTTGAGCGACTCTAGTACTCTGTGATAGATCTGTCCATATTTCCCCCCAATATTGCCTCTCACAATGCATTAGATTGCAAGTAGCCAGTGAATTAGAGTATATGATTATGTTTTGAAGACCTCTTGACATTGCCAATTGTGGCCCTTACATAATGGCTTGTAGTTTTGCATATAAATTGACCTTTCCTATGAGAGTGTTGTATGAAGTGGTCATCCAGTTCATGTTCTCATATCTGAGAATAGCACATGTGACATGCTTGTTACCCCCTTTATTTATGTTGCATTGAAATTTATGATAGATATCCCTAGTAACACATGTGTGGGTGCTTGCAGTTTTGTTCGAGTGGATGGAACCTTTGTAAGATTGACTAGGTTGAGATCATACATACATTGCTTGATGTAATTGAAAATATGTTGGTATGCATTTGTTTTCCTTGAATTATTTTTATGTTCCTCCCATTCTATATATATCAGTAGGTTGTGATATATTTCTCCATCCATCCTTTATTATGTTGATTCATCTTTTGCATGAAACTTTTCCACTATTCGAGTTTTGAGGTTCAAAGAATGCTTCCCCCTTGTTCAGGTTTATTAGGTACCATGTTTGTCGAGCTGCATTGCAGTCTTTGAGTGCATGCATTATTGATTCCTTGTCATTTTTGTATAGGATACAGATTGGTCACCTGCCATTCCCATTTGATAGCACCTAATGTTCATTTTTAAGCTTTCATGCTTACATAACCACCAAAATAGCTTTAATTTTTCTAGTACTTTCATCCTCCACAAAGTTTTCCAACTCCTTGGTAACTTTCTATTTTGTTTTCATTATATCATGATAAGCATCCTTGGTGTTGATGATGCCTTTATTATTTGGTGCCTAACTCCCGTAATTCGGTCCTACCGATGGGTAAGGCATCAGCGTCGATGATTTTGTCTATTGTTTCCTAATCAAACCACTTTTTAATAAAGTTCATATCCCAATTTCCATTGTCTATCTTCATGCAGGATACCTTAAGATCTTTTAGTTCCTATGTTTGCATTGGTCCTTGTTTTCCACGTATCCTATTCTTTTGAGTTCTCTTCATTCATGATGCATCTTCTACATGGATTTAGAATCAAACTTAATTGTTTATGGATGCATTGTCATATCGTAAATCCTAATGTAGTATGATTTTATGCATACTTTGCTTTCATGATTTGACACCATGACATATTTCACTATTAAAGGAAGTTCTAGGTGCTTTTCATCAGTAGGGCATCATTCATGTAAGAAGAAGATTTGATCGAGAGACCACTATCACCTTTTGTTGCAATGACTTTGTCCCATGTGGCTTTGATAATGTCCCCTCTTTCTCTGCTCGCTCCACATATAAACCTTTTGACAATCTTCTCAATATCAATACACACTAAAGCTGGTAATTTAACTGATTACACAATATATATTGGTATTGAGGTGAGAGTTGCCTTAGCAAGTGTTACTCTACATGCTAAATTTAGATTTTTTTCTCGTCCAAACTTTAGTGTTCTCTGTATTATTTTCATGAATGGATCATACATCTCTTTTGTCCGTCATCGATGGGTTATTGGAAGTCCAAGTTAACTCCTTATATTTTTTGTGTAGCCTACCCTAGTGATGTGGTGGATTCTCCTTTGAACGAGAGGTGTTCTGTTCTTTGAGAAGGGAAGAATAGATTTCTCCTTTGAGAATTGCTAGAAAGATGCTTTATTAAATTTGTTGAGGCATTTGATGACAGTTCTATCTTGTAATGTGATTTCCTATGTAAATAATATGATGTCATCGACGAAGCTAAGGTGAGATATGGCTACACATATTTTAACAAGTACTAGTAGTTTCCCCACTTTCTTGTTAACCGACAGATTGATTATTTGTAATAGATGATCAAAACACATCACAAAAATGTAAGGTGACATCAGATCACCTTATCTCACTCCTTGGTTTGATCTAATAGGATCTAGTAGTTTTCCATGCTAGGAAATATTTGCTTCTCCCTTACAGGACATCTAGGGAATCACATTAATTAGATTCAGACGAATATTAGTTATGTTTATGGTATCTTCAATGAAGCTCCTACTGAATCTATCATAAGCCTTAGAAAGATCAATCTTCATAGACATTAACTTTGTCTTTCCCCTTTTGATTCTCACCAAGTATATTATCTACTGGAAAGGATGATATTGTCTGTGATTTTCTGCCCTGACACAAAGTTGGATTGAAACGGTGAAATCCATGTCAGTATGAAGGGTTTAATTTTCTCCATAAACATCTTGGATATAAGTTTTTCACTAACATTATTCAATGAAACATGTCTTTAGTGATTGTATGTTGTGGGATTTGGGTTCTCCAGTATAAGAACTAGTATCGATTGAGTGAGTTTGGGAAGTAATGGTGAGCCATGGAAGACTTCAGTGATCATCTTGATGAAGGTAATCTTAATTCTTGTCCAATTCATCTATAGGAATATGGCCTCAATTCCATCTAGGCCAAGTGCCTTGGGTTGGTTCATTTCATTAAAGTTTCATGATCTCTGTAAAGAACTCACTTTTTAGTGTCCCCAAATTAAGGAAAGACCCAAAAAGTTGAGAGCCATTACCAAAAATTCCCAAGGATCCATATCTAAGAAAATAACAAATAATAGCAAATAATTTCCGTTAAGTCATAAATTGTTTACAAGATGCTTCTTTAAGCAGTTACATGAATTTCTATCATCAAAATTCTACATATGAGAAGAAGTATCTATCTAGTCTTCCTTATAAGTTAACTTTAATGTCTTCATGCAAATCCATTTGTCGATCATATTATGACATCTTAATATTTAGTATGTACCTAAAACACCATAAAACAAAAGCACATATCATCATATAAAAATAGATTGTGTACATGAGGTGCATGCAAAAGTGTGTGAGTATTATATTAACATATGATCAATCAATTACTTGCAAATAAGAACTATAATTTTCTTCACTTAATCTCATCTTTATGTGGCACTCATAGTAGAATTATAATCGAACAAAATGTAAATAAACATCCAATAATTTAGTTGTTCAATCCTCAAGAAAACCTTGGCAAACACTGGAAAACAATATTATGGTTAGTCATTATAATAACCACATACCACAACGTAGAACCATGTATATTATGCAATTATACTTTAGGTATATTCAATCAGTCCAATCAAAAAATCCTAGCAATTCATTCTTTAAGTGTGACCATCACATTATTAAGATTAAACCCTACCCAGACCTAATCTAGGGTTTAGCATTTAGACAAGGAGTACGGGTATAAACCCTATTTCCAACACATGTTAAACAGTAACTGAAACCCTAATTACTATATCCCACATATTCTTTAATTATGATTACTTAGATTCAATTATGTTCATTAACAACATAGCCACTTACGACCTTCAACCATAATTCTTCATATGCATGATTATTCACTTTAGAAACCCTAAATATCACTATTATTATCATCATCATCCTAGTTTCTTATTTCCTTTGATAACATTAGATTATACCATACAAGAGAGGTTTTTAACATTTTCTACTCTTTGGTATCCAAAACTAGGGTTTCCATTCTTTAATCACCTCTTTAATTCATATTAGCACCTACTTTTAAAAATGATTTCATCATCAGGCATCAATGATATTTTATTCGCATTCCTCTCATTATTCTAATAAATTTTCATATAAAGTTTTTCACTATCTGAGATACCAATAATTAGTGATGATTTACACAAGATTATTAGGTCTCGGCCAATTAGAGTAGGCAGTGTCGATGAAATCACCTTATTTTATTATAGACATGCGAGTTGTCTCGTCCAATGATGTAACACCATGTTGCCTTAATGATCCATGCAGGAGGGGTTGATAGCCTGCTTTAAAGACCTATTTGTCCCTGTGCGCTGGATAGGGCTTCCACGCCCACAAAGGTTAGCTTGGTCATTTGACATGTGGTCATCTTCAACCTCACAATTTGCATCATCCTTGTGCCATGCTGAGTCAATGGGAGGGTTGACTCCATGGTTTGGGGCATCAGATTGCCAGGTAAAGGTCCAAGGCTCTCCGTGGGGTAAAATCAAAACTATATCTTTTGGTCAAGCCAGAGGTGGTGGGTACATGGAGAATGATGTTTGGATTTCAATAGTGATGAGGGGTTCCAAGATAGTTTCTCTTAACTAGAAAAAAATAGCTACTAGAGCATGTGATAGATGACATGATCTTTCCCAAGGAAGCCCATGCACCATCCCAAGATACTTCAAATTACTTGATAGGGTCAGGGAACAACACAGACATTGCTCGGGGATGTCCTCAACATTGGAGGACCAGGGGAAAGGAGAATAGGTCCTTGGGATTTCTCAAGTGCTCTGGAATTGTGTCCACTTATTACACCCACATCCCAGAATTACCACTAATCACAAGATTAGGGAATAAGTTTGAGGATGATACTTAATACAAAGTTCACTCCCAACTTTTTTTCCTTTATTTCAAACTCTTTGTTTTCTTGCATTCAATCACATAAACAAACTTTACAAAGGAATTAAACCTTGATTACTCAAATATGATCTCAACATTAATGATACACATCCAGACATTCATTTTGTTCCTCAGACTTCCATGTACATAGAACATGATAACCATATATATACTCTATTATTAAGGAAACAAATATACAAATCATCATTTAGAACTCTCTCTCTCAACTCTATAGAAGGACCTAGAGTGACAATGATAGACTAAACTTAACTAATCTCATAATTAACTACTATGGAAGAACTACACTGATGCAATGACATCTTCAGTCCATGAGTTATCCCTAAAAATTGTGAGTAGAGGGGTGAGCCTACTTGCTTAGTGAATGAGTACTTCAAAGAAATAGTCTAAAGAAATAATATAATTACAAATATATTGTTTAGAAACTGATATCAATTATAACAGCAGTAAGCTTTGAAGAGACTAATCATTCACAAACATAAATATGGCAAAAAACTCTTGACATCTACAAGAGTGAATCAATATATGAACATGCTTGATTAACCACAAAGAAAACTAATAATCCAAAAACATACAAAGAATAATTGAGTAGCTACACACACTTGGTTAACCTCTCATTCATATTATTATGGATCATTAGTAATATACAAATATCTAAACATTTTTCTCATTATTCTCTTTGTAATCTTTCATTAACTTTGACATGTCGTGACTACTTATCTGACTACTACTATGTTGGCCAAGTAAACATAACTGACTTATCTGACTACTATACTCTTTATCTAAACTCAATTAACTTTTCTTTTCCTTTGCCCCTGAACTCACTTGGATTGTACCATCCAAGAAAAATCCACTACTACATAACTTACTAAACACGTCTTAAGGTAAACTCGAGACCTTAAGACTTGTATAACTACCTCGGTCTACCAGTGAGGTTGCCTCTTCTGGCCTAATGGCATCTAAACAACATTTGTAAACTGTGGCCCCTTTTCCTGGGTACTCAGGAAGGGTGCCTCTAGGATAAAAAGCCTCTATCTCAGGTAATGCGGTTCCTTTAGGGATAACACGCTATATGGAGTAACTTCTAGAAGGAATAGGTCTACAAGGGTTGTATACTTCAACTGGTGGGTACTACTGGATCTCCAGTTATTATTGGATACCCCTACTACTAAAATAGTACCACCTGGATCTCTGGTTATTGTTAGGTATTATGCTACTCAACTGAAGTACCACCGATATCCAATCGGTTGATGTTAGATACTTAGTTCTGGGCTACTTTATTGTATATCTGATAGTCCATAGCCTGTTTCACCCATCCCAGTTGAGTCCTCTAGGGAGGGTTCTACAGTGTTCATGGCATCTACTATTACTATTGTAATTTTACTGACTACTTGAGCTATTGGACTGAATTCACTGATGATACTTAGTTGAATGAATAACATATTGGTTACCCTTATCTTAGAGTTTCTCATTTCTTAGATACTTAATATACCAATTACCCTTCTCTTAGGGTTTCCCAATTCTCATGCACATAGAAGAATTCTCATATGTTCAAATAGATATCATATCGAATGATATAAACATTTACATTCAACATTTCTCGTATTCATGCATGGCATCAAAGACATCCCTATCTAGGGAAATGCCTTTTCTATTTTCTTAAATTACCATAACAACTTATGAATTTCATGTCAATTAACTCAGCTAGATATTGTTGCATCACAAATCAAAGTTTATATTTATATAAAATGATATTCTGCTAGAAACTCAAATTATCACATAACTCATTTCTATCAGTCATGCATATGAAACCCTGATATGAATTTAACTAGGGTTTCCAAGATATTCATTAAAATATCATGCATCAAGAATAACCTTAAATAAATGACTTTATAACAATAAAAGAATCAAATTTGTTGAATTCATAAATCTATTCACAAACTTCCAACTTTCCATTCATTTAGATGGATAGGACGATACGTAGATTTATCTAGGGTGGAGGCCACAGGGTGAACCCGATGTCACTGGTGGCGTGGGAGGCAGTGACATCCGAGAAGAAGGAAGGTGGACTCAGGGTGAGATCTATGAGGACCTGGAACAAGGCCATGCTGAGTAAAAATGTGTGGGATATCAAAATAGGGCGACAGACACCGTAGGTAAGGGAGGTCAGAGGCAAATACAAGGCGGAGAGTGGAAACAATGTCAGCAGAAACACACCTTTCTGGAGGGCCATGAGTGAGGCGAAAGACTTCATTGAGGACAATTTGTACATGAAAACCGGGAACGGGAGCTATACCAGGTTCTGGTGGGATAAGTGGGGTCCGCACGATGCCCCTCTTGCTGATGAGGTTATTAGGCCGATCCCTAAAGAACTGAGGGACCTACAGATCAGTAGCGTCGCTTCACTACAGGGCAGTTGGGATAGGAACTTTGTGAAGGACTTCTTCGACGATCAGGTGGCTGGCTGCATCCTAGAGGAAAAAACACCACTAGAGACAAGGAGGAAAGACAAATGGGTGTGGAAGGGGATGAAGGAGGGTGAGTTTTCAATGACTTCCGCCTACAAACTTATTAGAAGGGGGAGTGTCGGCGGAAGAGGGGGGTGCTGGGAGAGACTATGGTAGGGGAGATGTTCGAAGAAGGTAAAGATGTTCATCTGGTTGGCCCTTAGGGAGGCCATCCTTACCAATTCCAGGAGGTATCAACGCCATCATACTCAGGAGGTCGGGTGCCCTAGGTGTCTGGCAGAGAAAGAGACAACCTTACATGCCCTGCGGGACTGTCCAGAGGTGAAGGATGTGTGGCAGCATTGCAACATTGAGGCCACCATCCTGAGTTTCTTCACAGGCAACCTGGAGTCCTGGATGAGTTGATGCTTAAAGGCCAAGGAAGGGGGGAAGCCAAAGATGATGGTCATGGCCTGACACATTTGGAATGCCAGGAATGCGAAGGTGTTCGATGACAAGGCTACTAACCGTAACATAACCCTTGCTAGCGCTGAAAATATGTTACAGAGATGTGGAAGTGGGGAAGCTGAGAAGGAAAAGAGGATAAGGATGATAGCTGAGGAGGAGTGGGTCAGACCCGAGGAAGACTGGATCAAATGCAACTCTGATGTAGTGACCAGAAGAGGAGGGGCAACCATCGCGGTAGTCACAAGAGATAATAATGGCAGGTGGATCGAGGGGATGAGTAGATGCATGAAGAACACTGCGATAGTTGCAGGAGAGTTGGAGGCTATGTAGGCGGCGGCGGAGCTCATACATCAATTGGGCGCAGACAGGGCAATCATAGAGAACGACAGTGCCAAGGCTATTGAGTGGGTGATATACGACGAAAAAGCACCGCCGCTGCACCAGCAAGCGATGAGAAGGATTAATGCAAAGACAAAGCTGGTGGGCAACATGGCCTTTGCCTTTGTTTGGAGAAGCGCCAACCAGACGGCTGATGGTCTGGCTAAATATCACCAGAAAAATTGTAAGGGGTGTGTTATCCACCATATACCTCCGGGACCCTTAGCGGGGCAGGTTGCTTCCGACAGAGCTATGAGGACCCTATCTGGCCCTCTGGTTCAGGCGAATCAGGGGGAAGGATGTAGTTCCAGCTTTAATTTATGATATGTTTGATCTTTGAAAAAAAAGGGTTTCACCCTCTTTACTGATATATCAAGCATACAGTGATATCATCAAATGAAATAAAAGATCTTATCTGACATATATTTACTAATAATTTAGATAAAACAATCATTTGTAACCAAAGATATTGAACTAGACAAACTTCTTTATTCAATTATACAACAATTTTAGTCATAGCCGAAAATCCTATATTTTGCTATTTTCATATACACTATGCAATTACTTTAGGAATTCTCATTTAGATAATTTGTATGCATTTCTAGTATGATTTATCAATTGGAATTCATCACAACAGATAAATAACCTATTTCATATCATCTTGCAAAAGCTAGGTCAAAAGGGCAGTTTAGGGTTTGTAGTTGCATACAAAACAAGTACATATTATTGATCATTTAACTCATTTTCATGCAATCTACTATTTAAATAAAGTACCCACTCACCCTAAGGTATTAAACCACCTTTAAAATAGATCCCAACTCTGAAAATCTCTAACTCATATCAAAATCCTATCAAATCACCAAATTCTTCTTCCTTTCAACTTGGAAACCCTAGAAATGGGGGATTATGAAGAAAGAGTAAGAAAATGGGAAGATTGGATACCATTTCGAATCAAATTAGAGGAGGGACGGAATCTTGACATGTGAGAGAAGATTCACCATGAAAGGCTATGCAAAGAAGCTAAACTTACTTGATTTAATCATATCTCAGATAGAGAAACCCCAGATCAACAATTCCACCACTTTCTTCTCTCAAACCCTAACTCTCCCTCTCTCTCTAGGATTTCGTTTCTATGGAATGGATTAAGAAATATGATAGATCCTTGGGTTCTAGCTTGGTCATATAGTGAACTTTTGGTGCTTGGGTAATTTACACATTAACCCCTCACTATACTTTTTCTTATTTCAGCAGATTTTTCTGTTATAAAAAGGTTACTCTAATTCATTTATTTTAGAAGCCAAACATCATCCAAAAATTATGAAAATTTAATATGGTGTCTTAAACATAAATTCATGGCTCTAATATAAATTTCATATCATTTGGAATATAAATTTCATATCATATGGAAATAAGAATAAATAATTAAAAATCAAACACTACACTACTAAACAACACTCTATCATCATTTCGGTCGAAGTATAGTTTGACCAAGAACCACATTCAAAGAACATACAAATAATCTGAAATTTTTATCTAACATGCATGATTGAGTTATCCATATAATATCCAATATTAGATTAAATAAAAAATTCTTAGAAAATATATAAAATCATTTACAATGATGCTATCCTAATCAAATTCTATATTCATGTACTATCAAAATCCTATTTTTTCCGATTAGCGTTTACATTTCTCAAACCCTAATTCTTTAAACTAAAATTATAATTAAAGTTTCTTCTTAGGTTTGAAACATCACAATTGAGATATTGTCATTAATCAAGTCTAAACGATGTTCAATCTAATGAAGCATGTAATCATTCAGGTTAACCCTAGTTCACCAATTAGGTACAAATGCGGTCATAACAATTCTCACCCCCTTAAAAAGTTTCATCCCCAAAACATAAATACACAAACAAAGTATATTCAAAGTTTCTTTGGAAATTTGTAAATCTTATGTGTCACTATACTCTTGTATTTCATATTTGAATGTAATTTTCAACATTGAGTCTTTTGTTTCTCTTCTAATCACAACCTATTTTAAGCAAGACTTCTCAATGATAGCTGAAGAATTTTTTTGTTACAATCAGTAATAGGGAAGCGATAGATAAGCAAATTTTTTTTTGTGCCATACCCTATTGAGATGTTACCTTAGCACTAGTAATATAATTCCACTATCTTAATTGATACACATCAAGCTGTACTAATTTTTCTACATCACATCAGAGTTATTAAAGATAGTTCACCTTTCTGTTTTGAATTTCATTATTTTTCCACTCTAACAGAAAGGCACTCATAAACTATAAGAGTAGAAGTAACAATAATTGTATAAAACTGAGTCAGACTACTGATATGAATTATTGAAACCATCAAACTCATTCAAATTTAGTATATTGCTTGCACATGTACAATTGAAGTCATGTGTAAAATAAATTTTCATCCCTTTATATGCCTTGAACAAATTGTACTTCTTTTAAAAAAATCAGATATTGATGAAAGATGTTTATTTTCTCTTAATTCTCTTCGTATGCATTACAACTTCTTCTTACTTATCCTTCTCATTTTGATCATCTAGAATAAACATCACTAGCATTGAGACATTCAATGTAAGAATAGATTATTCGTCATTCTTGTTGTCAGTGCAAACAAATTATTTTAGATTACACTTTGCTCATGTTGCACTTCTCCTTTTATTCAAAACACACTTCTTATATTTCAAATCTATTTCTTATCCTTCATTCATGCTCATTTTCATATTTTTTATCTATCTTTCACATTTGCAACCAATAAAACCATGAATACTATAACTGCTATTTTCTTCTCATATTGATGATCTCAGGATTTTAATTTATAGAGACGCTCATGCTCAAGGTCAAATGACTATTGACATCCCTTTAACTATTACAACCCTAAACTATCTAGGGTTTGATCCTTATATAAAAACATGATGTTATTTAGACATGATTTTACACCCTATTTTGATATGCAAACCTCAGCTCTCTTGAGGTTTACCAAAGTCTTCCTTGTCTTTATCACTTGAATTTTCTTTCTCTTACTTGACCATTTTGATAGATTAATTTCTTGATCTACCCTTCTAGGGTTTCATCATCATATTATGTGTCATTAGTATATTCAGTAGATGTGTCTATCATGACAATTGTGTACCATTTATGATTTATTTCCATATCACTTCATCCCATGTTACACTCACTAAGTAGGATACATAAGAGAAGTTGATTTTGAGACATAAAATTATAATCTTCACGTATTCACTTAACATAATTGTCAAATTAGTCATCATCAAGGAGACTAGACTGTTTCACATTTCCTCACATCTCACAATCTCTCTCTTTTATCATATATATTACTTCATCATGTTTCAGCCCCTTCTATATTTTCTATCATCGACTACCTATTTTCTATTCTTCCCTATGGCATTGTTTACTTTTACTTATCTCTTATGATCATGGTTCTCACTCTTGTGTATGATTCCATATTACATGCCATATAAACTTTCTTATCATCCTTTTACTTTTATCTAGTTGAAATTCTCATTCAATATCCTCCCTACTAGCTTCATCTTATGCATAATACATTACATGTCCTTAATTTCTAATCAAATGTCTCATGAAGGGGTCAATCATAGATTCCTTTTCAATCAAGCTTTTGTGCTCCGAATACAATTAACCTTTATATGAGTTGTTCATTTATTTAGCTGCACATTTGTTCTTCTTTTAAGAACTTATTCTATTTCATCACTAGGAACCTATTGAACACACTTTATGTCAACTAGGTTGCTACTAAATAGTGACATTGCATCAAAAGCTAGTAAGAATGAATACTTCAAACTTTATGATAAAGGTACACATTCCATGCTCCTCATTGTATCATGTAACCCTTCTTTCTAAATCAAACTCATCAATTTCATCACTTCTTTTTTGTTTCATCTTAGTTTCTTATCCTAGTCTTATAATTTACATGTTTATCTAGTTCTCTGCACTTTCATTCTTCTGAACTTCACTTCTATGTACTTATTTCATACTTAACTCTTTTCTCCTATTTTCCTTTTGTTGTAGAGTACATAAGTACATTTTACTCGATTATATGATCCATTCATTCTAATTGATTCTTTCTATCTTAGCTTTCCATATAGTTTTCTCTTATCTTTCCTTGATTTCATATTGGATAAAGTGCCACAATTTGTTATATAGCTTAGTTCTCTTTATCCATCTATTCTTCTTCATTTTGTATGTTACATAATAATGTATGTATTCTATCTACATCCCTCTTCCTTCATTCCCCAAATTAGGGTTTCTTATCTGAGGCCCCAAACTAGGATCTCAGATATCAATTCCAATTGATTCTTAACTATTCTAATCTTTGCCTTATATGTCAACATTTTAGTGTATGTACATTCTCACTATGATGTGGGTCTAATTTATCTAGAGCCTACTCTTATTATATTATTAATAGGAGTCATTAGATCCTAGTAACAGATCATGTCAGTTGGACCAGGCCAAACCTATAGTCCTAAAGCCAAGAGCTACTCAGAATTAACCGACTTCTATGTATCTCAAACATATAGAAAGAATATTCACTCAGGGTAAACTCATTTAAAGATAACTTCTGGTCTAATTGATATGAAGAATGTAAACAATAATTGAATTAACTTCATAGTGTACAAGAATATTAAAGGACCACATATATTTCTAACAACTAAATATTCAAATTTAAATATATAAGAGCATTTTAATTGATATCCAATAAAAAAACCAATATAAAACAAGAGTTACATCACATTCTATTCTTATGCTCAATTCATTCATTTCTTTCTAGTCTTCTAACCCTAATATTTCTAGGGTTTCTCTCTAGCCCATCCTTCATCTGCATACCTGGCCAAGGCATCTAGAGAAGAATAGATAGAGTATCTTGATACTGGTCAACCTAAGTAATTAGATATCAGGCTAGGGTATCTAAATACTTAGACCTCCCAGAGCTACATACACATCACCTCCTAACTGCCACTATAATAACTCTGACTTTCTATCCTAATGGTCCCTGACAACTCAACCTTAGCTCTGATAACAAGATGTTACACCCACATCCCACAATTACCACTAATCATGAGATTAGGTCATAAGTTTGAGGATTATACTTAATACAAAGTTCACTTTTATTTATTTATTTAAAACTCTTTGTTTTCTCGCATTCAATCACATAAACAAACTTTACAAAGGAATTAAACCGTGATTACTCAAATATGATCTCAACATTAATTATACACATCCAGACATTCATTTTGCTCCTTACACATCAATGTACATACAACATGATAACTATATATATACTCTATTATGAAGGAAACAAATATACAAATCATCATTTAGAACTCTCTGAACTCTTTACAAGGACCTCAAGTGACAGAGATCGACTGCACTTAACTAATCTCATAATTAACTACTATGGCATAACTACACTGATGCAATGACATCTTCATCCCATGAGTTATCCTTAAAAAATGTGAGTAGAGGGGTGATCCTAGTTTGTCAATGAATGAGTAGTTCAAATAAATAGTCTAAAGCAATGATATAATTACATATATATTGTTTAGCAACTGATATCAATATAAAAGTAGTAAAATTTAAAGATAATAATTATTCACAAACATAAATATGGCAAAATACTGTACACATCCCCAACAGTAAATCAATATATGAACATGGTTGATTAACCACAAAGAAAACTAATAATCTCAAAATGTGCAAAAAACAATTGAATAACTGCACACACTTGGTTAACCACTCATTCATCTTATTATGCATCTGTAGTAATATACAAATATCTAAACATTTTTCTCATTATTTTCTTTGTAATATTTCATAAACTTTGACTTGACCAAAATACTGAACTGACTGCTACTATGTTGGACAACTAAACATAACTGACTATTTTGGCTATTGTACTCTTTATCTAAACTGAATTGAACTTTTTTTTTGATCAGTAAGCGTGCTTCACTATATTCAGAAATCGAAAAGCATTGTGTACATGTGGGTATCTATGAAGAAAAACAGAAAAACTCTTTGTGAATATTCAGTCTATGCTATGCAGATTAGATCTGTATAGGCTTTCTTAAAAGTCTATTTTGGAGTGATAAAATCCTCCTCAAAGATGGCCGAGTTGCGAGCATTCCATGTATGGTATAGAATCAGCATGATCATCTATTTTTCTTTCACCGAGCTTAAACTAGTGATCATGTTTTTCCCTCTTGGACAACACTCAAACTATGCATTTGCTCTCTCCCATACTTCCTTTATGTATGGGCATTCCCAGAATAAATGTGCTTCTGTTTCAATTTCCATCTTGCATAGGCTGCATCTAGATGCGATGGAGAAACCTCTTGATTGTAGGTAATCTTCTATAATTAGTCTATCTTTAAACATAAGCCACTCGAACACTTTGACCCTGTTGGGGATTTTTATCTTCCAGATCCATCGTGCCCAGTTCAGTGTTTGGTGATGATCCCTACAGAGCTCCCATGCTCCTCTCAATTGAACTCGGTTAACATTTATTTTACTTTTCCCCTAAATTCACTTGGACTGTACCATCCAAGCAAAATCCACTACGCATGACTTACCGTACAAGTCTTAAGGTAAACGTGGGACCTTAAGACTACTATAACTACCTCGATCTACAGTGAGGTCACCATGTCTATCCTAACGATGGCTAAACAACATCTGTAAATTGTGTCCCCTTGTCCTGGGTACTCAAGAGGGGTGCCTCCAGGCTGAAAAGCCTCTATCTCATGTAATGGAACTCCTGAAGGGCAGACCCGCAATACATAGTAACTTCTAGAAGGAGTAGGTCTGCAAGGGATGTATACTTCAACTGGTGGGTACCGCTAAATCTTCAATTATTATTGGATACCCCTACTACTGAAATAGTACCACCAAGATCTCTGGTTATTGTTGGGTATTATGCTACTCAACTGAAGTACCATCGATATCCAATCGATTGATGTTAGATACTTAGTTTCAGGCTACTTCTCCCTATATCTGATAGTCCATAGCCTGTTTCACCCATCCCGATACAGACCTCCATGGAGGTTTCTATGTTGTTCAATGCATCTACTATTACTATTGTAATTTTACTGACTACTTGAGCTATTAGACTGAATTCACTGATGATACATCGTTGAATGCATAACATATTGGTTACCATTATCTTAGGGTTTCTCATTTCTTAGATGCTTAACAAACTAATTACCCTTCTTGCAAGGTTTCTCATTTATAATGCACATAAAAAATTCTCATATGTTCAAATAGATATCATGTCTAATGATATAAACATTTACATTCAACATTTCTCGTATTCAAGCATGGCATCAATGACATCCCTATCTAGGGAAATGCCTTTTCTATTTTCTTAAATTACCATAACAACTTATGCATTACATGTCAATTAACTCAGCTAGAGATTATTACATAACAAATCAAAATTTGTATGCCTATAAAATGATATTCAGCTAGAAACTCGAATTATCACATCACTCATTTCAATAAGTCATGCATTCAGCTAGAAACTTGAATTATCACATAACTCATTTCAATAAGCCATGCATATGAAACCCTGGTATGAATTTAACTAAGGTTTCCAAGATATTCATTAAAATATCATGCATCAAGAATAACCTTAAATAAATGAATTTATAACAATAAAAGATTCACATCAGTTGAATTCATGAATTTATTCACGAACTTCCAAATTTCCATTCATTTAGGGTTTCATCCCCTTTACTGATATATCAAGCAAATATTGATATCATCAAATGAAATACAAGATCTTATCTAACATATACGTACTACACATTCAGATAAAACAATCATTTGTAACCAAAGAGATTGAACTAGACAATCTTCTTTATTCAATATTCAACAATTTTAGTCATAGTCGAAAACCCTAGATTTTTCTATTTTCATATAAGCTCTCCAATTACTTTAGAAATTATCATTTATATTATTTGTATGCATTTCTAGTATGATTTATCATCTAGAATCCATCACAATAGAGAAATAATCTATTTCATATCATCTTGCAAAAGTTAGGCCAAAAGGGCAGTTTAAGGTGTGTAGTCACATACAAAACAAGTAAAGATTATTGATCATTTAACTCATTTTCTTGCAATATACTATTTAAAGAAAGTACCCACTAACCCAAAGGTGTAAAACACTTGAAAAACAAAGCCCATCTCTGAAAATCTCGAACTCATATCAAAATCCTATCAAATCACTGAATTGTTCTTCCTTTCAACTCGAAAACCCTAGAAATGGAGGATTATGAAGAAAGACTGAGAAAAGGGATTAATTTGATACCATTTCAAATAAAATCATAGGAGGGAAGGAATCTTGACATGTGAGATAAGAGTCACCATGAAATGCTATTCAAAGAAGCTAAACTTACTTGATTTCATCATGTCTCAGATAGAGAAACCCTAGATCAACAATTCCACCATTTTCTTCTCTCAAACCCTAACTCTCCCTCTCTATCTCTAGGATTTTTTTTCCATGGAGTGGACAAAAAAAAATGAGATATCCTTGGGTTCTATATTGCTCATATAGAGTAATTTAGGTTCTTGGGTAATTTACACATTAACCCATCACTATACTTTTTCTTATTTCAGTAGATTTTTCTGTTATAAAAAAGTTAATGTAATTCATTTATTTTAGAGGTCAAACATCCTTCAAAAATTATGAAAATTTATCATAATGTCTTAAAAGTAAATTCATGTCTCTACTATAAATTTCATATTATTTGGAATTATTAATAAAAATTTATAAATCGAACACTACACTATTGAACGACGCTCTGTCAGCATTTTGGTCGAAGTATAGTTTGACCAAGAACCACATTCAAAGAACATCCAAATATTTTGAAATTTTTATACAACATGAATGATTGAGTTATACATAAAAAATTAAATTAAATAAAAAATTCGTAGAAAATATGAAAAATCATTTACCACACTCCTATTGTGATCAAATTCTATATTCAAGTACTATCAAAGTCCTAATTTTTTCCGATTAGGGTTTACATTTCTCAAACACTAATTCTTCAAACTAAAATCATAATTAGAGTTTCTTCTTAGGTTTAAAACATCACAAGTGATCTACTATCATTAATCAAGTCTAAACGACGTTCAATCTAATCAAGCATGTAATCATTCACGTAAACCCTAGTTTACCAATCTAGTCATAACACCACTACTGCCTGTCCCTATGAGCAATTTTGAGAGCCTTATATAGGAAATACATGGTAGGCATAATAGAAATGTAGATTCATCAATTTTAATGGAGTTCCAATTCCACAGAGAAATTGGGCAAAACTTGATCCCTTTCTAAAATAAGGATTTGTATGGATGTTTTGGTCCATTTTTATCTCTTGGATTTATTGGGAGTAGTTTCGACTGGGATTATAGATCTATGATAAAGGTTCAATTTTGCCTTTTCTATTGGAGGAGGAAGATGAGTCAAAAACCATCGATTCCAGATTTGGCGGCTCCCAAGGGTGAACGACAAGGGAAGGTACATGCACGTGTTTATTGATTTACATTAAATGTTACACATGAAATATATTTTTCAATTAATGATTCACTTTAGGGAACTTATAAAAACCCATAACTCTCTCCCCTATTCTTCAAATAGCCCCAAATTTTAAAGGAAAGTTTTTACTAAATAAATCTCGATATGGCCAAGATTTGGTATGAAAAAAATATTTCTAGATGCCCCTTTTTCTATCCCTTCCAAAATGAATATAATTCATTTATTTCAAGTAGGTCCCTTCATCTTTACAAATTTACCGAGCTCTCTCGAAACCTCCTGTATCAATGAAACTTGGAGGGAAAACTATTTAAAGCCTTTCCCAACCTTTACCTATTTTGTGGGATTTATTGAGATAACTCTTATGCACTAAATTTGTTGTTTTATCATATCCTTAAATTAATTACGTACCAAATGGGAAGACCTTTTCCTACCAAACTCTAGAATTCTATTCTTTTCAATATAATTTTCATGTGTTCCAAAAGTCATACTGATTTATTCTTGTTTCATGCCGCAAACATTGTGTTGTCAGTCTTGTCTAGATAACTACTCTTTTAATTATCTAAAATACTATCAAGAATTCCATCACTCTTGGCAGTTCCACCATAGCATGGAATGGGAAGAGCTCAATTAGCTTCAAACCCAGAAGGGGGCTCAAACAAGGCGATTTTTTGAGACCATACATTTTTGTACTATGTATTGAAAGACTGAATCAAATGATTGAAGATTGTGTTAGAACCAAAAGATGGAAACCCATGCAAATGGGTAGGAGGGGGCCATTGATCGCCCACATGTGCTTTGTCGATGACATACTCTTATTCTCCAAAGCAAATACAACAAATATAGACACCATTATGCAATGCTTTAGGGAGTTTGAACTTGCCTCTGGTCAAGCTATATCTATTGAGAAGACAAGAGTCTTCTTCTCCAAGAGTGTCTCAGCTCAGGAGGCTAAACCAGTTTGCACAAGAAGCAGACTTCAAAATACACAAGACCTAGGGAAATACCTAGGAGTCTCTATCATTCAAACAAGGGTGAACAAGAGGACATATAATGAAGTTCTTGACAGAGTGACTAGTAGAGTCCATTCTTGGGCAGCACAAAATCTCTCCATGGCCGGATGGCTAAGCCTAGACAAAAGCACTCTAGCCACTATCCCAACCTATGTCATACAAACGGTGAAGCTTCCCCTCCAGCTATGTGATAGAATAGATGGGGAGATCAGGCGCTTCATATGGAGTGGTGGACACAACAAAAGAGGTACACACCTGATGTCTTGGAACCGCATCACCAACAAGAAAATCCATGGAGGACTTGGACTCAAATCTATGCGTGAATGGAACCAAGCCTTGCTTTTGAGGCACACCTGGGACATCCAAAGTAGAAGGAAAACGTTATGGAGCATGGCTATGAAAGATAAATGGATGAACAAGGCTCCAATGTCAAACTCTAATATGTCTTGGCTGGCAAAAAGTGTGCTACAATTGTGCTCATTTATGGAGGCTAATACCTACCTAAGCCCTATAAGTGGAATCACCATCAATGCCTGGAATGATGTTTGGCTAACGAGTGGTGCCCGTTTGAAGGATCATTCTATAAAGGCCATCCCGGATGAGCTCATCGATCTGAAGGTAAGCAGTCTTATAAACTTGGAAGGTCTGTGGGATTGAGAGTTCCTTGAACACTGGCTTCCATCAAATGTTTCCCATGAAGTCTATAGAATTCACCCCCCATTGATTCCTAAACATACAATATTTGTGTGTGGAAGCTAAACGAGGGAGGAAGTTACACAGCCAAGTCTACTTACACAGCCCTGTGTGCAAATTGGGAAGTCAAGAAACCTGGGCAATGGAGGCTTATATGGAGCGCTCAGGTAGTTGTGAAGGTCAAAACCTTCATGTGGATCATAGCCAATGGAGCTCTTCTCACAAATTGGAACCACAGGCATTGGTAGATGACAACTAACTCCACCTATAATAGATGCAATGCGGCTGAAGAAACCAATCTCCATGCGCTCAGAGACTACGTAAAGGTGTGCCCCGTTTGGAAACACCTACTGTAACGGCCCCGCCTCCCCATAACCCCCAATTATGGGAGACCCAGAGGTCAGAGCCATTATCCCAATTTATCGGATCAAAGGTTTGACAAATAATCAATAATAATTATTAAACTTGACCATGACTATACTGAAAGATGGAATAAAAATAAAACTTTGCATACCTTTTTTTTCAAAAACTTGGATATCTAACTTCTATCCACCTCTGGACTCTATTCTAACTAATCCTCCTTGCACTTTATTTCTTAATTTCACAATATGCCACTTTACTATTTGTCCTTTCAATTTGTACCTAAAACACCGAAAAACAAAATATCGGACAACATAAATGAATATGCCAGTATGTGGGGGAAACAATAATCAAGAAATTATCTGTAACAACATATTGCAAGCAATTATGGTTTAGCAAGCAAACTTTACATACTAAACATAACTACTCAATCCATACATACCCTAACCTCTACGCTTGTCCCAACAGTGGACATGGATACTACCTCTCATATGGTAGATCCTAACTAACCCCCATGATCCTACCTAACAGGTAGATCAATACCTAGGGTTGAAGAGTCACATGGCACTACCCATAGGTATCCCAATACCTAACTCATGATATGCTGAAGAGTTGCATGGCACTACCCATAGGTAGCCCAATCACTCACTCATGATAACCTGATGGTCCTACCTAACAAGTAGACCATGTACTAGGTCATCCTTTTCATCATTAGCAAAGCCACAGAGCAGGAATAGGATCTGAGCTAGTTAGGTATACATATTTCAAGTGATAATCGTAGTCACTTTATAGTTGCATGAAATAAAAGTCATCCAAGCAGTTATTTTGAGGCAACCGATAAAACATATGGAAATCACTGTGAAACTAAAGTGATTAACCATAAGCGTAACCACATACCTCTCCTTGAGCAAAAGAATCCAAACTTAGTATAATATCCAAAGAAGCACTTTAAAGCAAACAACCTTTAATTCCTGAAACATATAAATTATCTAGTGTCAAAACACCTTCCTAATGACATGAGGATATTTTCTAAGGCTTTCAAGCCCTAAGGGTTCATTAGGGTTCCTTAGGTTTCCTGACCCAATTTTTATTGCCTTTTTATTCTAATAACCCTACAAAGGTTTCTTATTCTCAAAACCCTAATCCACTCAATTATCTTCATTAATGATTCTTTTTAAAATTCATCTTATTACAGTTGTAAACATGCAATTTCAAATTATAATCACCAAAAGTCATATCTTCCCACATTAGGGTTTTTATTTTATTAAACCATGTACATGATCATAAAAACCCTGAAACCAACATAATAATCATCCTTTTATGATTTTAACCTTCCTTTTACTCTTAACAAGTTAACATAGATCAAAAACATATAAAAGATTCATCATGATTGTTTTTATAATTTTCTAGGATTTTTCCATCATTTTATGCATTAAAAGATGTAAAACCCTATACATTTTTAATAAAATCTACAATCAGGTTGTGATATTATTTTTATCATGTTCTACGAATTTTACTGATAAAAAAGCACTACTTATTTGTACTTTTCGGCCAAAGGAATGATTTTTAGTGAATTAAACAAGATCACCCTATTTTCTTGAATTTTTGACTTACTTGGATTTTTGCGGATAATCCTTGGCCATTGGATCTCTGGTCCTCGCTAACAAGGCTTAATACGACACCCCTCCTCGCATGCTCCCACTCACCACTTGCCAAGAACACAACTGCTACCAACTGTTGATCCGCTCCTGGGTCCACGATATTCCTCAATCGGAGGGTTGCTGCTTCTCACATTCTAACAATCCAGTAGGTCTTCCTCGCGACAGCGCCGACTGAGGTGCTCACCGGAGAGACCTGGTTTCTTCGATTCAAGGCATTAGAGAGTGAGAGGGAGTGTTGTTCGAGTTCGTGAGGGTGAGAGGAGTCAAGAGGGGTAGGTATTTATAGGTATGGGGGTCGAAAACTAGGGTTCCCACCCTTGCCTCCGTCTGCCCCTTCGAGGTGGATTAGGAATTTCTCCTATACGACACAAAAGTATGAGAAAGTAGGGGTTAAGGGGTTCATAATCCCACCCGGAATCTAACCAAGGTCTTTCCAAGTTCACACATGTACTGGATCGCGAGAAAAGTGGAGAGGAAAATCCCTCTATCCTGCGGCATCTTCCTTTTTGGACTCAAGGTAGGAGACACACTGCTGGCGTTGGATTTCGATCCGACAACTGGCGTTATCCCAAGCTATTTCCAACTAAATCGTTAAATGTGTGACTTTTATGATAATCACAACACTTTAGGGATTTTTTTAAAAGCCATAACTCGCAAACTGAGTGTCCGAGTAATCCAAAATTTTGAGGGAATCTTAATAATGAATTAATCTACCTCTCTACCAAATTGGGGATCATTATCTAAAAGAAAACGTGCCTTTTCTTGAGGTGCAAGATATTACTCAATTAGTCTTATTTCACATATCTTTTCTCTTTCTTATTTTCTTATTTCCCATTATTTCTATTCCTTGCAATCCAAGAAAGCAAGGGGGGTTCGAAATATCTCTCATTATGACCAAACCCTCACTTCTCTTTTTATTTCTTGCATTATCTTCTTTATTTAAAAGATTTCTTTTCAAGGATTTCTCTTTATCCATTATTTCCTTTTTCCTCTTTTCCTATTTCTTTCATTGGAAATCATATGTAAACAAAATTCATTCAATTGTGGCCATCAATGCCACATTCTTAAAGATTTCTATGTATCTCTCATAAATACTTTGCTTAATATTCATTATCTTGTATCTTTTTCTAATATTTGGACTTTTCTTCTTTTCTTCTCTTTTATATCCATTATTGGATTAATCTAATAATAGGAGCCACATAATTCCTATCAAAAGGGATATTTGCAAAGAAATCCCTTCTTTGAAGCAAAGCATACAACCTTTTCAATTAAGTCTATATTCATAAAAATGTTACATTTCAATTATGAAAACATATGCAAAATTGAGGTTGTAACATCCTTCCCCTCTTATAGGAATTTTTCCCTCAAAATTCCACCAAACATATAAACAATTCAGGATAAGACTTTTCCATATCCGTCATTGGCTCCCATGTGGCTTCATCCTCTCCATGGTGCTTCCAAGGAACCTTTATCATATCATATTCTTTACTCCTGATCTCTCTCTCACCTTGGTATCTCGTACCCTTATAGGTGACTCAGGGTAAGTTAGCCTCCCTTGGGAGCTCACTAGGTTCATTTCTCAACCCATGGCCTGGGTACCTCACATAGTGCTCTATATCAGACGTGTGGAACACATCATACATCATGTTATCCTGAGCGGTAAGGCTAAACATAACCATCTCCACCAATGCATCCCAAATGGACCCATGTATCAGGGACTCAACATTTTCACCTATAGCTCAGAGGGGTCGGATTTTCATATCACATATTCTCCCATAGTGAACTGCATGTTAGTCTACTTTGTTGGTATGTATGCCCACAAAGCAAGTCATGTGATGATTGTAATGGGATACTTTGTAAATGATTTGAATAATAATAAAGGCAATTTTCGATCTATATGTTTTAACTATTTCTGAGATGAAAGTGTAACATGATAAATGTCTAAAGAATTGTTTTACTCGATGACGTATGCTTTTGGGTTGAGGACTTAAACGATGAGATCATACTGATGTTAAGAGTATACATTCTTGTTTTTTCCCTAGTCGGTTGTTATTGTGGAAATAACCATAGACATCAATAACACTAAATACTAGATTGTGTGTTGGTTGATGACATAATCTAATTAGTCATGATATAGTGATATCAAACCAAGCACATAGGTACTTGTTAGAGAACATGTGTTCTAGACAGACCCACCATGAGAATGACACATGGAACCATGATTTGGTAGTCACAGTTAGCTATGACAGTGATGGTGGTGAGTGTGATTCTTCGACCTGAAATCACTACACTCAACACATGTCGTTGGGTACACTTTGACATCATCAAACACAGTCCTGAAACATGGGTTGTTATAAAGGTGATGATTGGGTGGCTTTGACACATGGAGCTTTTGAGGGGTGAGTGATAGATATGGGATTTGTCCCTCCTAAGGGAGTTTGATGTCCATGGACACTTGATGAGTAGGATTGAGAAAGGCATGTGCATGCATGTGTGATTCAATATGTGATATTGATGTCACACACATCTCACCCATTCTACTATGAGATCAAGGAAATGGATGAACGTTGAAAGGATGATTATACCATGCCTTGAGTAGGATTGAATGTAACACCATTCATGGATTGTAGGATTGAAAGTTGTTCTCTAGCTTTCTATTTCACTTGGGTAGCACTGATGTGTGACTAGGCACCGCTCTTTGCTTGTGAAGTCATAAGTGTTATGAACTTTCACTGCCAACGTGAAATGGACATGCAGGGTCAAACACACTAGGACATATTCTTGGAAGAGGGGTTTCTCCATAAATCTTGTTTGGATTAATTACTAAAGGATTTTCATAGTTCAATTAAACACCCAATCAATTGATAGGTCAATATCATAGTGTTCAAGGTGTTGGACCGATAGATTAGAGTATCAGATTGATTGAAACTACAATTGACTGATTTTGCACAGTCTGCACTCCCAAATGATCGGCTCATGTGATGAACTGATCGGATCAGGATAGGCTGAACCGACCAGTTCAAGGGTTGAATCGATCGACTCAAATGGTCCAACCGAATGAGTTGGGAAAGTCAGGTTGGCAAGAAATTTCTCTTCGTTTCACTTTTCCAATTTGATTGGAACAAGGATTTGTATTTTGATCAATTCAAAACAAAAGAGGAAAAGTCAATTGAGAACAGACCAGGGTACTGAACCATCCGTTTCAGAAGTGAATTGATCGGCTCAGGTGCCCCAACTGATCAGTTCATGCTTGAAATGATCATTTTAGTTGGCGCAGTTGATTATTTTGTGGAAAATCTCGAACCCTTTTACTCCTGCTTTAATCCCACATTGCCTGGGGTAGAGAACCCTGTCCCATGACCCTCCTATATATATAGGGGTATTGGGGGCTTCTCAAAATACAACTCAGAACACCAATTGCTCTACAATGTTGTTGTTCTCTCTGGTTGTGGTAACTAGGAGAGCCCGAGCAAGTTCTACCCGATAAGGGAGGCACATCAAGGGAAAGACAACTGTAGAAAAGTGACTAGTGGCAGGAGAGTGTGTTGGTGACTAGTATGCTGTTAGGAGGGTATGACTCCTTCCGGTGCCTTGTGCGACAAGGCAATCGGAGTTCCAGGTGGTCCATGTGGAATACTTCAAAGGTGGGAGACTTCTGCCGTTCAGAGGACAGTTGTCAATCCCGACAGTCCCGGTGACACTAGGAGGTACATAGACACCGTCCAAGACCAGAGGTGAAGAGCACGCAAGCTGCGAGGTAACATCTTTGAGCAAGCCTCAGGACAAGGTATGTCTCTACAAACCATCCTTCCTATTGTATAGACGTTGACACGATTCCTTTTTTCTAGGTTTGGAGAGAAGAAAAATTTTGTTTCCACTGCTTTCTTTGTCAATCCTAAAACCAAACAGTGGTATCAGAGCCACGTCAATTGCTCTATACTTTAGGATTATCGATGTGATTGATTTTGGTTTGTCTCCTTTATTTATTACATACTATGTGAATAAAATTGGCTTTATGCATGTCCAATCCTAAATCCACAAATTCCAATATACATATATGATATGTAATATGAATGCACTCGATACGCGTCGCTCTTAAACGAGTTTTATGGTGGATGTATAGCGTGGTTATGGCCAATAAACCCTATGTCTGTGTATGATTAAATTTGGTTGCTTGCATCATAGTCTGCACATCGATTTCCTACCTCCTTTTCTTGATGTAACTCGAGATAACTTGACCCCCGAATGTAACTCAGGGTTTCCTTTTCTAAATGTAAAATAGGATAGATATTTTATTTCCTATTATGTCAAAGAATGGCACACAACCTGATGACAACAGAAACGATCAGTTCAAGGCGTGAACCGATCGGTTAGCATTCTAGAAGACCGGTTCGAGGAGCGAGATGAGCGGGTGGTGACCTGAGGAGATGTACGACGACTAGTGAACCGATTGGCTGGAGGTGCCAGTCGATCGGCTGGTCGCACCCAACCGACCGATTTGATGGTGAGCCGATCAATCATGGAGATGAGTTGATCAAACCCAAAAAGGCAAAGCACAGAGTTCATCTTGTAGAGGTTGCATGTGATGTGGACCTAGATGACTGTGATTCCTCTTGGCTCGAGGAATCACATTAGGATGGCCGTAATCATTGCTTTCATTGTTTCACATGTTTTCTGTGGGATATAGCATGTATATGATACTTACTATATTGTGGTGATTGGATATGTATATGTACCTATAAAACCAAATCCCTCATTAAGTATTAAAGTTTTAGATGCCTTCCAAATGTGACACACGTGAAAAGCTTGATTGACCAAGTGTGGGCACACCCTAGCATGGTACACCGTCTATCTCATGGAAGCGTGAAGGATGGATATGTGGGTCTGCCCTAGTAGGGTGCATATTCATCATATTGGCTTTGGGTCAGACTTAACAAGGTGACCTAGATAGGATCTAGCACCTTGAGGCATGGAGGTGATCATGACAAGGAGTTGTACATGACATCTTTCAAGAGTTGCATATGATGCAATTGGAAAGAGTTGCCTACCTGGAAGATCTAAGTTGTGGGTGACAACCCTAGCTGGTCCCTGACTCAGAGGATTTTAGGATCTTGACCCACGAGAAGAGTGTACACTACAATCTTTTGAATTGATGGTGAGGCTTGTCAATTTGAATCAAAATAGTGGGAGGGGTAATTAATAAAGGCCTAATTAACTATCATCAAATTTTATTCAAATCAAATCAAATCAAAAGGAGT